>OU343224.1:335598329-335635180 GCA_910596185.1 Chrysanthemum makinoi
ATTAGCATAATTAGAATTCCTCTAGTGTAATTATTTTTGTTATTATACATTCTTCTATTGTTATTAAATGACTTAGCAGCAAAAGAAGAAGCATTAAGTTTAGACTCAGAAACACTAGAGGACTCAGGAATCCCTCTGTGGGATTCCTCTCTAGAAACAACAGCATAAGCATCCTTAACCTCAGGGAGAGGATCCCGGGTCAATAATGTTGTTCTCACAGGTTGATAACAATCATCAAGACCCATGAGAAATTGCATAAGCTTCATCAATTGTTGATGCAAACCTAACTCTTTGCTAGCATCACAAGTATATTTATGCTCACAAGTACATTTAAGCAATTTAGTTAAAGCATCAAACTCTCTCCACAAAGAATTGAGCCTATGATAATAATCAGCAACAGAACTACCACCTTGTTTCACAGAGTTAATTTTTTGCAACAAATTATATATCACAAAACCATCAACTTTATCATAAGTTTCTTTTAATTCTTTCCACATAGAAGCAGCATTTTCAGAGTAAACTAATCCCATATAAACATCTTGAGACACAGAATTCATAATACAAGTTAAAACAATGGCATTACACCTATCCCATTGAGCAGATAAAACATCACTAGCAACAAACGACTCCTTAACACAAGTACCATCAACAAAACTATATTTGTTCCTAGCTTGTAAGGCCAATTTCATAGCACCATACCAGACTCTATAATTTTCAGTCCCAAGAAGTTTAAAAGGAATTAAAGCAGTACCATTATATCATTAGTCTGAATACGCAAGGGATTACCAGCATCAAGATTACTAATCAAAACAGGTGGAACACTACCACCAGCAAATGTAGACATACTAACAGAAAACTAATAACAAACAGACAACAACTAATAACAAACATATAACATTAACGAAATAACAAACAAGAAAGAAACAATCAAAAAAACCAATAACCGCCAACAATCACAACCAACTTCCAAGACTGCCCAAATCCTATCCTCCTTCGACCTAGACTCAACAAAACTAAATAATAAAGACAAATAAATAAAGAAAAAACTACACACACCCAAGAACAACAAGATGCCAGCTAGAATACTGGGGGCAGCCAGAGCAGGTATTCGTACCAATTAAGTTGGCAGATCAAGATGTTAACTGCCTCGTTTGCACCTTCTAAACTAAGCAAATGTTTTCTTAAAGAAGAGAACAACTTACATTGCTATAACTGATGAAAGAACAATCACAACCACACTAGATTCACTTAGTCTAGTGCAATTGTAACCAAGAATGGGCCCAATAACCACCAGGGATAAAGATCCCCAAAACCAAAAAATAGGGTTTCAAGAAACCCTAACCAAGAATCCCACAAGAATCACCAGATCTAGCCTGAAGAGACTAAATCAACAACGGTCGTTAAGAAAACAACCTCAATTAACCGATAACACCTTCAATTGCAAAAAAAACCCCAAAATATCCTTCGAAACCCTAGAAACCCTAGAATCTCAAAACCACCAGATCAGAACCGTGAGCTCTGATACCATGTAAAAATGATAAAGAACGCACAACAAATCACATATACACTCAGCCAACCACCCCTTGGTGTATCTTTTTATTATAACAATTCAAGAAGATAAGTACCCAATCGGATGCTTACCAGTACAATACAAAAGACTAAGACTGATCTCTACTAGGTAGAGACCAATCAATCCTCACTACAAGATCACTCAAAGCATTCAGAACTTAAAGATCAAATAAATGGATTGATCCTTAATGACACAAGACTAACAGAAATCAAACTGATATCAATACAGAACAATAACAAAGAGTGTGTGTAAAACCAGAGAGAAAACCAAGAGATACGATTGCAACTTGTGAAACCCTAAATCTGATATGAAGCTTATATAGACCTAAGTTTCACTTTAGACCCTCAGCTTAGCTTAACATGACATCCAGCAACCAACTTTATTATAAGCACAAGAATACTTATCAAACTTAACAACTTAAGTCCCTTGACTTAGAAGACAATATCTTCCAACACATAAGCAGTCTAACATGAGTTTATCAGATTTTCTGAATCTTAATAAGCCTGTCAAATAAGCTCGCCTACAGGGGGTGTTTGAATAAGTTTATTTTGTGAGTTTACCGTTTTACTGAAATTTTGAAAAGCCTGCAAACTCACTTTTTTGCGCTTCTTAGCTTATAAACTTTGAACTTTTGAATTATTTGAGTTTATAAATGTAAGTTGATAAGCCCAAAAAAATGATAAAAAGCTTCTCTAACGTGGGTGTTTGGATGTAATTATTAACGCTTTGTTAGATGACTTTTTTATCTATCTGATACGTTATATTTAAGCTGTGTTTGCTCGGTTGTTAAATTGATCTGGAGTTGTTAAACCACGCTGGTTGGACCTACACTTATCGTCTAAATGTCTAATAAAGGCTTTATTAGAATGTTTGATTTTTTTTGTTTTGTTCCTTCTTAGTTAGAGCTGCTTTGTGTTCTTATACTATACCTGATTATATTTATTTTCTAGATTAAATGGATGATCACGTGAATTACGTTATTGTGTTTGTCCTTGTAGGTCTCATAGCAACTATCATAAAAAATGTTTGATCTCAACACTTTCACTCGTCTCACATATGATACACTCATTGTGGCTCATGAAATCGATAAGGCTGCTGGAAATGAAGAATTCACACGTCTACACGTTGCTGCTGCTTCAATCTCTTTTCCGAACAGCATGCTCAAAAAAGCTATCAGAAATGTAGACAATGAAGAAACAAGTAACATAGCTGAGGCCGTATTTAATGAAGCAATAAAGAAACTCCCTTCACAGACGGCAACCCTTGATTGTGTTCTAGTAGGTGTTGATGTGTTATTAACACTTCGATGGCTCAGAAACTTCAAAGGAAAATCGGCGACACCTATTTGGCTATTGATCACTTTATGACTTTATGTTGGGTCTTCTTCAAGTTTCTGAAATAGTGGACCTTTTGCATGAAGCCAAAGTTAGTGTCTCGTCTCAAAACGGAGGTTGAGAAGCTTAGAGGCAAATACTTTAAGGTGCATAGTGCATTTGGTGATGATAAAATAGGGAAATTCAGATGACCTTGTGGAACAAGCTAGCAAGCTCGACCCAGTGATTGGTAGAGACGAGGAGATTGGAAGAGTAATTGAGATTTTATCGAGAAAGACTAAGAACAGTGTGCTTCTTATTGGGGAACCCGGTGTGGGTAAGACCGTAGCTATTGAAGGACTCACTCATAAGATATCAAGAGGTGATGTTCTTAGCAAACTTGCTGATGCGAGAATTGTGGTGTTGGATATGAGGGCTTTGATTGCTGGAACTAAGTATAGAGGGCGCTTTGAGGGAAGGCTTGGAGACGTTTTGACAAAAGCGGAAAAATCTGAAGGGGGGGTTATATTGTTTATTGATGAACTCCAAGTTCTTGTTGGGGCAAGCCGTGCGGAAGAAGGATCAAGGGATGTTGCAAATCTTTTTAAGCTTATGCTTGATAGAGGTAAGATTCGGTGTGTTTGGGAAACTACACTGGAGGAGCATAGGAAATGTATTGCAAAAGATGTTGCTTTCGTGAAACGTTTTTAACAGGTTTTGGTGGCCGAGCCTAGTGTTACCGACACTATAAATATTCTTCGAGGTTTGTAGAAAAAATATGAAGACCATCATAAAGTCTTGATTCATGATAGTGTTGGAAAATTTAGTGCACTTGTGGGATTAGTTCACACCTGGTTTTGGGTTAGGAGGTATGGAGTGTACACCCATGAGGTCCCTGAACACCCTGACTCGACTCAATAGTGGTTTGTACTGCTAGTGTATTGGTTACTACTGATAGTGTAGTAACTGATGGTTCCTACTGGTAGTGTTATGGTTCCTGCTGGTAGTGTAATGGTTCCTGCTGGTAGTGTATGGTTCCTGCTGGTAGTGTATGAGTTGAAGGGTTCAATTCTTAGAACACCCTGATTCTTGAATATTTGAACGTGTAATTTACTAAGATGAAAATTCAATCCTCAGGATATTTTCGTTTATGCACATGTTTTGTTTGATGTTTGTTTTTCTTGGAAAGGAAGTGAACTAAATTTGGGGAGGATTGTTGGAAAATTTAGTGCACTTGTGGGATTAGTTCACACCTGGTTTTGGGTTAGGAGGTACAGAGTGTACACCCATGAGGTCCTGAACACCGACTCGACTCAATAGTGGTTAGTCTGGTAGTGTATTAGTTACTCTGATAATGTAGTACTGATGGTTCTCTTGGTAGTGTTATGGTTCCTGCTGCTAGTGTAATAGTTCCTGCTGGTAGTGTATGGTTCCTGCTGCTAAGTGTAATGGTTCCTACTGGTAGTGTTGTAGTAATTATTTTGTACCATCTTTGAGTCATTCAATTGGCTGTTATGACTGCTTTATGACCACGTTTGATTGGTCATGTAACCACTATTTCTATGATTATGGAGGTTTATTATGGGTGATTAATTGGCCGTTAATCACACATAATGTCCATTGATTAGTGTTGAGTGTTCTCTACTATAAATAGAGATTGTCATCTTCAGCTTGAAGACACACAGAAAAAGAACAATACCAGGAGAAACAAACTGAAAGCTTAAACACTTATATGTGCAAGGGTTATTGATTTGTGCCTATTTCAATAACCAACATTTGGTCTTATCCCAAGTAGATATTCGTGATACCCAAGCATTAGGGTCGATTAGTTTACTTTGGAAAGTGATAACACGATTCTAAGTGATATCCGGTAACCACCTAGTGGTATCTGCAGTTGCTACTGATTGTCTTAACCCTGTCCTGGGAACTACCGCCAACAATCAAAGTAAACTATTTGTGATAATCAATGGCTGCTGCTGCAATGAAACACATGGCTTCAAACTTTGCCAAGCTGGACAAGTTTGAAGGGGTGGACTTTAGGAGATGGCAGAAGAAGATGAACTTCTTGCTGTCAAGCATGAGTGTGGTCTATGTTCTGACCACACCTATTCCTGATGATGGGGATTATGCTACTGTGGAGCAGATCAGGAGGATGAGCAAATGGGAGAATGATGACTACATTTTCAGAGGTTTAATTCTCAATGGTATGTCTGATTCTCTATTTGAAATTTATCAGAACTTTGAATCTTCCAAAGAACTGTGGGATTCCTTGGATGCCAAATATATGGCTGAGGATGCTTCAAGTAAGATGTTTCTTGTAAGTAATTTCACAAATTACAAAATGACTAATTCAAGACCAGTCATGGAACAATACAATGAACTTCTTGGAATACTTGAAAGGTTTACACAACACAATATGCACATGGATGAGGCCATTTCAGTCTTTTGTGTCATTGACAAACTCCCTCCTTCTTGGAAAGATTTCAAGCATACCTTGAAACATAAAAAGGAGGAGTTAACTCTGGTTGAGTTGGGCAGTCATCTGCGCATTGAGGAATCTCTCAAGGTGCAGGATAATGACAAGCCAAAGAGTAGCAATGCTACTAGTGCATCTGTTGTCAATATGGTGGAGCATAACAACTCCACCAGGTACAATGACAACAAAGGCAAACGCAAATATCATGACAACACAAGGGCAGATCCTAACAAGAAGGCAACACCTACTTGTTGGAAATGTGGCAAAACTGGTCATATTAAAAGGGATTGCAAGGGTGTTAAAATTGGTGGTAAAGCCAATGGATCAGGCACTAATGGTTCAGGGAGTGGCGGTTCTACCAACTCACTGAAAGGTCAGAATATGTTTAATAAGTCTTTTCAGATTTATTATGTTACATATGTATCTGAATCTTATTATATGCAGGATGATGATGTAGTGTGGTGGGTTGACTCTGGTGCAACAGTTCATGTGTGTAAAGATAGAAGCTGGTTCAAGTATTATGAGTCACTGAATGATGGTTCTATTCTTCACATGGGAAATGAGTCAACAGCCTTGGTGCATGGTCGTGGTTGTGTAGACCTTAGATTTAGTTCTGGAAAGATTGTAACTTTGTTTAATGTTATTCATGTTCCTGATATAAGGAAGAACTTGGTTTCAAGTAGTGTTTTGAATAATCATGGAAATAAACAAGTTATTGAGTCTGATAAATTTGTCTTGTCTAAAAGTGGTGTTTTTATTGGTTTTGGCTATTTGTGTAACCAAATGTTCGGGCTTAATATTGTCACTGATAGTGTTAATTCAGCCTTTGTGACCACCTCTGACCAGACTGACTCTACCCTTTGGCATGCTAGACTTGGCCATGTACACTATAAAAGGATGCAAGATATGTCTAAAGATGGGTTAATCCCAGCTTTTGACATGGACACTGAAAAGTGTAAAACTTGCATGTTGACCAAGATAACCAATAAACTTTTTCAGGGTGTTAAGCGTGAGACTAAGCTCTTGGAGCTAATACAAAGTGACCTGTGTGATTTGCATGCCACTCTCTCTTTGGGGAACAAGAAGTACTTTGTGACATTTATTGATGATGCTTCTAGGTTTTGTTATGTCTATCTGTTACATACTAAGGATGAAGCATTAAATAAATTCAAAGTGTTTAAAACTGAAGTTGAATTACAACTTGGGTCCCTGATCAAAAGATTAAGGACTGATAGGGAGGTGAGTACATGGATACTCTGTATTTTCAGTCTGTTGGTATTATCCATGAAACGACGGCCCCTTATACTCCTCAACAAAATGGTATCTCTGAAAGGAAAAACAGGGTATTGAAAGAGATGGTTAATTCCATGTTGTCCTATTCAAGACTGAGTCACGGGTTCTGGGGTGAAGCTATGTTAACAGCTTGTTATTTATTAACTAGAGTTCCCAACAAAAGGAACAAGGTTATGAACTCTGTACTAAAAGGAAACCCAACCTGAACTATCTCAGGGTTTGGGGTTGTAGGGCTGTTGTAAGACTCCCTGATCCAAAGTTGAAAATTTTGGGTGAAAGAGGCATTGATTGCATCTTTGTTGGATATGCTGAGCATTCCAAGGCTTTTAGGTTCTATGTTATTGAACCTAATGAATATGTTTCAATTAACTCCATAATTGAATCAAAGGATGCAAACTTTGATGAGAATAGATTCTCATCAGTCCCTAGACCAAGTCAGAGGATTCCTAATAGAACTCATGACACTGGTGTATCAGAGATCCCTGATGAAGAACCATCAGAGGTACCTGATGAGGTTATGGTTCAACAACCTGAACATGTGCTCAGAAAGAGCAAAAGGGTCAGGACTCTAAAGTCATTTGGACCTGAGTTTCAACTATACTTAGTTGAAGGAACAACGGATGAGGTCTCTGACCAATACTCCTATTGCTTCATTGTTGAGGATGATCCCAAGACATTTGAAGAAGCAATGAAGTCCCAGGATATTGCTTTCTGGAAAGACGCAATCAATGATGAGATGGATTCCATCATGGGAAACAACACTTGGGTGTTGGTTGATCTACCTCCTGGTTGCAAACCTCTGGGTTGCAAATGGATTTTCAAAAGGAAAATGAAGGTAGATGGAACTATTTAAAAGTTCAAGGCTAGACTAGTCATTCAAGGCTTTAAACAAAAGTCAAAAATTGGCTATTTTGATACTTATGCCCCTGTGGCTCGTATCAGTACCATTAGATTGCTGATTGCTTTGGCATCAATTCATAATCTGATTATTCATCAGATGGATGTGAAGACAGCTTTCTTGAATGGTGAATTGGATGAGGAGGTTTACATGAACCAACCTAAGTGCTTCATCATGCCAGGAAATGAAAACAAGGTGTGTAAACTGATTAAGTCTCTTTATGGACTAAAGCAGGCACCTAAGCAATGGCATCAAAAATTTGATGAAGTGGTTTTGTCTAGTGGTTATGTTCTTAACCAAGCTGACAAATGTGTATATAGCAAATTTGATGAATCTGGTAAAGGAGTCATCATTTGTCTATATGTTGATGACATGTTGATCTTTGGCACTGACCAAAATCAGGTTGACCTGACAAAGGAATTTTTGTCATCAAGGTTCTCCATGAAGGACATGGGGGAGGCTGATGTTATCCTTGTATAAGGATTAAACATGAAAGTAAAAGAATTTCTATCTCTCAGTCTCATTATATTGAGAAGGTATTGAGGAAATTCAATTACTTTGATTGTACTCCAGTGAGTACACCTATGGATACTTGTGAGAAGCTGATGCCTAATAATGACAAAGTTGTATCTCAACTTGAGTATTCTAGGGTAATTGGCTGCCTGATGTATGCCATGACTTGTACAAGACCTGATATTGGTTTTGAAGTGGGAAAATTGAGCAGGTAAACTAGTAATCCTAGTGCTCATCACTGGCAAGCAGTTCAGAGAGTACTGAAGTATTTGAAGAGAACTACAGATTATAGTCTCTCATATACTGGTTATCCTTCAGTGTTGGAAGGATACACTGATGCAAGTTGGATCAGTAACACTGAAGAAAATTCGTCTACCAGTGGCTGGGTATTCCTACTTGGTGGAGGTGCAATTTCTTGGGCATCCAAGAAGCAAACTTGCATCACCAGTTCAACAATGGAATCTGAATTTGTGGCCTTAGCAGCTGCTGGTAAAGAAGCTGAATGGTTGAAAAACTTGCTTCTTGAGATTCCATTGTGGCCTAAACCTATAGCACCTATTTCTATCCGTTGTGATAGTGCAGCTACATTGGCAAAGGCTTATAGCCAGATGTACAATGGGAAGTCTAGACACTTGGGTGTCAGACATAGCATGATTCGTGAGCTTATCATGAATGGGGTGGTATCTATAGAGTTTGTTAGATCTCAACAAAATTTAGCTGATCACTTGACGAAGGGTTTGGCTAGAGACTTGGTTATAAAGTCTGCTACAAGGATGGGTTTAAGTCCAACTTAGTCACTGAATGCTAGGACACCCAACTCCCTCCTGAGGAAACTTGGGAGCTGAGTTCAATGTGGAAAGCTGAACATTCAGTTGACTGGAGCACATGTTTTATATTTCATCCAAAGGTTGTGCTCAGAACTTGCTGAAAGGAGGATGAAGTCTTTACTTCTTAATGGTTAATTATCTTTGAAAAAGTGCTTGGCAGGAGCATGAATAAAGAAGAACCACCTTTGTAAATGTTGAAGTTTTGCGCTTCAGGGGAGCTTTTGGACTTTAGTTTCTACAACATTTATGAATTTGGATATGGACACATGGCTTGTATAGTGTCGGGAGCTGTTAAGTGTTTGAAAAATTGTATGTATTTTATCTTCAGGTATTCAAATGAGTTGAAGGGTTCAATTCTTAGAACACCCTGATTCTCGAATATTTGAACGTGTAATTTACTAAGATGAAAATTCAATCCTCAGGATATTTTCGTTTATGCACATGTTTTGTTTGATGTTTGTTTTTCTTGGAAAGGAAGTGAACTAAATTTGGGGAGGATTGTTGGAAAATTTAGTGCACTTGTGGAGTTAGTTCACACCTGGTTTTGGGTTAGGAGGTACGGAGTGTACACCCATGAGGTCCCTGAACACCCTGACTCGACTCAATAGTGGTTAGTACTGGTAGTGTATTAGTTACTACTGATAATGTAGTAACTGATGGTTCCTACTGGTAGTGTTATGGTTCCTGCTGCTAGTGTAATGGTTCCTGCAGGTAGTGTATGGTTCCTGCTGCTAAGTGTAATGGTTCCTACTGGTAGTGTTGCAGTAATTATTTTGTAACAGCTTTAACTCATTCAATTGGCTGTTATGACTGCTTTATGACCACGTTTGATTGGTCATGTAACCACTATTTCTATGATTATGGAGGTTTATTATGGGTGATTAATTGGCCGTTAATCACACATAATGTCCATTGATTAGTGTTGAGTGTTCTCTACTATAAATAGAGATTGTCATCTTCAGCTTGAAGACACACAGTAAAAGAACAATACCAGTAGAAACAAACTGAAAGTTTAACACTTATATGCGCAAGGGTTATTGATTTGTGCCTATTTCAATAACCAACATTTGGTCTTATCCCAAGTAGATATTCGTGATACCCAGGTATTTGCAGTTGCTACTGATTTTCTTAACCCTGTCCTGGGAACTACCGCCAACAGATAGTGCTCTTATTGCTGCAGTGGAACTTTCAAGCCGATACATAAGTGGTATGATACATTTCCATTGTTTTTAACAATAATTCAGTAGACTGTCTGAATTTTATAACTGGTGATTGATATTATTCCCTTGAAATTTGATTACAGAACGGTTTTTACCTGATAAGGCTCTTGACCTTCTGGATGAAGCGTGTGCGAAGGTGAGGGTACAAATGTATAGTGAGACACTGCTATTTCAAAGAGCTTTAGACCTAGGTTCTGGGGAACTTCATAAACAGGACACTGCTATTTCAAAGATTAAAGATACCATTGATGAAAATTCAGTGCTGACAAAGACAGTGGGACCCGATCAGATTACCAAAGTGGTGAGTCATTGGACTGGTATACCAGTGACTAGGCTCGGGACTACTGTGAAGGAGAGGCTTAGTACGCTGTCTAATAGGTTGCATCAGCGAGTTGCTGGTCAAGATCAAGCAATTAGGGCAGTGACTGAGGCGGTTTTGAGTCGTTGGACTGGTTTGGGGAGGGCTGAGCAGCCAACTGGTTCATTTTTGTTTCTAGGGCCGGCAGGTGTTATGAAAACGGAGATTGCTAAAGCTCTTGCGAAACAGTTATTTGACGATGAGAAGGCCATGATCAGGCTGGACATGTCTCAGTATATGGAGCAAGAGTCTGTCTATCGACTAACTGGCGCTTCAGGAGCGTAAGTAGACCGCATATTCTTTAGCAGTCTGTCTTTATTTCAAATGTTGGGTGGACTACATTGATTGTGTCTTTTTTTATTGGTTTTCAGATATCCTGGTCTGAAAGAACATGGTCAACTCACTGAGGCTGTGAGAAGAAAACCTTACAGTGTTGTTTTGATCGATGAAGTAGACAAAGCACATGTTTCCGTATTGAACGCTTTGCTTCAAGTGTTGGATTACGGAAGCTTGACAGACGGTCACGGTCGCTGTGTGGATTTCACCAATACCATCATCATGATGAGTTCAAACCTTGGAGCCGAGCATCTTTTGAAAGGGTTTTCTGGTGAGATCACTATGGACAATGCTCGTGAAATGTTGATGCAACACGTAAATAACTAAGTATGATATAAATATACCGGAAGGAGTTCTTGAACTAACACGTGTTTGTTATACAGGTTAAGAGTTTCTTTAAACCCAAGCTTCTGAACAAGCTTGATGAGATTGTGATTTTCGAACCCCTTTCTCATTACCAGTTGAGGAAAGTTGCTATCACTCAATTAAACGAAGTGGCAGTACGTCTTGCAGACAAGGGTATTGGTTTGGAAGTTACAGAAGCAGCTTTAGACTTTGTTTTGAAAGAGAGTTGTAATCTGGTAAGTATCAAATTCATCTTGATTTTCTGATTTACCGTTTTCATATTTACAGTTCATACTTTTCGTTTCATATGTGGAATATATAGAATTTTGGGGCGAGGCCTGGTTGGTGGTTAGAAAAGAGACTGGTCACAGATCTATCAAACATACTGATCAAGAAAGAGATTGGAGAAAACACGACTGTGTATGTAGATGCACACTTGAATGCTAAAAAGTTGAGTTACAGAGTGGAGAGGACTGGTGAAACAGTGAATGCTTTTGCCGTTTAGAAGCTAATTGTATAGAAGAGTTGTCTGCTATCATCAAGTCTGGGTGAGGGACGGTGAATCTGGTTTGGTGGTTTATTTGGTATAAGCTTGGGCTTCGGAACAGACTTTCTATCCTATTATATGGGTGCTTGTCTTTGTTTGTTCGACATTGCATCATAGGATGACTTTTGCAAGTTTAAGTTGGCAAAGCTAGACCCGCCCCTTGTTTTCAGTTAGAATGAGTATCCGATACCCCGAGACATTGGCTTCCAAATATGTTCATCAATAAAAACTCCGACCGTTTGGCATATTGCTACAAAATTAAGTTTACAAATCCTTCAGTGAAAGTTTATACTAAATGCAAATGTAATCTTACAAAATTTTATTAACATTTCAAGTCTAAAGTAATAAATCTCTTTGTAGGAGTCTCATTCTTATGACACATAAAAACAAAAAATTAATGCCAACATTGGAATTGTATATTATGAAATATTTACATAGAAAATGTAATGGCTCCACTCCAAACAAAGAAACAAACAAATAGACAAAGTCACATTGAACAACCTTACATGTCTTATGTAGTGTTGTACGTATTTGGTAGTTACTTGTTAGGTGTCACTGTGTCAACTACCACCACCATAACAACAACCTTGATCTGTAATCACATTTTGACTTGTGGATTTTTTCATCAAAATCTCATTGAAATTGTTTTAATCACAGGTAAGCCAAACCATCAAGTCTTGAATTCTGTTGTTCTTATAAAACTATGGTTGCATCCACCTAGGAAGTTCAGTTTGCTCATGTCTCATTAGGTTTTGGATTGCTTATTAGAAATGTTTATATGGTTATATGATTATTGCTGTTTGTTGAAATAAGCTGTTTTGATAAGCAGTAGACTGCTTATGTGTTGTATCAATTGTTGCCAAGTGATGATCATGATTGCCATTTGGTTCTTGATGAGGGACCAATAACTCGGCATATGGAGTTGTACCTTGATCGTTGGAAACGCGTTAAAAACGAAGATAACTTAAAAATCTGTGATCCAATACTTTCATAATGACTACTATTTCAGTTTTTATTTGATCTTTATTTGCACTTAAAAACATATCATATCAAATTAGAAAATCCATAAATCAAGTATTTGTATTAGGAAATAATGTGAGGTTAACTTTTCGTTTTGATATCGACTCTTAGTTTTGGAAATGTTTGGGATTGCTTATTAATACCATGTAATGCTTATAAGTTTTTTTATGAAGCATATCAGCAGTTTTGAGAGTGTTTGGGATTGCTTATCCAAACCACTTATATAATTATTTGCGAATAAATAAACTGTTTTATACAAGCATATGCTTAATGCCTTAATCTCAAGCTGCGGAAGGTCACTTGACCAACAATCTTAAGTCAAAATCTATGAATTTCCTTTAGGCGATGGAATATGATTTGTAAGAAATTGATTACAATTTGTCCATTTATGTTTGATTTTCTTGGGATAATAGCTTGACGAAAGTTTCTTTTGTTTGTGTAGTTCAATGGCACTCAACGGTGATGGTGACGAGTTAGAGGTTGTGCCTGACCCTGCTACTTGGAGCTTATCAGAGGAGAATACTTTTATTAAGATCATGGCTAAAGAGGTGAAAAGGGGTAATCGCCACTCGACCACATTTTCAAGGTCAAGTTGGTCTGTTATTAAACAAGAATTCTATGAAAAGACTAACAGGAAGTACAACCATGCTCAGTTCAGGAATAAATACAACCAGTTAAGGATTCATTATATATGGTTTTCTAAGATACTGAGCGAACCTGGCTTTACATGGGATCCTGTTTTAGGAATTGCAGTTGCAACTGATGATGTATGGGAGTCGTATCTGAAGGTAAACTTCACTTTTTGACTTCAGAAACTTCACCCATTGAGGGTGGGTCGGGACTTGTGGGTAGGACAGTGGTTGACATAGGTAAGTTTTTCTGGATCGGGTTTGACCCGTATGAAACAGTTTGGGTGATATTTGACCAGTTAGAATTAAAACATTACCCAGATTGACCCATTCATTTTGCAAATGCGTAAAAATTGTCATGTGTAGTTTTAACTTCATATTGATTAACTTTCCCAGCAATGGTACTTTTTGCACGTGTTAACGAGATCAGTCTTGACACTTATTATCCAAAAACACTTTGCCAACAGCCGTTTCTGTATTTTTGCTAGAATTCTGGTTTTTGCGCACCAAAAAGCTAAATATTGTGGTTTAGGAAAGTAGATCACTTTTCGCACACATAAAAGGTATTACGATTAAAAAAACATTTATGTTAACAAATGTTTTGGATATGAATGCAGACAAACAAGAAAGCAAGGAGATTCAAGAAAAAAGGGTGTCCCATGTACAACGAACTCGTGATCATATTTGGTGATACCATTACAGATTACGATGCACATCCACTTGCTCAGTATCCTACTTTTACGGATGCAAAGATCGATCTAGAAAATGAATCAACTAACGCAACCCCTCGACCTTTCTCAACTGATAATAGCATCAGCAGTACAGATACAGATTCACAAAATATTGGAAAAAGAAAACATTTGTCTCCAACCCCAATTCAATCTAAACATTTTCACAGGAACAAAGAACCAAAGGTAGTACCGGCTGATGAATCTCTAAAGGAACCCATTAAAATGACAGTTTCAAACAAACAAGGGTCTGACCCTGTAAGCGATAGGACTCAAACATTCAAGAATCTTGAAGGGTGTCCTGAACCTGGTTCCTTCTCGATCACCAATTGTGTCAACTGTTTGGAGTCGATACAAGATGTGGATGCTGCTACATACATAAAGGCAATTAAACTCTTTAAAGATGCTGACTGGCGAGAAATGTTCATGGCTATGTCTCCGCAAAGACGATTACATTGGTTATCTAGCTTAGAATGACCTAAACCAGAAGTATCTTGATCACAATAAGTATGCCTTCCACTATACTACTTAGTTATTTTTTTTTCCCCAAATTTGTTTAGTTTGGCTGATCTTATGTTACTATTGCAGTATTGTACATGTCATAAAAATGTGTCATGAGTTCAAATATCTTCTCGTATATAAAACAGGCCGGCTGTTAAGGTACTGGACTTGTAAGAGAAAAACCAGAAATGAGATGCTGAATCTTGATACACGACTAGATAAACGGTTTTGAAAGTGTATGATTACTCATTCGAACTATTAATCTAATCAAGTATGAGTTAAGCAAGTAGTTCTCGAAACAACTTATTCAAACCAAATCAAATTATTCTAAAACAAGAATTGTTATATCCTCCTACTCACCGTCTTACTTATCTTCCTACTTCTTACGTATCGATCATCATCCGTAGACTCATGTAAATGACTCTCTTTCAAAACACACTAAACAAACAAGAAGCACACAAGATCAACACCAAAATGATAGAACAATCTGAACATTTTAACCTGAAGCTAAAAAAAACTATAATTCACATTGATACAACTACAAACAAGTACACATTACACTGGTGGCCCTACAAAAACATTACTAGAAGTACTTCTAAAATGGGTCCACAGACAAAGTCAAATGTAACATAGATCTTGTATGGCCCACAAAAAAAAAAACATCACCATGTGTTTTCAACCTTGACAACAACATCATCATCCTCTCCTAGTCCTCCAACTTGCATCAACAAAGAAGTAAAAGACATGTTTGGAAACAGCTCCAACTCCTCCGAGGACCCCACTTCCTTATTTTCCGGCACCACCACCATCTCACCACCACCACCACCATCACCACTGGATGATGGAAACAATGAAGGGTCAACATGGTGAAGTAGCCAGTCAATGGTTTGACCATCAGTCTTGAGACCAAGTTCTCTAGTGAGTTGGAATATTCTGGCTGCACACATGGCTGGAACCCTGACTCTCCGGCTGCGGCCATTGACTTTTGTGTGACGGTCTTTGTTGACTTTTGGGCACTGGGTCATGGTGGTGGTGGAAGGTGGTTGTGGTGGTGGTGGGGTTTGATTGGTTGGGTCCATGTTCTTGTTTATTTTAGGGTTTTTGGTGGGGTATGGAGAGAGGATTTGTGTTTTTTGAGATTATATAATCATTCAATGCTTAAAGTGAGTTAAAAGATTTTTGTGTTTTTGTGTGAGTGGTTTTTTGAATTTTTGAAAAGCGGATTGGGTTGGTTTTTGGGTTCTTTTTAAAAGGGATGTATTATTGAAACGGGGTCTATGTCCATTGACTGCAAATTCTCTTTAGTAGGAGGGGTAGTTTTTGTCCCCTTGTCTGTTTGCTGTTTTTTTTTTGTCCCACTTATTGCACACAGTTTTTTTTTTTTGTCCCAAAGTAATTTTTTTGTCCAAGTGCATAAGCACACAAGAATTTTGTTTTGTCCAAGTGCATAAGCACACAAGCAGTAAGCACTCCCAAAGTTTTTTTTATCCAAGTGCATAAGCACACAAGCAGTAAGCACTCCCCAAGTTTTTTTTTGTCCAAGTGCATTAGCACACAAGCAGATTGCACACAGGCTCAGATTATACTAATCATCATCGTCAAGTTTTTTTTTGTCCAAGTGCATAAACACACAAGCAGATTGCATTAGCACACAAGCAGATTGCACAAAGGCTCAGATTAACACGTAATCATCATCGCCGATTTAGAAAACCATTTGCACAATTGATAAAAAGTGTTAGGCTCAGATATGAAGGTTGCAAAGTGATAAAAATATCACTTTGCCATCCTTTCGGTTATAAAACCAATCGTCATCGCCTTTTTTTTTTTTTTTTTTTTTTTTGTCCAAGTGCAGATTGCACACAAGTGCACAGATCAGATTGCACAATACCAGATTGCAACCAAGTTAGATTGCCACAGATTCCACATTATACAAGTGAAACACATGTTTCACAATGTTCACAAGCAAGTACCAAAAGCAAAAGAAAGATTCCTAAACTGCAGGAACTCACAAGAAAGATCCCCAAACTGCAGGAACTCACAAGCAGATTCCACATTATATTCAGCCTCATCACCACAAGGCAGTATCACATTCACAAATTACCACAAACAAAGCAACTATCACCAAGTATCTCTCACCACAAAGCAGATTCACAAAGTTACTCTCACCACAAACAAAGGGTTTTTCAAAGTACCCCCAAGTTACCACAAGCAGATTCACCAAGTTACAACAAGTGAAGATTCCACAAGTTACAACAAGTTACAGATAGGGTTGGGTTATATTGACGGTGGCAGGTTTTTTAGATTAACCCACTCTAGTACCTAGGGTTGGGTTATAACACAAGACAAGTGAAAGCCGCAAGTAACAAACCACAAAGAAACAACAAATATCTTAGGTTGTCGATATGTCTCAATCACCAGAGGTAATGACAATTTTACAACATTAGGCTCAGATTAAGTTTCACATATTATCATATATGGCTGCAACATCAAAGGTTGCAAAATAATTTTTTTTTGCCGTCCATTCGGAAATGCCAAGCCAAAATCATATTATCATATATGGCTGCAACATCAAAGGTTGCAAAATAAATTTTTTTTTGCCGTCCATTCGGAAATGCCAAGCCAAAATCATGTTTTTTTTAAATCATCATTGCCTTATCCCAGTTTTTTTTTTTTTTTTTTAAAAACAATTTTCAAATCAGCTTAAAATAACAAACTGCTTATCAAGCATATAAGCAGTTTGTTATTTTCAGATTCATAAGCAATTTCATCTCCAAACCCTCTAACCCTCTAAATAATAGGAAGGGTTAATCTAAAAAAATAGCCACAGTTATAATAACCCAACCCGTAAAGTACTATTGGAACGGGGTCTAATCTGAGCCTGTGTGCAATCTGCTTGTGTGCAATAAGCAGTTTGCCAAGAAACCACACAGAGCCTGTGGACTGGGGTAGGCCAGAGCAGGTATTCATACCACTCAATGGTGGCAGATCAAGGTGTTAACCTACCCGTTTGCACCCACACAACTCAGGCAGTTTCACATAACATCACATAATCACCGATTCACATAAGCAGTTTGTAACTGCTTTTACCATAGGGTTTGTTAAATTAAACCCCCAAATCACCCAGAAATCACACAAACATCACATACTCACCATCACAGAACCAAAAGATCCAAACCCTAAAAAAAAAATTATGCGTTTTTAAAATTTAAAGTAGATCTATTAAATTAAACCCATAAATCACCCAGAAATCACACAAACATCACATACTCACCATCACAGAACCAAAATACCCAAACCCTAAAAAAAAATTTAGGCGTTTTTAATTTTTAAAGCATATCTATTAAATTAAACCCATAAATCACACAAACATCACATACTCACCATCACGGAACCAAAATACCCAAACCCTAAAAAAAAATTTAGGCGTTTTTAATTTTTAAAGCAGATCTATTAAATTAAACTCATAAATCACCCAGAAATCACACAAACATCACATACTCACCATCACAAAACCAAAATACCCAAATCCTAAAAACAAATAGGCGTTTTTTAATTTTACCAACATAAACATCAAATAAACATGATATAATCACATAAAACGCGTGATAAACATCATATAATCAGCGAGAAAGAACCCAAACGTACCATGGATCTAAATTAGAGAGAGAAAAAGAGATGAGATAGAGAGAGAGAGTGATAAACGTGTGTGTGTGTGTGTGTGGTGAGAGAGTGAGACAATGATAAGTGAGAGAAACGTGTATAAAACGCGTTTTCCTTTTTTTTTTCTTTTAAAAGGTAAAGTATTTTGTAAAAAGGGTATAACTTTTGTAAAAAAAAAATGTATCATTTGTAAAAAAAAAGTATCATTTGTAAAAAAAAAAAAAAAAAAAAAAAAAAAAAAAAAAAAAAAAAAAGTATTTTGTATATTTAAGTTGGAAATGAAACATACTGTAAGTTGTAAAAAAAAAGTTGTAAAATGTAAATGTAAAGTATTTGTTGAAATTTTTTTTTTTTTGTATTTTCAGGCTTTCGGTTTTCACGAGGAAGTATCAGAGGATTGCCCATTTATCAGACAAGAGGTAAATATAGCCTCGGGGCTTTCCGTTATAAAAGTATTAAAAAAGTATTAGTTAAAAAAAAGTGTGTTATAAAATTTGTTATGTATTTTCAGGCTTTCCGTTCTCACGAGGAAGTAACTGAGTGGGTGCAAAATATAGCCTCGGGGCTCGGTTTTGTCATTGTTAAAAAGAGAACCAAATCAGAAAATGGTCAGATGTACGAAATTAATTATAGGTGTACAAAGGCCGGGATTTATGAATATCACGGTAGTGGAAAACGGAAAACCAAAAACAAAAAAAAGCAATTGTCCATTCAGATTAGTTGCGAAATATAGACCAACACGATATAATTGGATTTTGAGGGTGAAGTGTGATAGCCATAATCATGAGTTGCTAGAGTCGTTGCATGGTGTGCCATATGCAATGCGATTAAAAGATGATGAGTTGAGTTTGGTCAAAGAATTGTCAGAGTATAGCGTACGACCACGTAATATACTTTCGACAATAAAGGGACGTAATCCGGATAACGTGTCTAGCGTTAGAACTATATATAACGCACTTGATAAGTTCCGGAGAGCCAGAGTAGGTGATAGAACTCAAATTCAAGTCCTTTACTCGCATCTGACGGATTCAGGGTATGCATATTACCCGAGGGTGAATGAGCATAATGAGCTTGAGGAGCTATTTTTTGTTCACCCCAATTCGTATGCTCTATGGCGTACGTTCCCTGAAATCATGCTGATGGACTCCACATACAATACCACCATGTTTAAATTGCCATTGTTGGAAATTGTTGGAGTAACTCCAACGAATAAAACATTTTCAATGGCGTACAGCTTTATACACGGTGAAAAGGGGCATAATTTTCAGTGGGTATTGCAACGCGTGAAAGAGGTGATAGACGAAAGATACTACCCACGTGTTATTGTCACCGATAGAGATTTAGCGTTGGTTGGGGCATGTAGAGCAGAATTTCCTACCGCTCACAAAGTACTCTGTCGATGGCATATAGAGCAAAATTTGCTCAAGTTTATGAGAAACAGATGCAGTGGGATAGATGAGTATGACTCCATTAAAAGGAGATGGGATCGGTTGGTTAAAGCTCCGACACGCCTCTTGTTCGAGCAACATTATGAGCGCCTACAACAACGCTTGGTCAACCATGCGCGTACTAAATTTTTAATTCTATTTTTTTTATTATTCAATTAATAAGCACCCGAATGAACTTTGATTAATTCATTGTCTTTTTTTTCAGCTATCGCTGAGTATCTGGATAACTGGCTGCGAGATTACAGACACATGTTTGTCTTGTACATCACCGATGAATATCGCTCCTTCGGCCAGACAACAACGTGTAGAGTTGAGGCTCACCACGCGTTGTTGAAATTATATTTGGGCGGCACACAGTCCAATTTAGACAGGTTGTTGAGTGCAATCGATAAGATTGTATTTGCGCAAGAAAATGCGATAAAATAGAGTTTTAATAGAAGCATCGGCGAGAAAATAAATGATTGTAATATACTACTATTTCAAGAATTGTGGTATAAAGTTTCTCACCATGCTTTCAAACTCATGCAAAAAGAAATCCACCTGTCTATCACCGTAGAAGATTGTAGCCATAAGTTGCGTACAATTTACGGACTACCATGCTTTCACGAGATGCAATACTATGTATATAATGGTAAGTAAATTTATAACTATCAAGTTGTTTTCCCCATTAATATCAGTGATTTATTTACGGTCGGGATTGTAATATACTACTTTTAATGATTTCAGGACGCCCCATTCCACTGGAAGAACTTAATATTTTTTGGAGAACCCTACATGTTCCGTGGCTTAATATCAATAGGCCACCGCCTGAAGATGGCTCTTCTAGTGATGATGATGATGATCATCATCATCATCATCATCATCATGATACTTCATTTAGAGATGACATTCGGCAATTCAAGAATGTTTTTACCAAAGCATCGTCGTTTGTCAAGAATAATATGATAACGAAGTTGAGATCGATATACCAACCTGCATCTGATGACACACGGGAACCTGTTATTCAGAAAAATACCCGTGAACGTCCGAGCGCAAAGGACAAAATGGGCAAGGATACACAAGTCCCGGACTTGAATGAAGACCCGGACTTGAATGAAGTTCCAACCGTAGATCACCGAAGAAGCACCGCTACAAGATCTAGACAAGTCCCGAACTTCAACAAAGAACCTGCCCGACATAGTTCTTTCACGGGTCCTAGTGATCAACCAAAAATAAGACACAGGTTGTACGATGAAGATGCAGAAAGCGAAATGCTTATGGGTATGTGTTGAACGTTTTGACACGTGCAACTCTTGAAAGATAGCACTCGTGGATCGTTAGTGTTGCTATGTAATCAAAGGAAAATCTCTACAACTCGTGTTCTAATGTAAACACAAGTTGTTATTACTAAGAACACTTAGATCCTTATGGATCTTTTATTTACTGAAACATGTTTCACGATATCTATTACAAACCATTTGGTTCCTTTTATAACCAAGGAACCCTAATCTCTTTATCGACTAAACATGCAAGCATGCATTTAATGACTAATACTCTAAACTATATTGACGTGCAATAAACCCGCTAACCTCGGAGAATAATGAGTTAGCATTTAATACAGTATGATCCTAGTCAGCTTTACCCTTCAGCAATGCTTGTACTCTTCAAGAATCACTTCTTAACAGATGCTTCTTCACAGAAACCTTGGCGATAATTACTTCACATAATTCCCAACAGGCTTTAGTCCTTTGGCATCCATATAATCATATATAATGTGGTAGGTGACGGAAATTGTGGGTTTCGGTGCGTTGCCCATGGTGTTTGGGAACAACAACATTTGTGGCGCCAAGTTAGGCATATGTTATTGCAACAGATGGACCTACATTGGCTGGTTTACATGGGTTTGTGGTGGCAAGTTGGTTTTAACGATATTCGCCGTACAATAGACTGGTCCGGACATGGAAATGCACCGACTGATCGCTACATGGAAATGCCAAACACGGGGTTGGTTATTGCAGAACTGATTAGACGACCCGTTGCATTTATATCTTGGCGGGGTTGGAATATGTGTTTTCCGCTTCTCAGTGGTCCAGACTTCTCACAAAGAACTGACCCCCTTGTGATAGCCCGTGTGGGGGACGAAGTAGGTCATTACATTGTTCTGACGCTAGACGAACATTCTCCACTTCCGCATCTCCACCCACAATGGAGGAGGCACAGATCCGAAGCTGCATCCCAGTGGGAATCATTATATAGGCATCGACTACCAAATTAGTAAATAATATATACATACAAAACATTGTAAATGATTAATGATTCATGTTGTAAATAATTATAAACATAGTGAATGATTCATGTTGTAAATAATTATAAACATAGTGACTGATTACTGATTTATGTTGTAAATAATTGATTAATGATTTATGTTGTAAACATAGTGATTGATTACTGATTTATGTTGTAAATGATTGATTACTGTTTATATTTAAATTAATAATAACATTGTAAATGATACGTGTTTTATGTTGTAAATGATTGATTACTGATTTATGCAAATTCTTTTGTCAGGTGGGGCAAGGAAATCCTTTCTGGTGTCGATGTAATAGAGGATTTATTATAGAACGGAAATCCACGAAATCCTTTCGGGGCCGACCGTATTATGCATGTCCTCTTTCAGTGGTAAATAATCATACGTTTGCTTAGGGGTTTTATGTAAATAATTTGTTTGTTAAAAATACATTTCTTATTATTTTCTTAACATGTAACAGCCAGGTACAGATGACTATAGGTGTCGATACTTCAGTTGGAAAGATGAATTTGAAAGACGGTACTTTAGTCGAGCCTCATCTTCAACGCAATGCTCAAACTGCGTTGCTAAAGATAATGAGATCAAGCTGTTGAAGACAAGAATAAAGACGCTGGAGATGGAGTTAGAATTGGCAAGGAATCCTGAGGATCACGCTTGTCAGTCGGGTGCAAGGCTCCATGATCTTTTAAACGAGATGAATAATCTTCATATGTAGTAGATGTTGTTGTATTTAAATAATATGTTAACGTTGCGTTTAATTTAATAATAACTGTTGTTGTTGCAGTTATTTAATGTGGTAATTTTTAACGTGCTATTATACAAACAAAATAATTATACATATACAAAACATTATTAAACAAAAGTATACAAAACATTATGCATGTACAATACATTATTATACACACACTTATTATACACACTTATTTCTATTTTAAAAAAAAAAAGAAAAAAGAAAAAAGGGACAAAAAGTACCCCCTAAAAACTAGGGAGGGTTCATCTAAAAAAATAGCCCCCGTCGAAATAACCCAACCCTTTTAAAATTTAAACTTGAATTACTTGAATATATTATATTGTGAAAATAATGAACAAGTGAAAGATGTAGAAAAAGTGATAACTGTTATTAATTAATGAATCACCAAGAGGTTACAAGTGGATGTATTTATAAGTCTAATGGTACATGATCTTTTAAAAAGTATATCAAATTGCAAAGTCTAAAAAGTGATCTCCACCGTTGGATTATATCTAGTCAACTTTCTTCTTTTTTTTAATTATTTTTTGTCAAAGGGGTATTATAGTAAATTGACCCGTTTTTCTTTTACACCCTCAAACTTCAAACGTACATAACTCACAAATGACAAACTTTTAGAAAAAACCGATTTCGCCATAATTTATAAAATTTAATTCCCTTTAATTTGGTATAAATTTTGTTACAAAATTATAAAACTTTTTTTTACATATCAAATGGGTGTTTATTTTCTTGATTTTTTAAAGCATTTTCGCCCCTATTTTTCACCCTAAAAAATGCTGAATTATGAAAAACTTAAAACATGAAATTTATAGATTTTCGTTCACTCTTTAGATAGGTTTTTGAATCACTCAAATCCGATATGAAATGAGTGAGATATCGCACGTTAAAAATGGTGTTTTAGTCATATTTGTTGCACACAAGATGTTTGATGAAATGTCAAGCTTAGACTTTTTGTGTTAAAAATGCATTAAATGCTCTAACTTTTGTACCACAACGCATCATTAATCATTTTATTAATGTAAGATTCAAAGAGTGATTTTTTTAATCGTTATTTAAAAAAAATGTACATTTTATTCATCAGTTAGTATTGTTCATCAGTTTGTCACTGATGAACAACACTAACTGATGAACAACACTAACTGATGAAGTTCATCAGTTAATCTTGTTCATGGAAATGTTCATCAGTTATAATCACATTATTCATCAGTTGATCACTGATGAACAACACTAACTGATGAACAATTATAACTGGTGAACAGTATTGTTCATCAGTTAGTGTTGTTCATCAGTTATAATCACATAGGTTATCAATTGATCACTGATGAACAACACTAACTGATGAACAATATTAACTGATGAACAGTATTGTTCATCAGTTAGTGTTGTTCATCAGTTATAATCACATTGTTCATCAGTTGATCACTGATGAACAACACTAACTGATGAACAATATTAACTGATGAACATTATTGTTCATCAGTTATAATCACATTGTTCATCAGTTGATCACTGATGAACAACACTAACTGATGATGTTCTTAAGCCCCAAATGATGTTCTTAAGCTGTATGAGTTGGCTGAAACACATGAGTCAGTTGATATCTTTGTTGCTCATAAGCCCCAAATGGTAGCATAATTTTACTTGAAAAACATTGGTTTAAAGGTTGTGGGTTGGGTAGAAGAAGATGCCAACTTTCGAATGTCGAGTCTAACACCTTTTAGGACTCGACATAAATGGAAGGGGATAGATAGGAACAAAATGCAGGCGAGTGTAAAAAATTTTAAGTGAGCTTTTGATGGGAAGGGGAAGGCTATAATGGTTGAGACGCTTGGTTTTGATGGTGAAAACATGGCTGATGGTGTTGGTGTTGAAATCATGACTGGTGGTGCTGGTGGTCTTGTTTCTAGTGATGTTAAAAAACCTTTTAAAAGCAGTGAAAGGATTACCAACTTCGTACTTTCCCTTTTTGCCAACAGGCCATCCTAGGCGAGGTTTCAATTTTGAACTGCATGGCTCGTGTTTTATATTTTGAAACTACAATTATACCTTATCTAACTTGAATATTTGGTTTTTGGATACTTGTTTTTCCAGTTGCAGTTGCAGTTTCATCATCAGTTTAAGGTTCACTGTTTTGCTTGTTGATCATCCAATACCAGTATGTACATCGTTAGAAGGTTCATCATTTGAAGGTTGTTCAGTGGAAGATGCATCATCTTTTCATTTTTTTTAATTATTAGTAGAACCTTGTATCAGATAATGAATCTAATTTTAAGTCATTTTCATGTTGTTTCAGACAATGATCCCATTTGACTATTATAAGTGAACTTGCGAAATAGTTGGTTGTGTTACAATATATGTTTGTTTGTCTTATAGGTTATATTATGTGTGTACATATTAGTTTGTCAGTTGACCTTTATAAAGACAAACTTCAAATGCTAAATGTCATGGTATAATCAGCACAAACGATCACCCCTTTGTATAAGCAAAACCAAAAATAGTGGTACATAACATCCGATGCATGAAACATATGTTCAAACCATACGCATCAATTGTATAAGGTTACATGTCTTCAAAATGCAAATGCTTTAGATATTTTGACATCTAACTCCAAAATGCAAATGCTAATCCAAACACCCACTATATTCCAAAAGGCAAATCATTTAGTTACTTAGACATCTAATACTCATTTTCTTTTTGTTGAAGATAGATCCAAACGTGATGTAACCACTTTATGCCCTTGACATACATTTATAACAAGTATTGACCACTATCCTTAACATATGTGAGAAATTTTCATTTGCTTACTTTTATTTTGATGCTTACCAATGGACAAATCCCCACCGTCCATCTATTTTGATCTAATGGTGGGGATTAACCTAAGATTTAATATGCTTAACCTTAATTCTCCCAACTATATAAAGCCCTTTTTTTTGTTTCAATTTTTTCACACAGTTACTGTGTGTTTTCCTCCCAACCTGCTTTCATCATTTCCCTCCAAAAAGTAGTTATTCCAATCAACTATTACCGTTTGATCATCACCAGTTGGATCACCATCACCATCACCATTCGGATCATCATCTCATCATCACCTCCCAGTCATATCATCCTTTTTTACGTCTTCTTTTGATTTGAATGAACCGTTTGTTTCAGAAGCTGATTTGATTGATGTTGTTGCGGTTGATAATGTTGTTGATCTGTTGTTAATTATGTGGATCAAGTTGTTAACATTCCTTCTTATTAAGTTGCACACAAGTGTTTGATGAAATGTGTGAGTGAAAAATGTTTGATAATCTTGTTATCTGCTCATGTAATTCTGCTTATTAATTGAGTTGTTAGTTTAATTTTTGTTTTTAACTGCATTTGAATGTTGTTGTTATGTCTGGTTGTTGTTTTGAATCTGCTATGTATCATACGTGTAGTATCACCAGTGATATTTGAAGTTGAAATGTATATGTGTATTATCACTAGTGATATTTGTATTATTACTTGTGAAATTTTGTTTATTTGATACTTTTAGTTTATTTTTTAGATTGTGAGTACCATTAGGTTTTAGTATGATATCATTTTGGGATGGGTGAATTGATGGAATTTTGATGCATGGAAGGTGTTTGACAAAATGCCTAAGAGAGGGATGCACAAGTTGAGAAGCAATCACATGTTCCTGTTTGTCCATCATTTCATATATAACCAAATCAAAAATATTTATTTGAATAAACAAGCTTTAGGGAATTAATCAAAGTGCACTGTAGTTATTGTAAATGTGTAATCATATCCTATGTTGCATTAGTTGATGCTTATTTTCATTTTTCTGAATGGCGTCCTTTTGAATTATTTTAGTGCGTTTTGTATTTTGCTTTCTCCATCACTCTATATTTGAGGTGATGAAAATTTGATGTAATGTTCGATAATTGCGCAGTGACCTAGAGCTTAAAGCACAAGGACTGCTTACCTTAACAATCGAGAAGGCAAAAAATTTGAAAAACATGGAAATGATTGGGAAGTCTGATCCTTATGTGATTGCATATATTCGGCCACTTGAAAAGTTATAAAGAAAGGTTGTTTGTTACAACTTAAACCCTGTTTAGAATCATGTAATTCGGTTAATTGCAGAAGATAAGAAGACCGAGTGTGTTGTACTTGAGGTTACACTTTTATCCTTTTTGATTTTCTGTATTGCTGGTTTCTCAGTTGTATCATAGGTGATATCAAATGTGATATCACATTTGATATCACAGGTATGTCAGCTTTCTGTTATTTTGTTGAATCAGTTTTGGTAATGGAGGATCTTATGATATCACAAGCGATATCAAAGTTGTTTGAGCTTCTTCAATTTGTTTTATGGAGTTGTTGTGCTTTTTTGAATCACAACTGCAGTTGTTGTTGATTCTTTCGTTTGATGGAGCCGTTTTTTTGCAAATTGCAATCACAAATAGTTTGGTGATATCGTCTCTTTTATGCCACATACAAAACAAACAAGTATGCTTTTTAATTTGTAATATCTCCTGTGAGATTTCATTGTTTTTTGTATATTTTGTATACATTATCACCTGAGATATTTCTTTTTTCAGGTACATGATGGTTTTTGTGCCTTTTACTGCAATTGACAATCACAGGAGATGTGTTACTGTTGGTTCTGGTTTTCTTAAGAATGAAACTACTGAATCTTGAGTATGGTTACTCCAAGCATTCAAGAAAGCTTTTGTGTGTTATCCAAATACCATTGTAACTGAGCTTCATGGTTTCAAGCCCCGTCTTTGTCAAGATGGTGCTATGCGAAAAGCAATTGCAGCTGAGCTTCCTGGTTCCAAGCCCTGTCTTTGTCATAAATTAGAAGTTACGTATCTCTTGTGATAAATAGTTGGAATTAATTTTTATGAGGTCTTTGCGAGTTTATGAAGTATTTTGTCATTTTATCACTTGTGATAAAGCATGAAAATGATGAAATGTTTACATCATTTATGTGTTTACTTGTTTTTGACATGTATCACTTGTGATATTATTCTTTAATTGATATATATGTTGACCTTTTTTTTGCGAATCGTTATGTTACTCAAAAGAAATGCTTAACTAATCTTATTCTTGTTTGATTTTGAGAATATGCCATTTTTTTATTTTCATAGTTTTATTCATGAAGTCAACGGTATTTTTTTCTGACTTTTCATTAATATCACTTGTGATACTCTAATAAAATTACCAAAAGAAGGTTACATTCAGATAAACCAAAAGCATTGTTTACAAGTGAATAGAAATTACCTTTGTTTACAATTTAAGTAGCAAGAGAAAATTACAATTTAAGTAGTAAAACAAAATTACTAATTGGTGCTTTTGTCTTTTTATTTTCTACAACTTTCTTCTTGCCAGCTTTATGAGCATCCCCTCATTTTGTCTTCTTTCCCACTTCATTCATTTTAGTTTGCAGCTTCTTCTCCTTCATTCCTCTTCTTCTTTTTCTGCAGATGTCTTTGCTTTCTTACGTACAGTCTTTGTTGTCAGTTCAATAGTTACTGTTGGTGGTGTTGGTGGTTGTAGATCCTGTTATATCATAGGTGATATCACATATGTTTCTTTCAGTATTTGTTGGTGGTGTATCTGTTTCTGTTTTTGTTCTTCGGGTTTTCTAAGCTTAAATGTCTAGCAGCGGATTTTGTTAATTTTCTTGGTATTGTTAGCGTTATCGGTGATGATGTTGTTTCTTTGTTCACTTCTTCAGTTTGACTTGGTTGTTTTTTTTTGCGAAGGTGTTTTTCCTTTCACCTTCAACCCCTACTTTTTTGCTTCTTGATAGTCCTCAGTTTTATATTCAAATCTGCATAAGATATATACCATGTTAGTATATGAATAGTTCATTGTTTTTTAATATCATACGTGATATATAAACTGAAGAAGTATACGTCATCAAATATCATAGGTGATATACTACCAACAAGCAATCATTACAATTGTTGTATCACAGGTGATATACTACCAATAAGCAATCATTACAACTGTTGTATCACAAGTGATATACTACAAATAAGCAATCGTTGCAACTGTTGTATCAGAGGTGATTTACTAACAATAAGCAATCATTGGAACTGTCGTATCATAGGTGATATACTACCAACTAATACTAGAGTCAAATACCGCTTTTAAGCATATCGAAACATGCCCAATCTATCCATTATGCACATATATCTACTACAAATCTAACAAAAGCATGTTACAGTGACAATATTTATTTTAGCATGTTAAGTCTCTCATATTATCACAATAGTCATCTAACTTTCACAACAATCCCTCAAGAAACTACTAAGATCTACAAAAACAGCAAAGTGTTCATACATTAGAATGAATATCCGTGTTTTTAGGGATACCAGTATAACATTCTACTGAAAGTATACATACACATTCTACTGAATGTGTATGTATCACTGGTGATATAACACATAAGCTAAATGTTAAATCAAGTACGCCACATACATTCAGGGTTTTATCACAGTTAATTCTTCTAAATGAGACATGCTTATACGTTACAATATACCTTTACTTTTCTGAATCTCTGGAGATGGAGTCAAAAATTTGATTGACGACAGAACTGTATTTACTCACAATAAATAGTATATCATCAAAACTTTTAGAAAAAAAAAAAAAAAAAAAAAAAAAAAAAAAAAAAAAGTTTAACTATGGTTACAAAACAATAACAGTAAAATATCAAAAGTGATACTATACATGACATATAATAAATCTTAACAAGTAAACAAAATAACTTATCAAATAAAAAAATAAAAAAATCACAAGTGATAATACAAATATCAATAGTGATAATACATATATACAATTCAACTTCAAATATCATTGGTGATACTACACGTATGATACTTTTCACTCACACATTTCATCAAACACTTAGTGTGCATCGATGTACACAAAGCTTTCTACTCAGAAACTCAACCAAATGTAAACACTAAAAAACACAACCAAAAGCATGTTACAATCACAATAAAAAACAAATCAAAACAAATTCATTTTTTTGCATCACATGTATATATATATTAATAAACAACTAAAATCAACAAAAAAGCAAAACAAAATATTCATAAACACTATCAAAAACAAAAATATAAGAATAAAATCACAACAAATAGTTAATAAATAACAAAATAAGGAATTGGAAGTGCCATGCCTATTTTTTTTTCCGGATTTGGTTCTGATTGCCTTGATTCGTTCATTTTTATGTGTTTTTTTTATTGACGGTTAAAATTGGATGATTTGTGATGTTTTTGTTTTATTTTGAAGTTTTCATTTAGAGAGAGAAAGTGTTATCTGTATGTTTTTTTGTGTGAGTAATATTTATGAAAAATGACGTGTTTGGTGTGTGGGTTGGTGGTAGAATGACGAATTTACAATAGTAGTCCTTCCGTGTTTTTCTTCATTAAGTTTTGTTCTTTTGATCCAACGGTGCAGATCTGTTCCTTGGTATGCATCAATTTGACGGTAAGCAAAATAAAGCGCCACTATCATATGTTTAGACTAAGTATCAACTCGAATCTCATACTTCGTGTGTTAACGGACAATATGAAGAATGGCATAAATGACTAAATTAAACCCATAATCTATGAAGCCATCTTTATTTGACAAGTTCACCGAGACTCATGCTCCAAACAATAGCTATTAAACATCAAAAATATTTTGGAGCCTTTTTTTATATGACGACCTAGACTACAACATAAGTACATAACATTCACTCAAAAGTTTTACTTAAAATCATAATTGTATGTACGTGAGACTCATTATGCAATATATGTGAGACGAATTATGTAATAATAAAGTAAAACAAAGGATAAGCGACTTTGTGCACCTCGAAGTCATACGCTTAAAACGGCGGAGGTGAACTTGGTGTGATGTAATAGCAAGTATACCATTCCTGATAGCAAACGAGTGTACCTGTTATATAAATGCTTATGAGGTTTATTATACAACTTAATCATTTATAAATGATAAGGTATTCAATGAACATAAAAAAGTAGACTTTTATAGTCATTTTGCATATTTTCACAATAATGTGAAGTTTGAGTAACTAAATTGCAACACTCACGAAACTTGGTTACTATTAGATGACATTTTCCTCTTAATATCATTAAAATGTGTGAGGTCTTTAGTTTTATTACTTCTTGGTGCAAAAAACAAATGTGGGCATGCTAACCTTAAAAAAAAGGAGGGTTGTATATGGTTTGTGTGATGGTGGGCTCAAATCATGTGGATTAGTTAGCCATATAGTTGAAATCCATGGTTATCGAGATAAGGGAAAAAAAAAAAAAAAAAAAGGCTTATTCAATCTTATACTACTAATAAGCAATTTAAAATAAGTTAACAATGATCAAATAATAATTTTAAATGCAATAGAAATTAAGAGTGGATTATTAATTAACATAATTAAATCTACTTTTTAGGCTAAATCAACACTTAGAATAATAACATAGTTATATTGTAATGGCCTAGTGGTAAGGCACCTAACCTCCTCATAATAGGTTTAGGGTTCAAACTTCACAAGGTACACATTTGAGGTAGCTAGGGAAAGAGATGGAACTAGTCACGGGGATACCATTCAAATAATTAGATATGTATGAACATCACCTTGAATTGCTTATGAATTCTCGAAAAGCGCACATCCTTGTCGAAGAACACTAAGTTGCTCATCAGTCCATTTATTTTTTCTTATTATTTGATTCTAACTCTTGAAAAGTGAATTTTAATAACAAAGAAAGTGTTGATCGTACCATTTTATTTAGACACACGTTAATTATTTGTAACTTTAATAATAATTGTTCACTCTTGAATTTGAGTTATGTAAATTGACTCTATATACAATCAATTATGCATTTTTTTTTGGGTTAATATTACAGTACAAAGCAATGAAAATAGAAAGAAAAAAAATGTCCCTTTTAACCATTTTGAGGTTTATATTTTGTGGCTTAGGTTTTAACGCGGTGTTTTGTTTCTGCTTATATAATATGTTTATGGCTTATTTGATTTTAGACTTATGCTTTATAGGCTATTTTTTTTGGGTTATATAAGTTTATTATGATATAAGATATAAATGATTATGAATTCAAGTCATGCTTATAATATGTGAGATAGTTTGTAGTTATATATTTTGAAATAGTTAGTTTTAAATTAAGAGAAAAGAAAAGAAGGCGAACTAGGTGAACGTTTCATAGGCCCATAACCAAATACTCCGTACTAACACATACGGAGTAACACATAAGCATGCTATATCCGAAACAAACACCCCCTAAAACCACCCCACGCTCCCCCACTCTCACAGCCTTCAACAACTTTGTCCGTTCATCTCCTCCGACATCCACCGCGTAACAACTTTTCCGATCACATGTCATGAACAGAGACTGCACCTTTCATCAATTTCATTTCTCATAAACAAACTTTTTTATTTTACATAACTTTAACTTGTTTTTTTTATCTAAATCTTCAGGTTTTATATTTACATGCTTCAACGCATGATAAGGATGCAAATGTATCAAACTGCAGACGTTTACGCAAGAGAGGCGGATTCACTTATGCCACGTCTGGTACCTTTTATTTTTCAGTTATTAGTTTTCATTACTATGAATTGCGTTTTCCATTAATTGTTATTTACACATAAGTGATTGATTTTATGTATATAGTAGTGTATCTAGTAACGGTGTGCACATATGGTTGATTTTGTGAACCGGTGATGATTAATAAAAAATAAGCGAACTTCGTTCCAAGTGTGTGTGTTTGTAGATTAATGTCTATTGTATATGTACATCTATATATTATGTAACGCAAGGCTCGAACTAAGCTTCAAGACCATGTTTATGCTTAAGCTAGGCTAAGGCGTCCAAACGCTTTAGGAATGCCTTTGGACTAGGTTTAAGCTCCAAGCTCATACTATGCATTCTAATGCTTTAGCAATACCTTTCGACTAGGTTTTAACTCCAAGCTCATACTCACACATGTGCTTTTGTGAATTTTGTGGAAAACTAGAAGGGGGGGTTGAATAGTTTTGCCGATTTTACGTTAGTTTTAAAAACTTTAGATTCGATATTATGTGAAATCGTATGGATGATGAGAGAGTATAGATCTAATGATAATGCAAGCAAGTAAAGTAAAGTAAAGGATAGAAATGACACAACCGATTTATAGTGGTTCGGCTACAAGGACACCTTCCTTGCCCTACTCCACTCCCCGAGTCACCTACTCGAGATTTCAAGCACTATGTCAACAAACTCCTTCAACTTGGCGGAGAAGCCTTCACAACGTTGCTTACACCTTTTTCCGGTACAAAGCTAAATACCGAGTCTGTAACACGGTGGACCAAACCAACACGACTATTACACAACAAATATGTGAAATATCAAGTACAAGATCTTTGCTACAGAAATCTTGTGGAGGAACAAATCAATCAAGGACCCCTTGCTTGGATGACTTGTAGTGAGCTCGTGATCTCGCCTTAGAGAAGGACCTATATGAGAATCACAATAGAAAGAAAGAAGAACAACTCTTTAGATCAAGTGATCTATATGTTAGAAGAGAGTGAGAGTGTATGAGAGATTTAGGAAGAAGAGGGGTGAGTTAGAATGAAGAAATGGATCTCTATTTATAGGGAAAATCTGCCACTGTTCCCGGGATCCCACGGATCCCTCCCACAAGGGATCCGTCTAGTGTAAACCTAGGGATCCGTGGGATGCTCCTCTTTGCCCATGGGTGTTTTGGTTATGGGTTGGTCCATGGGTATTTCCTTAGATTCAATGTATCTAAAGAATACATTGTATCTAGTCAAATGGGTATGGGTCAATACCATGGGTTATGATCCATGGGTTGTGGTTTTTACCCATCCTAATAAACTATTACAACAAATAATTAATTACAACATTTTTGTATTATATGGCTATATGTAAATGCTTTACAAAAATAACATGTATCTTTATAATTTTACTTATGATAACATTATACTTGTTATCAACAAAACACAAAGAGATCGCAAAATATTAATAAACGTTTTTACGGTTTATTTGTATTAACAATCTCCCCCTTTTTGTTGATGACAAAACATAATGTTATGATGAGTAAAACTTAAGATTAGATGTATGTTTTGAAAGCCCTAAGTTTTACTTCTTCTTTCCCTTGTTGTCGAAACAAAAAGGTAACCCATCGAAGAAATAAATTGTGGAAAAATGGTCCACGTAACGCTTACTCCCCCTTGACGGTAGCTCCCCCTAGTTTGGGGCGTCAAGTGAAGAAAAAAAAATCCTACAAAGAGAAATGTTAGTAACATGCTTAGGTAATCTTATGATTGACGAGAATCAAGATTGGGAGCCAAGGTATGTAAACAAGGCCTTGTAATAAAACAACAAAGTGTAGTGGTATTTATGCCACATACAAGCATGTGAAAATAAGAACAAGACTTGTTCTTTAAAAATGACTCAAAAAGAAAAATACTAATAATAGAAAATAGTAATGAGGATTCCTTCCATGCTTGCATAAGGTTATGGATGGATGTTTTGATGAGTGATAGTATTAAGGCGATCAAGAATGAGGTTGAGTATGAATCGCATTTCCTCCCTAACTTCTATTGCGATATCCCTAGTGGATTGACAATGTTCACAATGTAAGTGATGTGGGTAATGAGTGCGGAAGTTTTCCGGGTTGTTTCTATTTGTAAGTTGCGGAAGATGTGGTGGAAAAGTAGGAAAATATGGATCAATTTTCGGAATGTTTGGAAGTGGTGGTGGAAAAGAACCTAGGTGTTCTTGTAGCTTAATGGGAGCTAAGGGTGGTGATGTTTCAAGGTCTTGAAAGGTTGTATTTGGTGAAGTGGGAGGAGTCAAAAAGGCTAGTTCTTTTTGTTTTGGTTGATGAGATCTTGTTGGAGTCGTAAGGAGTTCCAAAAGAGTAACTTTAGGTGGTGAGTTGATGTATGATGAAGTTGGTGTACTTGTTAGTGATGATGGATGTGCTATAATGGAAGCATCTTGTGGTGAGTTATTGGTTGAGGATGAGCCATTCGATAATGGTTTTGCTAAGCAACAAGATCGGATGCTAATCCGTGCGGATATCCTAGATTTTGATTGTGGTATTTTGGAAGGTGGTAAGACAAAAGTTTGGATTTCTTGAAATGGATTGGTTGCACTAGATGATTCATCTAAGTTGATTGATCTCTTGGAAGACGTGGTGGTGTGTGTTTGTGAGGATGAGATGAATAGCAAACAATGTTGGGAATCCTTCTTATAGAAAAAAAAAATTGCATTGTAATGAATGCTTGACCCAAAATATGGATTAAAATCTAATGATTAGATATGAATTTAAGGCATGTGATCATGGGAAAACAAGCATTAAATCACATACTCCAAAAAAAAATGAGAAAAATAGAAGTTTATCAAGCTTCTATCTCACGGATCCCACGGATCCTTCCCTTGAGGGATCCGTCCAGCATTAAGGCTGGGATCCGTGGTGCTGGTGATACAGGCAGCTCAAAATTTTCCTTTTTTGGAAACATTTGTGCCTAGTGTGTGCCTATATGCAAACTATTTGGAGTTGCGGTTATCTCGACTCCTAAAAAAAAAGAGAAAATAAACTAGAATTGAAAAAGCATACTATTATGTGAGATAACCCGAGTGCTCCTAATTCATTGTTGCTTGAATGAATGTACCCGAAAACACATATTAGTTATGTGTCGTCTTTAGCATTCAAAAGACATGAGATGCAATGAAAACGGGTTTTTACTTTGTATTAACAATGAAAAAATGATTTGTCCTAGACGTGAGAAATTGCTTTTGTGAAATTGATACGGGAAGAGGTATCATCTTTTTAGAAAACATTTTGAAAAGATGTTTATTTGTGTGAATACAAATCGTTTTATCCTTTGAAAAGAAGATGTGTATGTAATTATGTGTTTGCAACGTGTACTTATTTTTGAAAGAAAATAAGAAAAACTATGAGTTATAAGTGAAAAACTTATCTTGGATTTTGAAAATTCCCGTATTGTTTGTGAGTTGTGCGTAAAATAGAGATCCTAGACTCAGAAAGAAGAAGGCAAGTGTTTACATACCTTGTAGAGTGAAAAATTATATTACGACGATTGTTCCATGAGACCAAGACCAAGACGAAGTAGGTTGAATTGTTCCCGCTTCAACGGTTTGGTGAGGATGTCGGCTATGTTATCTTCGGACGCTACCTTCTCAATAGAGATGTTCCCCTTTTGAACATTGTCTCTTAAGAAGTGATGATGAATCTCTATATTCTTTGTGCGAGAATGCAATACCGGATTCTTGCTTAAATCGATGGCACCTTTGTTGTCACATAGAATGGCTATGTCGCTTAGATGAATGTCGTAGTCAACTAACGCTTGTTTCATCCATAGTGCTTGTTGGCATGATTTGCCGGCGGAGACGTATTCGGCTTCGGTTGTTGATATCGCTAGTGCCGTTTGTTTCTTAGAAAACCAAGATGTTAAACAACATCCCATAAAAGTACACACCCCACTTGTACTTTTTCGGTCAACATAATCACCTGCATCGTCAGAATCTGCATATACAATTGTTTCTACTCCCGTGCCCTTAGGATACCATAATCCTAATTGTGTTGTACCCTTAATGTATCTAAATATCCTTTTTACGGCTTCTAGGTGTGATGTTTTAGGGTCTTCTTGAAACCTAGCATATAAACAAACACTAAACATGATATCGACCTACTAGCGTGAGGTAGAGAAGACTAACAATCATGCCACGATATTTAGTATTATCAACAGATTCGCCGTCTTCATCTTTTGTGAGTTTGGTGTCGGATGACATTGGTGTCCTAATTGGTTTCGACTCTTCTAAACCGAATTTCTTTAACATCTCTTTTATGTATTTCGATTGATTAAAGAAGATACCATCTTCCACTTGTTTGATTTGTAGACCAAGAAAGAAACTAAGTTCTCCCATCATACTCATTTCAAACTCGTCATGCATGATTTTAGAGAAATCATCACACATGTCTTGACAAGTGGATCCGAATATAATATCATCTACATATATTTGAACTATGATTATATGTGACTCTCTTTTCTTAGTAAAAAGTGTGTTGTCAACTAACCCCATGGTGTAGTTGTGTTTGATTAAGAATGACTGAG
>OU343224.1:335635280-335796035 GCA_910596185.1 Chrysanthemum makinoi
TTCATGTAAATGGTTTTATGGCAATGGAGTTATAAGGTGATTAAGGTTAGGAATAACCGTCCTATGATCCGCCGGAGCCGGAGGGATCTACCCAAGGACACTACCAATAGTTAGAACTAGAAGTCCTTAGGTATGATTGTTAAAAGGATATAATGAGAATCAGAGAAAGAATGAGTTGAAGAATTAAAAAGAAATGCAAAGAAAAGGGTGAAAAGAAATAGCCATCTAAATTATTCAACCTAGGCGCATAACAGGGGTCAATTCATATGCTCTTGGTTGTCACTTGATGACGCCGGTATTGAAGATTAAAAGTCGTCATGGACCCAGTGACGCATGCACTAAACCTTCTTAGCCACTCAAGTTTCTCTCAACAGAAGCTTGTTTCATTCTCACAGGGAACCCTACGTAAACTATCGGCTTTCTCTTAGAGATTGCTGGTATTGGTGAAGGAGACCCTCTCCCAGTCTCCGGAAAACCAAAACGCACTATTGAGTCTAGAGCCACGAGATTCATCAAAAGATCTCTTAGGTACACTTGATATTTCATCACTTGTTGTTCAACAATAAGAACATCGTGGTACATTATCGAGTCCTTCACAGATCTTAGCAATCTGTCGAGAACATTTATGAGAGGTTCACAATTGTGATCCTTAATGATTGAATGGAAACTCTGCCGCCGGTCAACATCAAAACGCGGCAGGTCACTTCGGTAACTCCCGTGGATTACGCTTAGTGTGTCTCAAACGGTCTACATGCGTGAGGTGATGCTTCAGGTGTACCTCCGACTCATCTTGAACCGTAGATGTACTTCGGTACATCGTGTTATCTCACTTGTGGGACTCCGGTTCAGAACGGCCTTTGTGAGAATTAGAGTTGTGTTTTCACACTATGCTGTTAACACTCTCGAAGTTCGAACTTGTAAGTGTCGGTATCCGCTTATTACTAACCTTTCTTATGTTTACTTCTTATGGAAGCTTTGGAGCGGTGATCGTGCCAATTCTTCACATGCTCATGCCAACATCATTACTAATGGAAGTTCTAACTAAAAGCAACACAAAAGTCAGATTGATTCTTCGTCAAACCAAAGAATCTACAAAGTTAAAGACTTAAAGAACTTCATCAAGATCGAAATCCAACGTCAAAGAGCGTGTGAGCATGTTGAAGAATGACGTGGAGACACCGGAGCAGAAGCGGCACTGAAGCGACTTGATGCAGACAACAACAACATACTATCACTACCATCACAAAGAACCATGATCAAAGAACAAAGATTAAGATGGACGCCAAAGCGAACTGTTTAAAGAAAACAATTTCTCTACACTGGGAGATTGTTCGAATCAAGGCAATTCTTCTCACAAGAAAGAAGAATGTCTGAAGACGTCAAAGCTACTATTACATCAGCACTTTCACCGTCTGTATTCATCACCAACACTTGAGGGGGAGATTGTTGGAATCACTCCTAAACCTTAATTCAAGTGTTAGTAATTTATATGTAATAGTTAGCTTAATATGGCCTTTATGTTAGAAATTAGCCTTAGGCTTATGTAGAAGGCCCATAAGCCTAGGCCTAGCCCAATAAGGAAAAGGATGGGAACTAGGAGTGTTGCCCTAGCTTCCCTCCTATAAATACATTGTAATAACCCTCACTTGAGGGTTGGTTGTTCAATTCATTCTCTTTCACATGTGCTACGCCTAACCTTTCTTTAGTTTCATACGCATAGTGTTTGTGTGAGTTGTTCAACCGATCTCTTCTCCTCTCTATTTCTTCTATTGTTACTTGTGTTGCATATTTGGGAACCTCACAAATATGAACTGGCCATTATATCAATTAGATGTGAATAATGTTTTTCTATATGGTGATTTAGATGAAGATGTGTATATGGTTTTGCCTAAAGGTTTTAATGTTGGTGATGATAGTAAAGTGTGCAAACTTAATAAATCTCTTTATGGACTTAAGCAAGCTCCAAGACAATGGAATGCTAAACTTACCACTGCCTTGATTGAGCATGGCTTTGTTCAAAGCAAGTTTGATTATTCTTTATACATTAAACATAAAGGTGATATGTTTGTTGCCTTACTTGTGTATGTTGATGATATTGTCATAACTGGTAAGAATGAAACTGAGATTAAAGATTTTAAACATTTTTTGAGTACCAAGTTTATGATCAGAGACTTGGGTGAATTGAAGTATTTTCTTGGTATTGAAGTATTGAAAAATGATAAAGGTGTGTGTATGACTCAAAGAAAATACTGTATGGAATTGTTATATGAGTATGGTTTGTTATCAGCTAAACCTGTTGATACACCTTTACTAGAGAATTCTGTTTTGAGTTGTACAGAGTCTGATAATGATAAGGTTTTGAATAATATAACTAACTATCAAAAGCTTGTTGGTAAGTTGATATATTTGACTAATACTAGACATGATATTAGTTATGTTGTTCATTGCTTGAGTCAACATATGCATAGACCATTGCAGTCACATCTTAAGGCTGCTTTAAGAGTGTTGAAGTACTTAAAAGGTTCTCCTGGTTCTGGTTTACAATTCAATAGTGTTTCTGATCTTAAGCTTAAAGCTTATGCTGATGCTGATTGGGCTAAATGTCCTATTACTAGAAAATCTGTGTTACTGGATTTTGTGTTTTTCTAGGAGATTCTCTCATTTCCTGGAAAAGTAAAAAACAGGCCACTTTGTCTAGAAGTTCAGCTAAAGCTGAATATAGAAGTCTTGCTTCTACCACTTGTGAAGTTATTTGGTTGAGCAACTTGTTGTGTAATCTTGGTATTAAAGGATTGTTTCATGTAGATGTTTTTTGTGATAATAGTGCAGCTATTCAGATTGATGCAAATCCTGCGTTTCATGAGAAAACAAAACATTTTGAGTTGGATGTGCATTTGGTAAGAGAAAAGGTGTCTGCAGGGGTTATTAAAACTATTAAAATTCATACTAACTTGCTGATTGCAGATATCTTTACTAAATGTCTTGGACAAAGACAACATAGTGTTTTGTGCAAAAAGCGTGGTCTAGTTGATATGTTTCCAGGATCAAATAATGGTGCTAATGGAGGCAAGCAGGCAAAGATTGAAGAGGTTATTCAAGATTGAAGTCTTATCATCTTGAGGGGGGATGTTGGAAGATATAGTCTTCTAAGTCAAGGGACTTAAGTTGTCAAGTTTGATAAGTCTTCTTGTGCTTATAATAAAGTTGGTTGCTGGATGTCATGCTAAGCTAAGCTGAGGGTCTAAAGTGAAACTTAGGTCTATATAAGCTTCATATCAGATCTAGGGTTTCAGAAGTTGCAATCGCATCTCTTGGTTTTCTCTCTGGTTTTACACACACTCTTTGTTATTCTTCTGTATTGATATCAGTTTGATTTCTGTTAGTCTTGTGTCATTAAGGATCAATCTATTTATTTGATCTTTAAGTTCTGAATGCTTTGAGTGATCTTGTAGTGAGGATTGATTGGTCTCTACCTAGTAGAGATCAGTCTTAGTCTTTTGTATTGTACTGGTAAGCATCCGATTGGGTACTTATCTTTTTGAATTGTTATAATAAAAAGATACACCAAGGGGTGGTTGGCTGAGTGTATATGTGATTTGTTGTGCGTTCTTTACCATTTTTACATTATGAATTATAAACTTAACGTATGGCTTATTTAAGTCCATAAGCTCAAATTTATAAGCTCATAATCTATAGATTCTAATGTTACAGGCTATTCCATTGTCAAATAAGTTAAACTAAACACCCAGGTCCCGGTGTTTGGATAGGTTATTTAGCGGGCTTATCGGCGTATTGAAATTTTGAAAAGCCGATCAGTACACTTTTTTGGCTTATTAGCTTATTTTACTTTTTAAGTTATTTGATAAGCTCATAAGCCAAAATAAAAGATCTTATGAGCTTTTCAAGATTTTGATGTGTTCTTTAAGCTTATTCGTGGACTAACAACCGTTTATATTTGACAACCAAATAAATTTCGGCTTATTTTCAAACTTATGGGCCAACATGTGGTATGTATTACTGTAGAACAAAAGAGCTCAGGAGCTTTTCATAATTTTTTCCAACATCTTTTCTTTTTTGGCTTATTTTATTCTACTACCACGTGTTAGCTCATAAGTATAAAATAAGCCAAAGAAACAAGCTTATCAAACATAAGTCAAAACTAAGGGTGGAAACGAGCCGAGCCTGCCAGAGCTCGAGCTCCGCTCGTTTAAGTTTTAAAAGGCTCGAGCTCGAGCTCGGCTCGTTTCGAGCCTTAAACTTTAAGCTCGAGCTCGGATCGTGGTATGTTATATAGGCTCGGGCTCGGCTCATTTATACGATTTGTCATGAAAAGTTAAGTAGGCTCGTTTATATAGGCTCAACTCGTTTAAATAGGCTCGTGGTACTATATATAGGCTCGGCTCATTTAAGCTCAAGATCGGCTCTTTTATACGATTTGAGCTCGTTAATAAGCTCGAGCTCGGCTCGCATATATGTTTAATACTTAAAATAGGCTTGTTTAGGCTCGCGAGCCCAAACGAGTTTCGTATGTAAAGCTCGGGCTCGAGCTCGATTAATAAACGAGCTGCAACTTAGGCTCGAGCTCGTTTAGGCTCGGCTCGTTCGAGCTTTTTACCGATCTGATCCCGAGCATTTCACGAACGGCTCGGCTCATTTCTACCCCTAGTCAAAACCACAATAGGTCAAGTGTTCAAACATCACTAATTACACGTAGGTGGACAGAAACAAGTATTTTTTACAACAAAATAAAAGTAAAGAGCACAACCACTTATTATTATTATTTTGTTATGTCAATATATATATATATATATATATATATATATATATATATATATATATAAATATATATATATATAGGAAGGGTTAATGTGAGAGATAACTTAAAATTGTAAAAATAGGGACTATTATGAACCATTAGATCAACTAATTGAGATTAGATGACATTAATACTAGATGGATGGCATTTTTGTAATAAATGTTGAATTTGAGGTTTTATGTAGCACAAAAATAAATGATTTAAGGGCTATTGAATACCATTTAGATACATTAATTTCTGTAAATGTATAAGCTTCCTTGTCTTCACGTTAGTTTTGTTTAAATTTTTTACTAATTCATGTTTTTTTTATAGAATTCCATTGTACAATTCCCAAAACTAGAAAACTACACAAACTATCAACGTCACTTTTGAAGAATTTTCAAGTTTTCGAAGTAATGGTTTTAGTTTCCAACTATTTGTTTATGAGAACCTGATGCACATCACGAATATATGTGTTTTTATATTATATATTTAAAGATCAAAATATAGCTATACAGTAAATTACTAGTCTTGTATATCATAATATAATACACGAGCACGTAGTGAATCACTCGTACACGTCAAACATTAGTGAATCACTCATCAAACATTGATACATTGATACATCACTTGTAAAAAAAATAAAAAATTACTAGTCTGGTACATGCACATCACCAATATATGACTTTTTATATATATTATATATTTAAAGATCAAAATATAGCTATACAGTAAATTACTAGTCTTGTATATCATAATATAATACACGAGCACGTAGTGAATCACTCGTACACGTCAAACATTAGTGAATCACTCGTCAAACATTGATACATTGATACATCACTTGTAAAAAAAATAAAAAATTACTAGTCTGGTACATCATAATATGATACATAACGAACCCACAACCGAGAAAATTAGTGAATCACTCGTACACGTCAAACATTGATACATCACTTGTAAAAAAAAATAAAAAAATACATACTTATCCTAAAAACGGATACATCCTGTTAAGAGATCGATTTGAATGAGCAAAATTCCAAAAAATAAAGAGATACAAGATTTCACTCTAACTTCATTCGTTAGTTCATTTCTCAATGATGTCATTATAATAATTGTAAGGGAAGTAATTGCAAATACGGAAATCATGGGAACATGTATACTTGACTTTATAACTTTGACTCTATAAGTGCTAACTAGTCTTAGGAACATTGAAAGTACGTGGCTACTGAAATAAGTAAATGTTTCTTAGTCGTCGTGTGTACACATATTACAAATAAGATTTAAACATAACCAAGATGCATAATATAATACACAAACTGTTTGGAACTCAAAAACTCGCCGAAAAAATCTCTCTATTAACGACACACAAAAGACCAATTGTAAAACTGGTGTATCACTATTCAGGCCACCGGGATACACATGACGGCAATACCCAACGCAAAACTGGTGATACACATGGCGACAACGACTAGTGTTCCGATCTGAACCATACAAACTGCCAGCGAGCATTTGGTCACAAACCCATCTTATACATAAGCTGTAACACATATGGTGGTTTCGATACACAAAATTTAGGCCTTTCTTAATATCAGTTTGAGAAATAAATACCAAACCCAAACAACTGAACCCAATTGATATAAAAGACCCAAATGATGGGTTTTTTTTCGGCTGCTGTAAAACAATGGATCTAAAACGAAATATACCAACAACTAATCAAAACAAACTGGTCGAAACAAACCAATAGATAACCAAAAACGAACCCCAAATAAACCAACAACTGATCGAAACAAACAAATAATGTTGCCTTTTCGGCAACATATTAACTGTTACAAATCACCTGTTTAAATCACCGGTTTAAACACCTGTTACAAATCAACTGTTACAAATCACCATATTAGAGATTCGGAACCGACAGCCACGGGCATGGGTTTCACACAAAAAAAGAAGGTCGCAGATATGAGATGAGGTTATAGATCGGAGACCTTCATTCAAGATTTTGTTCATAATCAAAACATGGAATTTATGTTTATGGTTCGGAGATAGAAAGAACAATGAAAAAAAAGATATATAAGACATTTATTAAGATCTTGATGTGTTTGTGATTAATGGGTTTGATGGGGTTTTTGATGAGACGACACATATTAGGGAAAAAAAAAAGATCGGTAGGTTTGATAAAGAAAAAAAAAGGGATAAGTGTTTCTAAATGTATCAAAGTTACCCTGTTTTACTAAGTTGTGTATCAAAAAATTAATCCTCCTAAACAATGTAATATTTTTACTAATCATACTAACATGTGTATCAATTAAGAGTCCCGTCTATTTTAGCTGACGTGGCCAAGTGGAGCCGTTATCTTTCTTTTTTCCTTGTTGACTCATGCCCAAGTGGCAGTCAAAAGGGCGGCATATTAACCCGCCAAAAAACACATACTAGCACAACAATCCCCAAATCACATACCACTTCTCCAGATCATGAATGAACCCTAATTCTTAACACATTACACACACAACTTTTACAGAATCATAATTTGAATGCAATTAAAGTATTAAGGTATGTGTTTTTTTAATTCCAATTTACAAATTGTTAATTTATTACAACTATAGTTTAGGGTTTAACCCCAATTTTGTATGTTGTTTCTTGTAGAATGACTATTCCTGGGCCTGATGGTGTAGAGTTGGAGGTTTGGTTTGATGGGATTTTCCTGCACGAACCACTAAGGTATGATGGTGGAACAATGGTTAGCATATATGTTGCTAGGCTTAAATATGAAGAATTTAAGAGCATGGTAGTTGAGAGAACAAATTGTGCCCACATATTTGGTGTATACTATACAATCCCAGAACATGATCTAGAGAAGGGTTTAGTGAAAGTAGGTAATGACGATGACTTGAGTCACATGTATGACCTCTCAAAGTTTCATGGTGGAATAGATATATACTTGGAACATTGTGCCATTGATTTGTCACAATATTTAGCTAAACCTGACCCTAGTGCAATTAGTGATGGAACCTCTAAGAAAATAGGAACACCCGTTAAGAGGCAATGCAATGTGTTTACAGTTGAAGAAATGGAGAGGTGGGCTGAGGAGGATGCTGAACAAGGGAGTGTGGTTCATAAGGGTAAAGGCATAATGGTGGTTGAAAGTGATAAAGATAAAGGTAGTGATGGAGATAGTGATGGAGATAGTGATAGAAATAGTGATAGTGACAGTGATGATAGTGATTACTCTCAGAAGTCCATTGATTATCTAAGTGCTGGTGAAGAAGAGGTCATAGAGCTTAGAACCAGGAAAGCAAACAAAAGTAAGAGAAAAGCAACACCAATTGCAGATGGTTCTTGCAAGGAGTAGTAGGGCTGCAGTTTCAAACAAAAATGAAGTATTGATTGAGCATGATGAGTTCATAGGAGATTTATTGAGAAAGTTGAAGGGTGATGGTGATGATTCTGATTTGCAAGACCCATTTGTTGGTGCTGAAGATGTGGTAGAGAAATATCCTACATATGATCCTAGCACACATTGGAGGTCACAGCTTCCAGAGGTAATGAATCTTATTTTTTATGTTCTTCTAATAGTTTGGTCAAAAGTTTGGCTAATATATTCATTGATTTGAATTGTTTTCATGTAACAGCTTGGGCAAAAGTTTGAGAGTGCAGCACAATTGAAGGAATGCTTAACATACTATGCTTTGGCCAATGGATATTCAATTTGGTATGAGAGGAGTGCATTAGATAAGGTAATTGCTGTTTGTGGCCAAAGACCACCAAACCTTAAGGATCCTGATTTAGGCAAACAAAGGAAGCAATTCATGTATCCTTGTGAAATACCTGAAGATGTACCAAAATGTAGTTTCAGATTATATGCTAGGATCAACTCTGAAAAAACATTTCAGATTATATCTTTAAAGTCTGAACATAATTGTGTGAGAAATTTCAAGTTTGGGTCACTAGTGGACTATAAGTGGATAGGAAAACAGTTTGGTGATAAAATTAGAAAGAATCCAGATATAAAGCTAGTAGATATAGGCGATCTTGTTATGAAAAAGTATAAATGTAGTGTCAGTCCTAATCGGTGTAAAGCGCAAAGATTTGGGCATTAAGTGAGTATGAGAAAACTATAGAACAACATTATGCTTGCTTAGATCATATGGGAAAGAATTACTTGGATAGTAACCCGGGGTCCACAGTCAAAGTAGGTGTTTCTGTAACAGATGACAAGACTTATTTTGATAGGTTTTATGTCTGTTTAGCTGCATTAAAAGAAGGTTTCAAAATAGGGTGTAGAAGGGTGGTTGCATTGGATGGTTGTTTCTTAAAGAGACCTAATCAAGGTGAGATTTTAACTGCCATAGGAAGAGATGGGAACAACCATATTTACCCTATAGCTTGGGCTGTTGTCAATGTAGAAAACAAGGACAATTGGGCTTGGTTTTTAGAACTTCTTGGAGATGACTTAGAAATGCCAACTGGGCAAGGTCTCACACTTATGTCTGACCAACATAAAGGACTCATTGAAGCTGTGAAACAGGTTATGCCGATCTTGAGCAAGCAATGTGCTAGGCATATTTATGAAAACTTTAGGAAGAAATTCAGTGGACTAGAGTATAGGAATCTGTTTTGGGCTGACTGTAAAGCTTCATATCCTCAAAAGTTCAATAAAATTATGGAAAAGATCAAGGCTATAAACCCTCATGCTCACAAGTACTTGATAGAGAAAAACCCAAAGTCATGGTCAAGGGCCTTTTTTGAGTTAGATAGAGGGTGTGAAGCTGTTGAGAATGGTTTCAGTGAGTGCTTTAACTCAGTCTTGGTAAGTGTGAGAAGCAAACCTCTTTTGACTATGTTGGATGCAATTAGAGTAATAGTACTTGAAAGGCTCAACACAATGAGGAAGATTTCTTCAAAATGGAATGATGACATATGTCCATCAATCAAGAAGAGACTGGACATGATGAAGGATGACACAAGGTATGATGCATTCCATTAGTTTCCATTATTTCACTTTTAGTAAACTGTTACTAATTAAATGAAACTTAAATGAAGGTTTTGGCAAGTGATTCCGGTGGTGGTGATGCATTTGAAGTTAGATCAGGAAGTGATGCATTCAAGGTTGACATGCAAACTAGAACTTACAGTTGCAGATTGTGGCGAGTTATCCTGGGCTGCCATGTGTTCATGCCATATCTTGTATCTTCAAGGTGAATATGGTTCCAGAACAGTTTGTTCCAAATTGGTTTAGGAAAACTCTATACCATGCCACTTATAATAACTGCTTAAAGCCAGTTGGTGGAACTGACTTCTGGCCAGATCAAAGTCAATTCTCAACTATTCTACCACCAAAACCCATAGTTATGCCAGGAAGGCCAAGGAAGAAGAGGATCAGGGCAAAAGGTGAAGGTGGAAGTGGAACAAGGATATCAAGGGCTCAAGGAGGGTCTGCAAGTTCTCAACATGGGTCTGCAAGTGGGTCTACAACTTCTCAACATGATAGTGTCAGTGGTGTTGTTAGGGGTTCTGATATCCCAGGATTAAAATTTGCATCAACTCCAACAAGGGCATTCAACAAAGTTGGTGGTGTTCATTTTGCAAGTAACCCAAGTGGTTCACAACCAAGACCATTGCAACCAAATAAATCAAAAGGATTTTCTTTCTGGTTTGGAAATGAAGACAATGCTCTAGCCAAACGAAGTCCCTAATGAAGCTGAGGTGCAAGCACAAGTTAAGCCAGTCCAGCAACCAAGACTTAAAATTGCAGTGAGAAAAAGGGGTCCAAGTGAAAGAATCATTAAAAGCAAGTTGGCGCGTTGCGGGACAAGGAAGCTCACAAAACACTCCAATGAACATAGACTAGTCACCAATTATGTAATATGTATTAAGCTACTGAACTAGATGTATTAAGGTAGTAAGTAACTTAACATGCCCTCTTTTGTGTATTAAAGTAACTTGGGCATTGACAAACTTGCAATATGTATTAAGCCTCTTGAACTAGATGCCCTCTTTTGTGGTTGTGTATGAAGTTATATGACTTGATAAAGTCAAATTTTCAAGCTATGGTTGTGTTGTCTGTATGTTCTATTATTTGAATACACTATTTTCACATGTTTGAATGCACTTTTAGAATCTTTTAAGGCAAATGCACTATTGTATTCAACATATCATCCTGCAAATCCACTATTAGCATCTTTCACCTGCAAATGCAACTGTTTTTTCAACCTATCAACCACTTTCACTGAACTATTGAGACAATTCCAACCATTATAAAGACCAAGTATCAAGCACTCTTCATCCATAAGTAGAACATTTAAACAAATAATCCAAAACACATTAAAAGTGAAACCTGCAATGAGCTCCAACAAGGGGAAAGAAACCTGCAATGGTGAGCAGAACTTCACTTTTATTTAGTTAATTATAATTTTTATTATTAACCCTTTTTTTTTGCAGACATCATTGTTATTTCTAGTGATAGTAGTGACACTTCAGAGGGAACATGGTTTAACTATTTTCCAAAGGGCTATCCAAATCATGAAGCTGCAAGCTCAATCCATATTGAACCTGAAGACTTAACCCCAAAACAGCTTGCAAGGCAAGCTTATGATGCTAGGAAAAAGGTTCTAGGTCTGCCAAACAAAGAAACTTGTAATCTTTTTGGTATCAAGCCATTTGAACCCAAAATTCCAACAGATGAGTCTGCTAGTGCTTCAAAAGGCAAGGGCAAATGCAGTGGTTCAAAAGGCAAAGGCAAAAGCTACTGAACTACTTGTACTAGGTGGTTTATGTATGGCTCTAATGCCCAATCATATCACTCTTGTAATCTAGGAACTGAATAATGTAGATTGACTTTCTAAAGTCAATTTTAAGCTACTAATTTTACTTTCTAAAGTGCATACAAATGTGACATGCTAACTGAAAACATAACAAAACTGCAACATCAATATAAGAAATCTGCAAATTGTTTCATTGCTAATAACTTGAGTCAAATACCATTACAACAGAAACTACCACAATCCTACACTATACTACCACAATCCTACACTATCCTACCCAATCCTCATACCTAATACAAGACACAAAACCAACAAAACACCCACCAAAATGACAAAGATTCTGTCATACAATTGTAGTTTTGACTTTGTCACTGTCAACTCTTGCACAAGCCTTGCTTTCTCCATAGTTAGCACACCAATATGCTCTTGCATCTCTACTGTTTCACTACCTCTCCTCGCCCTAGCATGCAAATCCAATAGCAGCTGCCTATAGTAATCACTTGGTAAATCTTCATCAAAGAACTCATACACACCACACTTTCTTTTCTTATCCTATAATTAAAACAAAAACAAAATCAGATGTAAACAAAACAACAAATTCAAAAAATACCCAATTATAAAATTAGGGCTTACATAAATGGGGCAAGCAATAAACCTTTTCCCTGGATTTTCGGGTGTCCACGCCGTTTTCACTGTCACTCGATGGCCACAATCACAAAAAGGTCGAACGTATTGCCCTATTACACGAGGAGTGTCTTTTGCATAAGACATGGTGGTGGTGGTTGTCGTCGTTCAAGTGGTGGTTTTTGTTTTGGGGGTGATAATCTTGTTTTGTATATATTCACGAGTTATTTGACCGTTGGGTATACTTTTACTACCACTTGGGCATGAGTCAACAAGGAAAAAAGAAAGATAACGGCTCCACTTGGCCACGTCAGCTAAAATAGACGGGACTCTTAATTGATACACATGTTAGTATGATTAGTAAAAATATTACATTGTTTAGGAGGATTAATTTTTTGATACACAACTTAGTAAAACAGGGTAACTTTGATACATTTAGAAACACTTATCCCAAAAAAAAAAGAGAGATAGTAACTGATATTGTGATGAATGAAAGAGAAAAAAGGGTTAGGATTAGATGGAGATAGTCAAATACCTAAATTACCCTTTTGGTTATTTATTTAATTTTCAGTTTGTTTAATACTCAAAAACCACTTGTCAATCATTCATTGGTTCTCATTTTAACAACTTTAAAAAATCTCTCATTTGATCTAAAATCTATATATATATATATATATATAGGGTGGCGTTATTGTGGTGTACAATCTTAAAATGAAAGAAAATAGGCACAAATCTGAACCGTTGGATGTATAAATGATTATGTCATTGGATCTTATTAATGGTGTCATCAGATTTTAATAATTGAATGGCATTTTTGTAAATACTTGAAATAGTAAAGCCATTTTCATATAATAAATATCACGTGCAAAGTTACCGTACATCTAATTCAATTTATTTATCTTTTAACAAGTTTTTAAACCAGTTTCGTATAGCGGCGAACTGGTGATGCATCATTTTAAATTGTATAGAATATTTTATAATCTCCTTGACAAATAACAAACCATTCTATTTTTTAGTATATTTTATGCAATACCCGGTTTCTTTGATACACATCGACTTGGTAGCGTGTCACTAAAACTATACTAAAATTTTAATGTGTCGTATACTAAAATTTGTATGTGTCGTGTATAAAGTGATACATTAAAATTTTAGTACATTTTTAGTGACATAATACCAAATTTTAGTACATTTTTAGTATATTTTTAGTGACACAGAACTAGTACATACCACTTCAGTGACACAAAACTAGTACATACCATTTTTAGTGACACAGAACTAGTACATACCATTTCAGTGACACAGAACTAGTACATACCACTTCATCTATATAGCCCAATGATGCACAACAATAAAAAGTGCTCATACATGTAATTATAAAGCTTATACATGACAAAATATAAGATAAAAGAATTATAAACAATTTTCATCCATTGATCTGCATTACTTACCAATATATCTTCATACGGTAGATGATGCGCAATACAAGAAAAAGACCACGACACAAAAATAACTAACAAAAGTAGTGATATAAAAATTTAAGATCCGAAAAATACACAAAACGTTGTGTAAAGACATCATGGTGGTGTACTTGCGGTCGTCATGGATAGCTGACTGATCCGATCTTGACAAAGGTTTTCGGTTGGTCACTCGAAGCGGTTTCATCTTGAAAAACCACCGGAATGGTGGACGCGGCGGAAAGTAGCCGGAAACGACTAAGAAGATGAGAAGGATGTATGCGAATAGATCGAACAATGACGGCGGCAACGACTAAGAAGAGGGGTGGCTTTTGGCAGATCTTGTTTATCAATGAGAGAGAAGATAGAACCAATCTTTGTTTTTTATAAAAGATATAAATGATTGAAGCAGTTTTATAGGAACGATTGTTGCGGGCTTGTATTCGGATTTTAGAGCATTCAATATTACTATAATACCCCTAAATATAAACAAATTACTTTTGCTTTTCTTTTAAGTGAAAACGCCACATGGCATACTTTTACTGGTGCCTATTGTATTGTATTTTAAATATATATATATATATATATATATATATATATATATATATATATTTATATATATATATATAGTTGACCGAACCACGAATAAATTTAATAATTTGTAAGTCCCTTGAAGTAATGAAACAGTATTTAATTTAATGCATAAAATAAATCAATTAAAAAGCACTTAAAATATTACTGTAAGTAGAAGAATAGAGGTTAACACGTGATGTTAGAATAAGAAAAAAATGACAAGCGAATGCTTTAGAACAACAATCTCTATTCAAAAAAAAAAAAAAAAAAACTCGGGGGATGGTAATATCAGTCGACCGAACTACGAATTCAAATGCTTAGGTTTGTTTTCACATGTATGATAATTTTAAATTTTAAGTTGTGGTTCGGTTTGGGGTTTTGTTTTAGTATTCAGAGTTCGTGAGTTCGTCTTATTTATAAGTGGGTTTAAAATAGGATTTGATTTGGTTTATTAAGAGTTATTTTACATATTAAATTTTTTTTACATGGATTCATCCCCGCTCTTCATTTAAAAAAAAATCAATAGCTGAGATTAAAAACATTTTATTAATTTAACTATTTTTTATAATTTAAATATCTCTTAAACCGTTAATCGTTAAGCGAAAATAATTACACCATCGCGATGAGCATTTAATTATCTTTCTATAGACAGACACTTTGATATACTTTCGAAAAAGAAAGAAAAATCATTTTTTTCTCGTTTTTCGTCTTTTTTTTTTTTTGTTTTTTTTGGAAACTGGAATTTGCATGGAATATCACATGTGATTAAACACTAATTTGAAGATCAAATGTGATATTAGTGTTAAATCACATATGATATGTAATATCATATGTGATATTAGTGTTAAATCATATATGATAAATCACATATGATGTAAATATTATATATGACTTAACACTAATATCACATGTGATATTCAAATTAGTTTTTAATCATATGTGATTTTTTCATGCAAATTTCAGTAACGAAGAAAACTGGAAAAAAAACGCGAAAACACGAAAAAAAAATTTGTTAAAAGTAAATCAAAGTGCCTATCTATAGAAATATAATTAAATGCTCGTTATAATGGTATTTTTTTTCGCTTAACGATAAACGGTTAGAAAGATATTTATATTTGATGAAAGTGAGTTTTTTTAATTGTTTGGATTAATCTCATCCATTAGATCTAATAAAGATGAAGAGTGGAGATTAATCTCTTGGTATGTAAAAAATGTTTTGTCCTCAAATGATTTTAAAATTTTATTATATATATATACTACCTCTGTCCCTAAATAAGTGTCTAGTTTGACTTTTCAGAGTCAAACTGGATCAACTTTGACCTTATTTATTTTTACGGATGTTATATAATACTTGATGAAAAATATATGAATGGATTGGGTTTTAAGTGTATTTTTCATTGGTGTAGTTTTCCATCAAGTATTATATAACAAAAAAAAATTACTCAAAGTTGACCAGGACTCGAAAAGTCAAACCTGGACATTTATTTAGGAACGAAGAAGATATATAATAAAAGTACTATTTAAGTATTAAATTAATTAAAGATATGAGTGCAGGTACAAGGGCCCCACGAGTTTACACAAAAACCCAACCATCTAACCAAGATTTGAAAAACCCTTCTATTTGGGTTTTAAAAAATTAAATCTCATCAACCAAACATCAAATTTTGGACTCATCCTAACCCCCCCTCTATAAACCTCAAACCAAACGGACCCTTACTATTGTTAGTAGTTCGTTGAATCAATATTTGGCTGCAAGAGAGCGAATAATTGAGGGTCGTGATTTTTCGGGAAATTTTGATGTCTAGGATCTAAAGTAGCATGTTATAATTTGTAGTGTAATATGATTTTATCGGAAAAGATCACTCAGCATTTTGAAAGCGGACCGAACTGGTTGGTTGGAACCGGCAAGTTGAACCGAGATGATACAAAAACTAGGTTAAAATGAGAAATGATTTTTTCAAAAAAATTAAAAAGCAAGCTAACTTCACAAATTTTACATTTATGCTTTTCTATTTAGGGTATGTTTGGCACGGAGCGGTGTGAACCTTTTTAGGGCGATGAACGGTGAGCAATAAGTATTTTGATTTTTACTAGTCGTTTGGCAAAGGAGCGGTGAGCTTTCTTATTTTTTAGTAATGCTCAATTTTCTAATGCTTATTTAAGAAGTTGTGAGTGGTGAGCGGTGAGCTGCACAACAACTGCTCACTACTACAGCTCACATCTACTTTTGCCAAACACACCCTTAATGATACTCTGTAAATATCGCAAGTTATAGATTAATAAATATGAGGTAAATAATTTTTAACCAAACTTGCATTAATTACACATATCTTGAATTGTCCATATTTTATCGAAACGTAAAAATTAATAAATATCTTATAAATAAATAAGATTCAGTAAAATAAAATTTTCTACTCTAAATCAATTGATAGAGGATTTTTTTTTTTTTACTCTTATTTTGGTGTTTACCAAGGGATAAATCCTCACCATTCATCTAGTTTGATTTAATGGTGGGGATTAACCTAAGATTTAAAAGGTAAACCTAAGTCCATGTTTTTTTTCTTGTCTTTTTGTTTTTCTTTTTTATTCAAATATTTTTTTTGTCTTTTATTTTTAAAAGATAAGGTTTACTTTTTAAAAATGAAAGACAAAAAAATATTTGAATAAAAAAGAAAGACAAAAAAACAAGAAAAAAAACATGGACTTAGGTTTACCTTTTAAATCTTAGGTTAATTCCCACCATTAGATCAAACTAGATGAATGGTGAGGATTTGTCCTTTGATAAGCATGAATTTGTTGGTAAGCAAAATAAAGTGCCTCCAATTGGCAATAGAATTGGTAGTTACTAGTTAACAAAATTTATATGTAATTATTACTAGTTATAATACCCGTGCACGCACGGGGTTTTAAAAAAATAGTTACGTATTATATATTATATATTGTGAGTTTAAATTTAATTGCATCTTATTCTTGGTAGGGAGATGTTTTTTTAATGCGCAAGTGTGATTCATCATTTTTGACTTATAAGCTATAGGTAACAAAAGGTACAGTGATAAAGAGATTGTAATTGTTGCCATGAAAGTTCTTTTTCAAAGTTTGCATCCACGTCAACATGTTAAAAGGACAAATTTAAGGCCAATAAAAGAGTGTCTAGATACAACGGAGAGTCTTTTAAAGAGCTTAAAGACGAATGGTAGTTAGACTTATCATCAAGACCTGATGAAATACGATGTTGCTTTTTCATGCTACATAATACACGCGGTAACTTTGATTTATTTATTTTTTGGTTGGATGTTGCTTTTTCATGTATAAAGGAAACCGAAAGTTTCAATTTATAAGATACTTTGATATTAAACGGGCTTAGCTGCAACCACATTTATCACACTGGTAGAAACATGAAGCTACAACAATAGAAACTTAAATTTACAAATATATCCTATACTCATCCAGACATCCTCTTAAACATTCAAGTGCGTAGAGCTTAAAAGTTAATCTGAATAAAGCACAATTTCAAGGTCAAAACCTGGAACTTCCATAACCTTTGAATCCGAATACAAGAACCTGCACAAATTAAGTATTTCTGCAACTATAAATACAGAAAATATTATTTATTAAAGCTACGAAATCAGAAACAAAATATCATTACCTGTTACAAATATGCAGATGGAACCAAGCTATTATATATATGAAATCCATCAATTTGATGATCTATGGTTATTAAGATGATAAAGAGGAGATGAAGAAGATAACAATGTCATATCACGAATCCACCTTCCGATCTTTAAATTTGCACGGAAAAAATTTCCTGCAACAACATCAGAAACAGGTTGAAGTTTTTCGTAGGCAGAGAGGCAAACTTAAAACGGTGAGGGCGTATTACCAAAATAGCTTAGTGGGAAGAGCATCGGCACTTTTGGTATCATCTGTTGTTGTTTTCCTAGGAAGTGGAGCGAACCCACCAAAGAACTCTCTAATTTCAGCATCGGACATCAACTTTCCATCCTCTATTCATGAAAATAAAAAGAAGACTTCATTTATGAAGATCATTCATATTTAAAGTATCAGTATAATAAAACAAAATGGCTGGTCAGGTATCGGGTTGAAGACTTAAAATGGTTACTCTTGCACAGGTTAAGATAACCGCAAAACTGTGTCCCCAATCTTATATTTTTAAATAAAATAAGTGTGTCTAATACGATTGCAACAATGAAGCAGTGAGAACACAAACTACCTCTTTTACATGAATTACACGTTTTCCTTGGCAAGTAAACAAACGAATTTTAATAGAGATATACCATCCAACTGTTTATTTTTGATAATATAAAGGTCTTCAAGAAAACTACCTACCGTTGGAATATGTTTGTTTAATGCATCGTTAAATGTAAACACGTGATTAACTGATACTAAAATTTCTGAGCATCCAACTTGAACTTTTACATAATGTAGAGCATATAAGATTGCAACTAAAACGACCAACCTTGCGTGTATCCTTTAAAATAAGTAACCTCCAATGATAACTAATGTGCCGGTGATCCAAAAATTACCATACATCCAAGGGACCAAAATTGCAATTAAACCTACTATAGATATACCGGGAGTCTAGCCTAAGTAGTGGATAGCACACGCAGCAGCACCCTATGAAAATCAGTGAAACTGTTAATGCCATGAAATTATTTCACATTTTGCCATTATATATTTTAATCGAAATACAATGTTCATATAGGAGAGAAGTATTTCACTTGTAATGAGCCATGTCAAGATATATGTGTGATATATGAAGATATCATACAAGTCACACACAGATACAGATCTTGATATACCAGCTAGGGGGTGTTTTCCATTGTGTATTGAGAATGTTCCTATGATTGTCGGTGTTTCCAATTCAGTGTCCAGTGTTTGGTTATAGCGAAACCAATTTGGCAATTCTGATTAGGGGATCATTTAGTGGTCATTACATGTCAATCCTAACTAATGAGAATATGCCGAAAACAGAAACAACTACTTATCTTATTATCATAACATCCAAAGACTATCTACCGGTTTCTGATTATTCCAAATCACCTAATCGAGGGTGTTTCGGGGCAGCAATTAAAGAATTGTAGAATCTCATAAACCTAATGTCAAAATCAAGTATCAATCATTAATTTAAAATCAAATGAATCGTAACTCAAAGATTAGAAACAAAAATCATACCTTGGATTGATCACCTTCAACTTTTTAACAATAATTAACAATATTTTGATTATAATACACGATTTTGCTTCTTAAATCGTTTGAACTTAGGGATTTATAAAGATGAATTGATATGTAAACACAAATAGATAATAAATTGGTGATTCAAACAAAAAATTAAGATAAAATGGGGTTAAGAGTTATCTGATTTTGATGGAGATGATGAGGAGATTATAATGGTGGAGATGCGAACCGGTGATCGTGTTGTTGTGGTCGGATGGTGGGGTGGAGGCTGCATTGATAAGAATTGGAAAACATGATAATGGACTCATGGAGTTTTAAGGATGGAGGACATGATAATGGAGCTGAAGAACCAAACCAAACTATTCAAGCATTAGCCAACTAAACGTTGCTGATCATCAAGACAAAGAAATGCTCTATTAAAGAACTGAAGCCCTCATAAGTCCTAAGACTCCTAACAGATAATGCACATAAATCTAAGATAAAGAATCAAATATCGGTTTCTTCTAATTGGATTTGTGAACTATAGCCTGTACTTTGGCATTTACTCATCAAATAACAGTGAATAAGTATAGTAAAGCCAATTGCATCAATGTTATTTTCTACCGAGAAAGATATCTACCTTATTCACAAAACATGTCATTCAAGCATCTGGGGTCTCTAGAGTCTAGACCATAGCACTCCTTATCTACTAATGCAGTATCTACAACACCCTAGACCATAACACTCCTTATCTGCCAATGTAGAATCTCACATAAAACAACTCTACAAAAAAGGTAATATTTGTCAAGGCTACATATGTTTTTGTTATACTCTAATTTCCCCTAAAACTTAGATTGTTCATAAGGATTGCAACACATCAGGTCACAGAGCCAATCAAAATACAACATTGCAGCACGTACCTTCATGCAGCGCCTTCATAGTTTAAAGGGAACGAAAAGCCATCATCGGTTTCATCTCCTGTTACTTTAACGTTCTTTGAATACCAGGCATGATATCTCTTAGTAACAATTGATATTCCATATACTGATTAGGAAGATCTATACAGGAAATCTGTCCTTTGGGAGACTTTCGACTGGTTTCACCATTCAACCTGTTCCGTAAATATACCTAACAGACTCCATACATTGTCTTTCATCTGACTTTCGGTGATATTCGTAACATACCGGTGGATATTCATAACAAAATGGTTATTAACAATCAGAGATTACGCGTGGCGGGATATTATAAGAAAATGTGTTAACCTCGTGCTCCAAAATGATGTCGAATGCAACATTTGTGGCCTCTTCAACATCATATATAGCACATGCAACCTAATACATTTAAAAAATTAAGTCACTTCGCCTAAACTTTCATAAAGAAATAAACTCACTTTGCTGTTAATTTGTTCGGAGTCCGAGGCACTTGAGTGAAGAAGCTTATCATTTTGAAATTTTGCATCTTCACACCTATATGAGCTAAATAGAAAAATGAAACATGAAGTTACAACAAAAGCATACACAAAAAAAAAAATTATAAATTCTTCAAAATACCTTCCTAATTGTGTATTAACCCATTTGAGCAATCGTTCAGCAGTCCTTCCATCATCAATAGGAGTAAATTCACTGTTCTCTCTTTTCCATTCCAACCACCGGCAATGAATTTATAAGGCGGGGCCCATAAGATCATCGTGTAATAAGGAATAGAGAAGTTGGTGCAAAGCTTTATATATCTGTGCTGCGATTGAAAATATCATTCGACAAAAACAGTCGAATACGAATATATGACAATACTCGTATTACTTAAGTGACTATACCTTGTTGGCACATTCTACTCTAGTCATCAATATAATGATATGTAATTCTTCTTTTTACTTTGTAGCACCTAAGACCCGTTCAACACAAAATGGGCCAGAATGGTTTTTTCGATCGATTATGGGTCAAATTCTAATTTTTTGGAAGATGCGTAAAATAACAATTGTAGCTAATGAGATTACATAAAACTTGTGAGTCTTGAATTGCAAAACATCCATTTTTGACAATATCATGTACGAATACACACTGAATGTTCGTATTCATTTTTGACACAGTAAGTGTTCACGAAAAATAAATAAAAGATCATGGGCAAAAGCGTTCCAGATCAACCTGTCCTAACCAGTAGCATACATATGCCTACTTTGACCCATTACCCAAAACACCTGCCCCGTCTTTTTGCAACCACTATAATACAGTTATGTCCAACGATAACATGCATGTGAATGCAGTAAGCGGTACATGGGTTATCAAGGTTATCAATCCAGGGGATCTTCCATTTTCCCTTGTAGTTCGGATTTTTAATTTTAAGTAGCAACACAAGCGATTCGCTCAAATTAAAGTATGTTTTTTGGATCCTAAACATCTAAACAAATATTTAAAGTTTCTAAAACTCATCCATACCTTTAGTTTCCATGGGCCTTTGTATGTTGGATTTGGTATCTTTGGTGCTCTCCATATCCCAACCTCATCTTCGTCCCAAGTATCAGGCTATAAGAAGTTTAATATAAAAGATCACCTAAATTAGAACATACCGGTGGAGATGACCAAAAAAATGACCTTGCTAAAACAGACGACATAAAATACATAGGAATGCTCATTAAACATTTGATATCAAATCCAAACACCCCCGAAATACAACTTTTCCGCCTACGCATCAACATTGATAAACTTGAAAGGGTATTTATATATATTCAACAATTGTATAAAATGAGTACATGTCCGAGCATCGATGACTACATTCTCATAGTACAAATTAAAAACATTCTGATTTTAGTACTCACGACCACCAAACTTTTGATTTTTTAACTTGATATCCACATAACGAAACATTTAATCGGTATTTAAAACATATGTTTCAGACGAGAGACGGGATTTATATTCAGCCCAACCATGAATCCTTGTCCTTGACATTTTGAAACATTAACAACAGCACAAAAATAAATATTTTTTTTATTAATTTAGAGCATATAGCCTATCATATTGAGGGACATAACCAAAATACTAATATTACCTCATATTTATAGCCCATGCAGTTCTGTATTGCAAACTCGAGATCTGTACCTGAATGAACTGCCTGCACATGATAAGAATGGGAGAAAGATATGAGGTAGAGGTGATAATTTCAACCTATTTTATTATAATGTGGTCGAATTAGAAACTAAACATATATAAATAGTATAACACAACTTGAAATTAAACATAGCCTATCATATGATAATTTCACCTCTTTTACCACCGATGGCAAAACGGAATGACCCGGTAAACATGTAAATCCAAAAGAAGCACCAGTTTCATCAAAACCAACGACATGAACAAAGACCGAAACCTTTGTACATATAAAAGAAATAAAAAATAAGTTAGAACTATCACTCAGTTATGATTCTTACTAAATTAATGTCCACAATATAATAAAATTATTAAGTCCACTCACAATAGACCGACTCGTACCAAAGTTCACCCGTTGTGAAGTTAACTAACAGGCTGAACCTGGCCACTTTGCTCAGCATAGAAACTTGTGTTTTCATGAATTATACCAACATCAACGCAAACCTCAGCCCGTTCTACATACTAACTGCCCGTCTAAATTGCTTTTATCACACTTTTGTGGTCCTGCAAATATAAAATTGAGTTTCTGTAGTTAGCATAAAAATAATACAACACCTACGAAATTGATAACTGGGATGAAGTATATAACAGAAAGAAAACAAAAACCAAATTTGATCAAGGAATTAAACATTACATGTGATTACGTTGCATAAAATGAGTATGTGTGGTTTACAACTTCCCTTATCTAGTGTGATAATTAAAACTCCCTTTTCTGCAAACCAATTAGTGTCAATCAACAAACCCAGAAAACAAATAAACTACTACGTACATGTTAAGAAACATGAAAAAGAGCAAGAAAAAGTTATAATAAAACCAACTACATATAAGAAAGGTTTTTCTAAATTAAAATCTTACCCCCTCCATGTTCGTGTTAATTACACGCAAAGATAGACTAACCTTAGTACATTGTAAGTAATTCAGCTTTCAACTGAACCAAGCCATTTAGTTACTATTTGGTAATTTATGTTAATCAATTCAAACTTTTTAATATTAATCCAAATAGCAACAGTGATAATAATATGAAGAATCCAATGAAGTTTATAACCCAATTGAATTGTATTTTAAAATTTTATAATACAACTAAATTGATCAATACAATTACAAAACCGATTGAATTGTATTATAAAATTTTAAAACCCCAAATGCAAAATCGAATCAGTGATTCACAGAAAGAAAAAATAAATAAATAAATAAAACAAAGAGTTATACCTTGTATCAATCGTTTTGCACTTTTCTATCATAACAAAAAATAATCCATAATTTTATTGTGATTGTGCTTAATTTAATTAAGTAAAATTGTGTCTAGGTATAATGAATAAAAAGGGGGAAATCGATGTGCAGGTTTTTTTGATGTTGTTATTGGGAGAAACAGTGTTTAACATGATCTTCCGGTTTTATTTTACATTTTAGACCCAAAACTATGGATTATTGAATTACTGGTATTAGGTACTTGTGTATTTTTAGCTTTTTGCTCTATATCTAAATTTAAAAAACGAATTTTTATAGTTTTTACGGAATAAGGAAATATTTTGGCTTTTTAATTGAGCATGCTTAAAAAAAATTAATAATAATGTAAAAAATATTACCAAATAAGGTATGAATTGATTTTTTTGAAATGAAAATTTCCCACTAGGGGTTTTGTTTTATTATATAAAAGATTGGGGATTTACTAACGGTTCCTTATCGGGTATTTTTTAAGATGTGAATGTAAAGTTTGAGTGTATTAAGTGAAAAATCATATTTAGTTAATTTAATTAATATTTATTAAATGTTTTTTTTGCTTCAAAAGAAAGTTTAAGTGTATTAACTATACGATAAATGCATTTTATACATTTTATAAGGTTTTTAGTGGGCATCTGTTAGCAAACCCCTTTATTATAACAGAATTATGATTTAAGGCAACATTTAGGGTAATGAAACACCACGTCAAAAAACCTTCAACTGCCTACTTTTACCTCAACCCACCTTTTTATCCTTCTTATATTATGAATTATGGGTTTTGTTACGAGTTAACTACAACTAAACAATCTATCTTGTTATTTTATGTTTGGACGATTCCAAATTTATTCGCCGCTTAGATTCCATGAGAACGTGTGATTTGAGTTACAATTTTTTCTCAAAAGCATTATAGCAATGGGTGTGTCATTTGAGCCCCACTTAGTTTTACATCAATATCTTCACTTTCAACACTCAACCCTCAAAGGTTCACTTACAACATGCCATTTAGGCCCAAAAACCCACAATTTTAGTTTCTTTTACATTTTTCAAATAAACTAAATTCCATTCATTCAAACTAAAAAAATAATACGAAACTTTTAAAAAAAACAATATTGTCCGGTCAGTGTTTTTTGAATGTTTTGCGATTCGTTTTCCTTTACGGTTGTGTGGTTGTTTTGTTTAAGGTCCTGCGATGTTGTGTTTGTTGTGATTCAAAGAATTGTGGTTGTGCTTAAAAGAATTGTGGTTGTGATTGTTGTGGTTGAAAAAATTGTAGTGCCACATTTCTTTGGTATTGGTTGTTGAGTTGTTGGTTTTGATGATACGAAAGTTGTTTTTGATAAATTTGTTCGGGTGTCATTTGGGGCATATTATATTTGTATCATACGGTTGCGGAAAAGAAATTGAGTTTTGTAACGACGGGGTAGACGAGTTTGAGGAAGAGGAGTGTTGTGAGTTAGATTTATTGAGAAGAGATGTAAAAAAAGTTTGAGACTTTTTTTGTTTGTGTGCTGAGATATTGGAAGTAATGTGTTTTGAAAATGAAAATGTAAGAAATATATATAAAGTAAAAAATATGTGCTTTTTTTCTTTTCTTTTTTTAAAGTTAAATTTTGAATTAAAAATAAATAATTTTTTTTTCTTGTTCTCTTACAAATAACACAAGTTAAACGGTTTTCTTGACGGCAACCGGTTTCAAAAATAAAATTGTTTCTCTAGGCTCACGACCTACCGGGTTCCGGTCAAGAAGACGAGTCAGTTTAAATCGGGGTTTTGATTTTTGAAACCCAGTTCTCGAGACCCGTCAGGGTTTTAGTTTTTTCTTGTTCTCTTACAAATAACACAAGTTAAACGTAATTTTATTTTTATATGTTATCTATGTTGATAATTGTTTCTCTAGGCTCACGACCTACCGGGTGCGCAAACGTGGCAATGGAACAGGGCCAACAATTTGTGGGGCCTCCAATTTGTATAGAGTTTTTCTTCTTTGACAACATACATGGCATGAGTCATCATAGCCGGTGAACACTATGAGTAAGTCGAGTAGTCGCCGAAGTCCCCATTTTTTAAAAAGCCTCTAATTTTGTTTACGTACACCATGTATATTAAGGTTTAATCAGAATATATGAAATAAAATCCAGTATGAAAGCTAACTTTTTATAAAATTGTATGAAATAATATGGTTTCTTGTATCTAATGATATGACTAATTCAAACAGTTTTCTAGTAATGCATGGATATCAACAAACTAATAATTTTTTTAATTTTAACAAAGGCTCTTCGTGGTTACCGCACAAGACCACTAAAAATCACGGGCCGACCCTATGAGTCATCACATAAGACTTAAATCACGGCTATTTTTATTTCTAAGGATTTGAGATATTTCAGTTTTTGTTACGTAAATCTAACCAACAAATTATAAATAAAAGGAGTTAGTGTTTCTTAGATAAAAGCATTTTACTTCCAATGTTTTTATGTGTTTTAGATGATGAATTTTTTTGCAATTTTGATATTAAACATTTTCTGTGTTTTAGGGCCTTATTTTGGAATTGTGAAACAAGGTCATTGAATTACAACGGACGGCCTGATATATAATTAATTTGTATGGTTGGAAATAATTTTTTTTTTGTTAGAAACCGGGTTCCAGGTTTACAAAAAGGTGACAAACAAGTTTGAATGCTTTGTTTGTGTTTAGTGTTTGTTTTTCTTTTCTCTTTAAATGTACATTTTTACCAAGTTAGACATAAACATCAACATCGTGCCAAAATTAATCGAGGTCTTAGCAAAAGGTGACAAAGAAGTATGAATGCTTTGTTTGTGTTTAGCATTTGTTTTTTCCTCTACTATTTGTCAAAGAACCAACATTGTAAATATAACAATAAGCTAGCATGAGTGTATGTAAGGTAGGTCCTTTGGTCCTTTATTATTCCTATCGAACTTTGTATTTGCTACTTGAAAAGTATCAAATTAGACAAAGGCATAGCACCAAAATTAATCGATCAAGTTCTACTAGTTGTCATAAATCAATATTGCAAAACAAGAACCCCGATAATTGGACAAAGACATAGCACCAAAAATCATTGTGTATCATAACCGCTCCAAACAGATAAACAAAATGTACACCCCTGAAACTGAAGGTTCGTCGTAACTATTTTGTACAATATGCTGTTGAAAACTCATCCCAAGGGATTGCAAATCTTGTGAACATCAAGAGCTTACAAGGATCTTTACAAAAGTCTAAGCATCCTAAGAACCAACAAAACTGGTATAAAAAAAGCCGGCCATAACTTGTTGATTTCATGTACATCAACAACAAAAGATAGCACAATGCATATCAGGCTACAACTTGAGATGCCTAGAAGTGAGGCAACAAGTAGTAACCGGAGGCGAACTAACAACCTTTATAAAACAGCTTCATATTATACAACAAAGATGCCGAAAATGAATCATTGACCAAGGTACAACCGTGTCGACAGGAAAGCTGATCCAAAAACAGTAGCATAAATCCGTCTCTAAACTCGGATCTTATCCTATCTTTAAGAATAAGCCGACTGTTGTTTCCGTTTCACAAATAGCTAAAACAGTTAATAATACTAATTGTGAATCATGACTGAAGTAAAGCACTTTAAAATAAGTTTTAACAAGATAAAATACAAAGGATTTTTCTAACGTTTATATTCTTTATTAAAACGAATAAAAAAGAATACATTACCCAAGTACTTGCAAACAGTACTTGGGATTGAAATGACAAGTATGTGTGTAACTCCTCACTAAGCTTAGGCTAAGTCTAAGCACAACTATTCAGGTACCACTAAGCTATCTCAGGGACATAGTCGTATTTGGAGAAGTGAAAGATGCTTGTGTGTGTTTTTCACAATTAATGCACAAGCTTAATCTTTCACTCCTACCTTATGGCTATTTATACAAGTATAGTTTTTGACTCAATCCTAGAGGACAAACTGACATGGTTACAGAAGACAAAATACTGATGTATTTTGTCTCTGTTTACAAAGGCTATATTGGGTAAGATACAAGGATGCTTTCTTCTTGTCAGTGATGACACTGATCTTGGTTGTTACGTTTCAGGGAAAGTTTGACTTTGTGTTGATAAGGACTTCGTCTTATCTGTTCAAACTTATCCCGCCTTGTCCCGCTCTTTCTTCAGTCTTCTTAGCCTTCAGTCTTGAACTTCAGTCTTGTCTTCAGTAGTAATAGTTGGTGAGGAGTTTTGGGATTCAGTGAGTTATTGTCATCACTCACTGAATCCACCATCTTCTTCTTGACTCAATCTTGACCCCTTGAGTTCCGCCTCACCGAGTGGAGAGATTTTACTTCTTCGTCTCGTACTGAGTATCCTGAGGATGGCTCACTGAGTGGCTATGCGCTCAGTGACTTGTTAGTGTTTAAGGTTATAAACACTTAGGGTAATTTCTATTCAAATCCTAGAATTTAGAGGTTTGGGTATTTACTGAACCCAACAGTCTCCCCTTACTTGGATATACAAATAGCCTAAGTGTTTTGATCAGTGTAAGTGAGCAAATGGCTTCTTCTTACACTAAATGTACTAGTAAGCATAATAAGAAACACTGATCTTAACAAAACATACATCGTTTATTAATAGACATTACAAGTCCCTAACCAACTAGTACAAAAGATGAACTTCAGTGATGTTATACAATATGGATACCCAGTGCTTCAAGCTTTGGCTTCTTTGATAGGAGAGTTGCTTTGTCAGGATGGTCTCTTACTTTTGCATTCAGGTCAGCGCAGAACCTGATGTTTTCAGGGGACTGAATTTGAGAAGCCACTGTCAAATAACTTAGCATTGTAGCCACGCTAGCCTGATCAATATCGCTTCATCTTTGGAATATTGGGTTTCCATATACATCAAAGAAGAAGAGTCCTCTTTCAGGCTCTTCTATAACCATGTTGTTTACAAACTTCACCCCTTCATGTAGCTCTCTATTGCAATCAAATTCAGGGACCTTGGCTTCAGGCTTAGATTCAACTATTCTCTTTTTTCTTTGGGATGATTGGGGTTGAGTGCCTTGAGCTTCAGGGAGAGCAGATTGAATTCCAAGCTCAGTGGGCGCATCCCTCAATCTTTCATATCTTCTACTTAGAGCTTTCATCAAGTCCTTGACAACCAGATTTTTCTTCTTCTCAAGAATGGGACCAAGCTCATCTAATTCAGTGATCCCGAAGTCAGTGAATTTTAAAGGATCATGAACTTCAAAGTCCCTCTTGTCCACTCCCCTGTAGACATTCATTGCAACTGGCTTGGATTTGGGGATGATGTAAACATCAGTGATGGTCTCAGGGGCTCTCCTGCTTGACATGGTCCAGTTGTAGTGATCGATCCTTGCTTTCCTTATCTCAGCAGCCTTCCTATTCTTTTCATCCCTTTTTTTTCTTAGGGCTGCCATTTCAAAGATCCTATGATGCTTTGAACTTTAGGCCATCTTGTCCTTTTTCAAGTTGCTTAGGATTGATCCCTAGCTTTTCAGCTTCTTCATGCACCACTTTGACCAGGGCAGCTTTGCTTCTTTGTTCTTCCTCAGCCTGTTTCTTTAGTCTCTCTTCCTTCTCAAAATGGGCACTTAGTTGTTCTGGACTGAGCATGTACTTTTTATTGCCAAATACAAAAGGGATCTTGACAGGATCTGGTGTGATCATGATGCTCTTGCCATTGTCCTGAGGAGGGACTGATGAAGATGTAGATGTAGTTGTCACGGGTGTTGTTGTTGTTGTTACTAATGTTGTTTTAATGACTGGTGTTGTTGTAGATGTTGTTGGTGGGATTGAGGAGATGGGCACTGCAGACATTGCTTGAGTTGGCTCCCCCTTAGTGTGAGAAGGAGTCTCTTCAGTTGATCTCTCCCCCTCAACTGTTGCTGGAGCTTCAGTGAGAGAAAGAGTTGACGGAGGTGCTGAGGAAACAACTTGACCCTTAAAAGCCTGATAGATCTCAGAAATCATAGACTTGATTTCTGATGTGTCTTGTTGAAGGCTGGTGACTTTCTCCCCAAGAGTTGCCTGAGATGATTCCAGTGCAGTCACTCTAGGCCCGAGATTCTAGGCCATAGAAGAAGATATTTTAGCCAGATCAGTAACCTTTGTATCCAAGGAGCCCAGAGTGGACTGAATAGCCTGAACTGAAGTGGTAAGACCCTGAACATTGGAGTTGTTGAGCATAGTGATTAGTTCAGTGAGGCTGGAAGAGTTCTTCATATAAGTTTTAGTAGCCTCAAGCACTTTAGTGTTTAGTGCAGGGTCTTCCTTGATTTCATCAAGCTTGCTATGAGCATCCTGAAAGGCTTTGAGAAATTTATTCAGATGTTCATCCAGCCTGTCAAGATGTTGATAAATAACTTCCCTGTGCTCATCATTATTCTCATAGTTAAAAACCACTTCAGCCTTGAGATCTGCATAACTTGCAGCAACTTCAACATGTTGATCCCACATACTATCAGTAACACCAGAGTATAGCTTCTGAGTTGCTCTCCTCAGCCACATCACCAGTTGTCTTTCAGTGAGGGGAAAAACATTATCATACTTCTTCAATTCCTCAGGGCAGGAAGATGTTGAAGAGTCTGAAGAGTGAGATAAGTCATCTTCAGGTTGAAAGGGTGACTCTTCAGGCTCTTTTGGATCAGGCTGATGTTCTTGTTCCTGTGGTTGAACATCAGCGTCTATTTCTTCACCAGCAGCAAAGACTTCCTCCTCACTGTCATCATCAACCTCTTCATTTGGCATCAATAAGTCATGTACATCAGCAACACTTAGAAGAACAGGAGGGGTTGTGGGTTCCGTATCAGCGGGTGGTTTTTGTCCCTCTGAGTCTTTGTCCCCCAAGGACCCCTCGGACACTGATGGTTGTTTCCCAGTGCCTTCTCTGGAGTCAGGATTGGTGATGAGTTCCATATCACGGGGGGTGTTTCTTTCCCTCTGAGTCTTTGTCCCTCTGTGCCCCTTCAAGCACTGGTGGGAGATTCCCAGTACTATCCTTAGGGAGCGTGACAGTGAGATCCCTATCAGTGGGTTGTTTGTTTCCCCCTGAGTCTTTGGGATCAATGGTTGTGCCCTTGGAGAAAAGCGGTGATTGGCGAATGTCCTCATCAGGCTTGGTGGAAGGCGCTCCCCTACCAGCGGGTTTTATGTTTCCTTTTGGATCTTGGGGAATAGTAAGTGGGACTAAGGGCACTGATTATGATGTATCAGTGTCATTCGTTGTCACCAGAGTGGATGTTGCTTGGAATCCCTGGGGTGGCTTGTCAGTCTGGGGCTTTTTGTGCCTCTTCGGCTGTGTTCCAAAAGCCTCAGGGCCCTGAAACTTGGGTTTAGTCTTAGTCCCAATCTGAAACTTCCCCTTTCTCTTTTTAGGAGCAGGGTTTGGAGACACTGAGTTCCTTTGGTTGTTTACAGCAACCATATGGGCCGTCAATTCAATTTAACTGACTAAGGATTGATTTTTTTGAAAATTTGATGGACTCAGGGTGACAGGTAAAGCGCCATGTTGAAAATCCTGAGTATAATTACAACCCAATAACTCTTGTAAAGCACAAGAGACAAACCTAGGGTATGAAACGTATTTCACCCTAGTTTTGATCTGTAGCTTGGTTACGAGATCATTGTAAATGATCTCTCATATGTCGAAATTTGTCCCTGTCATCTGGCAATAGGCCATCATCAACTGAATAGAATTGATATGTTCAGTAGATGAGTGGTTCCCGCCGAGAACCTGAATCACAAAGGTGAACAGGATCTTCAAAGCCACGGGAAAAGAATTCTTGGTGACAGGGGTTCTATCCAAAAATTTTGGGTCTAAAGCTATTTTGCCGAACTCAGCCTTAACAACGGCTGGGTCAGGGTGAGCAACATAATTTCCCTGGTCATAATCAAGCCTTGTGGAAGAGCAAAAGGTTTTATAGTCCAAAGTGACTACTTGTTCACCATTTAAAATAGAAAATCTGATGAGGAACTCCCAGAGGGGTCTTGGTTCGTCCTCATCAGTGGCGGGTGTCGGGTCATAGGCCACAAAAATTGCCCAAAACTCCCTGAGGAAGTTATGGTACAAAATAGAGGGTGAATTAGTAAAGGCTTTTTTCAGTGGGCAGTTTAGCAAAAGTTTCATGATTCCCTTATAGGCTGGGACATCATTTGGGTATTCGAAATTGCCTATAACGTTGTTTGTTTTGAATTCAACATTTTCAAGACCTCCTACCAACTGAGGTGCAAACTGAATACTTTTAGTTCTTGCCATTGGATTTGCAGAAAAAGATTTTAGGGTTTTTGATTTTAACAAGTACAGTCAAAGAAAGTAATTCCTTTTTGAAGGTATGTGAAGAAAAACTTGGGTTTTTGCTTGCAAAGATGAATTTTTTGCTTAAACTAGTTTTAAAACAAAGAACACACAATTTGTTTCTTGATTTTGAAAGTATTTTGACAGAGTTTGGTTGCAGAAAACATTTGTGTGTGTTTTTTTGTGTTTTTCTGAGAGGGGTATGTATAGAGTGGTGAGAGGGTAATTTTTGCACATGTGAGGATTTGTAAAGTCATTTTTGAAAACGTTTCATTTACCTCATTTAATGCAGCCACTCCATTACCCGCAGTTTTCTCCCGGTTTACAAGGGAACAGTTGCAGTGCACAGTAAAAGTGCATTTGCATAGTTATAATATCCTAAGGATATTTGTTGTGAGAGAAGGCATTAAATGCCAAGTGGGATAAGGTAAGGTTGATGGGGACCCATGACATGGATGACAGAAGGGTTTTGAGACATATATTCCTATATTAAATTGGTTTATTTACCAACCTAAGACATTAAGTAACTGAAATACTTAGAGCATTTGGTTACTCATTCAATGCTCTTTATCCATTGTCAGGGACCCTGAATGAGTCTTACTCATTCAGTGAGAAGATGTGTATTGGGGATTTTAATCAGGGACCATGAACCTTTTTCAAAGAGAACTGCTGAGATTAGGATTGGTTATCAGATTGTTGACTTTCAATATCAAGCATTCTCAATTCAGCTTTCAGTCTCCTGAAGGTAGGTTCATCCAAAGGTTTGGTAAAGATATCAGCTAGTTGATATTCAGTAGGGATGAAATGGAGTTCTATGTCTCCTTTCATGATGTGGTCCATGATAAAATGATATCTGATATCAATGTGTTTGGTTCTTTGGAGATAGCAATAGCACTGGTTTTGTCACAGAAGATGGGTACCATCTTGTAATGGATGTCATAGTCACTGAGTTAACTTTTCATCCATAGCACATTGGCGCAGCACCCTGCAACTGCCACATATTCAGCTTCAGCTGAAGACATAGCCACTGACTGTTGCTTTTTTGTACTTCAACAAACAAGCTTTCCTCCAAGGAATTGACAGGACCCTGAAGTACTTTTCCTATCCATGTTGCAACCAGCATAGTCAGAGTCAGAATAACCTTTGAGGTCAAACCCTGAACATTTAGGATAGTAAAGTCCAAGACTTGGGGTACCCTTCAGGTATTTGAGGATTCTTTTGGCTGCAGTGAGATGGGATTCCTTAGGATTAGACTGATATCTTGCAATCAGACACACTGAGAATTGTATGTCTGGTCTGGAAGCAGTGAGATACATTAGTGATCCTACAATTCCTCTGAAGTGAGTTTGATTGATTGATTTGCCAGTGAGATCTGGTCCAAGATTATTTGGAGGGACCATTGGAGTCTTCACTGAGGCACAATCAAAGATTTCATATTTCTTCAAGAGATTTCTGGTATATTTCTCTTGACTGATGGTGATTCCTTTATCAATTTGCCTGATTTGTAGTCCAAAGAAGTATGTGAGTTCACCCATCATGCTCATTTCAAATTTCTTTGTCATCAGTTTTTCAAACTATTTGCAAAGAGTATAGTTTTTTGAGCCAAATATGATGTCATCAACATATACTTGGACTAGTATTACATCTTGTTTTGTCTTATAGATAAACAGGGTGTTGTCTATCTTTCCTCTGACAAACTTGTTTTGGATCAGGAAGGCTGAGAGAGTTTCATACCATGCTCTGGGAGCTTGTTTCAGTCCGTATAGGGCTTTGTCAAGCTTGCAGACATAGCCAGGGTATTCACTACTCTCAAAGCCTGGGGGTTGCTGAACATAAACATCTTCCTTGAGTTTACCATTTAGGAAGGCACTTTTGACATTCATTTGGTAAACTTTGAAGTTCATGTATGTTGCATAAGCAAGGAAGATCCTGATGGCTTCCATTCTAGCAACATGAGCAAATGTCTCATCATAGTCAATGGCTTCTTGTTGACTGTAACCTTTAGCTACAAGTCTGACTTTATTTTTAATGACAGTGCCGTTTTCATCCGTTTTATTTCTGAAACCCCACTTCATTCCTATGACAATGACATCCTGAGGACATTTGATCAAAGTCATAACTTTGTTTCTGTCAAACTGTTGAAGTTCTCCTTGCATAGCCTGAACCCAACTAGGATGTTTCAGAGCCTCGATGACACTTTTAGGTTCAATTTCAGAGAGAAAGTCTGCATATAGACATTCATTGGCTGAAGTTGCTGATAACTTAGCAGCCATGCTCCTTGTGGGCATGCCTTCAATGGGTTCACCAATGATGTTCACAAGCTCAATGTCTTGAGATTTTGTCCACTTACTTTGTGGTCTAGGATCTGAGCTTGATGAGGTCACCGGGAACTCATGAATGGGTTTAGGGGCTAGAGCAACATAAACATTATCAATTGATGAGGTAGTTTGTTGTTCAGGTTGAGATTCATGAATTACGAGTTCCTGGACATTTGGTTCAGTATGACCTATCCGAGTAGGGACTGATGGAGTATCAATGAATTCACCGATGGTTGGTTGAGGGAGGTTGTGAGGCAAGATGTAGTATGAGATGTCAAAGATCTGCTTGATATGAGGAATTGTTTTCAGAGTTAAACTCATCAGGAGGGTATCTAGATGAGTCATCAATTCCTATTTCCTCCACTGAGGTGTTGGAGAACTTGATGCTTTCAGTGCTTTCATCAAAGGTGACATGGAAGGTTTCCTCAACTTGTTGTGTTGAACACCCTGAGAGCTTTAGATATCAGTGAGTAACCTAAGAAATATCCATCATCAGCTTTTGCATCAAATTTTCCTAAGTGATCCTTGTGATTGTGAATGAACATAGGACACCCAAACACATGAAAGTAGCTGATATCAGGAAGTCTTCCTTTGAAGATCTCATACGGCGTTTTGTTGTGCCTTTTGACAATGATTGACCTGTTTTGAGTATAACGGGATTTTTTAACAGCTTCAGTCCAGAAGTGCTTTGAGAGTGCTGAGCCATTTAACATGGTTCTAGCAGCGTCAATGAGAGTTCTGTTTTTCCTTTCAGCTGTCCCCATTTTGTTTAGGGGTGTAAGGAGATGAAATTTTTTGGGAAATTCCCTTTTCATCACAGTAACTCTCAAGCTCCTGATTTCTGAACTCAGTACCATTGTCAGTTCTGATTTGTTTAACAATAATGTCATTTTGGTTTTCAATCTTCCTGATAAATGACATTATTGTTTCAGCTGCCTGACTCTTTTTGGAAAGAAAGTATACCCAGGTGTATCTTGAGAATTCATCAACTATGACAAGGGTATACTTCTCATGCTGAATTGATCTTGGACTTACATGTCCAAAGAGATCCATATGCAGGAGGTGAAGGCAGCTTTTGATGGAAAAGTTTTGTTTTGTTTTGAATGATGCTCTATGATGTTTGCCTTTTTCACAGGCTGAGCATGGTTTATCTTTTGCAAATACTAGTGACGGTAAACCAAGGACTTTGTTTTGTTTTGCCAAGTTGTTGATATTCTTGAAATTCAAGTGAGAGTCTCTTGTGCCACAACCAGTTGACAGTTTCAGTGGCTTTGGCAAAGAGACAAGTTCCATTCTGAGAGAGAGTTGACATGTAGCAAAGCATTCGCTTCTTCCACTTGTTAAATTTGTCAACTTCAAGTCGAGGGGCAACAACAACATAGGCTCCACCCTTTTTATCGACAAGTTGGGGAACTTCACTTTCATCCATGTTAAGATCCTGATTTTAAAAACGCTTTTGAGCGACTTAAAGGGTTTCATAAATCAGCCTGTCTCTGATACCACTTGTTGTTCCCGTTCACAAATAGCTAAAATAGTTAATAATACTAATTGTGAATCATGACTGAAGTAAAGAACTTTAAAATAAGTTTTAACAAGATAAAATACAAAGGATTTTTCCAACGTTTATATTCTTTATTAAAACGAATCAAAAAGAACACATTACCCAAGTACTTGCGGAACAGTACTTGGGATTGAAATGACAAGTATGTGTGTAACTCCTCACTAAGCTTAGGCTAAGTCTAAGCACAACTATTCAGGTACCACTGAGCTATCTCAGGGACATAGTCGTATTTGGAGGAGTGAAAGATGCTTGTGTGTGTTTTTCACAATTAATGCACAAGCTTAATCTATTACTCCTACCTTATGGCTATTTATACAAGTATAGTTTTTGACTCTATCCTAGAGGATAAACTGACATGGTTACAGAAGAAAAAATATTGATGTATTTTGTCTCTATTTACAAAGGCTATATTGGGTAAGATATAAGGATGCTTTCTTCTTGTCAGTGATGACGCTGATCTTGGTTGTTAGCGTTTCAGGGAAAGTTTGACTTAGTGTTGATAAGAACTTCGTCTTATCTGTTCAAACTTATCTCGCCTTGTCCCGCCCATTCTTCAATCTTCTTTGCCTTCAGTCTTGTCTTCAGTAGTAATAGTTGGTGAGGAGTTTTGGGATTCTGTGAGTTATTGTCATCACTCACTGAATCCACCATCTTCTTCTTGACTTAGTCTTCACGCCTTGAGTTCCGCCTCACTGAGTGGAGAGACTTTACTTCTTCGTCTCGTACTGAGTATCCTGAGGATGGCTCACTGAGTAGCTATGCGCTCAGTGACTTGTTAGTGTTTAAGGTTATAAACACTTAGGGTATTTTCTATTCAAATCCTATAATTTAGAGGTTTGGGTATTTACTGAACCCAACACCGACTCATCCAGATAAAAATTTCATCAGAATGCTAGATCACCTTCAAGTACGTAAGGGAAATCGGTAGCAACCTAGTACTTTTTCTTATAACATAGTACGTTCAAGACACAAACTCTTTAGAGCATCTCCGGTGCATGGAACTCTTTTTGGTTCGATGCATTGCCGCATCGCCGACACATCAATTTTTCCTATTTCATATACGAAAAACACACAATACATTCGAATTCAATATCACACAGTTTCATAAATTTCCTCGTCACCGTCTTACTTTAATCATTAAAGCATCCATTATGGTGGTTTATGAATAGATCTAAGTTTTTTTTGAAGAGGTCCATAAATTTGTGAAGGGTCTTTAAAATTTTGAAGAGGTTTAAACTATTTTTTATTTTTCTTTTTAAAAATGTTACTTGTGGTTTATGATATAAAAAACTTTATAAATAAGTTTATCAATAGTAAAAATAAGTTTATGATATGAAAATATTTAAAACTTACTAATGTATTAATTATATAAATCTTTTAAAATGTCCATCATAATGGATGCAGGTAATTGACTGATTCATTCAAAACATAGACATATTGTCCAAATATTTTCTTTTCCTACTTACCATGTACTTTCATCTTATCTTAATTAGCTATTTACATAAAGTTGACTCTAAATCCATATTTTTAGTATGTGAATATTTGTTTCATTTTATTTTCATGTATCAATGGCATGACAGCAAACAGTCTTATCACTATCCTAAATCTTCTCCCCGCCATTTCTTTGTCCAAAATAAAACAAAACATGCAAAATAAAAAACATCTTCAATTCATTTTCTTCATCCGAATTATACGCTGATGAACAACAATCAAAAATCATATTTCCATAACAACAACATATGCATGTGCATGACGTGCTAATGATCAAATGATAAAGATTTGACAATACCATGATCAACATTTTTATCTTTATCATTGTTATTATTTTCGCGGCACGATCACCAGAGTTTACGACCAATGCCCAACAGAATCTTGATCCGGACACGATTAAGAATAATCCGGCTAAAGTAGAGGAGACCACCAAATCGATATTTACTCGGTTTAATGCTCTTTCTTATCTTTTTCATGACGACGCGGCTAAAAAGCTTAGTTTCTGCATGAATAATATGTAAGTGATCCCTAGGGTTTTAATATATATTTTTATTTATGCTTTAGATTTTTATTAGGGCAAATCGCATAAAAAGGTACTCATCTTATGTCCAATTTCAATTTAAAGGTACTATTCTTTTTCAATTTAAGATCCACTTTTTGCCGATTTAGGTTTTTTTTTAACTTCCGTTAACTATTTCGTTAGTAAATTACATGTTTGGTCCTTGAGTTTGTATAGGCATTAAATGTTTGGTCCTTCATCCATTTTGCACATTTTCAAAAATATTTTTCAATAATAAAATTTTTCAAAAACAAATTTCGAAATATTTTTTTCCAAATTTTTCACAAAAACTTTTTCAAATATTTAAAAAAATTCAAAATATTTTCGTCCGTTTTTGAAAAAAATTTGAAAAAATATTTCAAAAATTTTTAAAAATTTGGAAAAAATATTTCGAAAATTTTTTTGATTAAAATTTGGAAAAAAAAATATTTCGAAAATTTATTTAAAAAATTATTTTTGAAAATATGTTTTGAAAATGTGCAAAAATAGATTGAAGGACAGAACATGTAATGCCTATACAAACTCAAGGACCAAACATGTAATTTACTAACGAAATAGTTAACGGAAGTTAGAAAAAAACCTAAATCGGCCCAAAAAAAAAGTCGGGTACCTTAAATTGAGAAAAAAAAAGATTAGTACCTTTAATTGAAATTGGACATAAGATGAGTACCTTTTTATGCTATTTGCCCTTTTTATTATGTTTAATTATATTGCAAGTCCTTAGGGTTTTACAAAGTAACTCGATCGGTTATGTTTACGTTAAGAGTTTTCATATAATTTCAACTTAATTGCTAGCATGGAAATGTATTTGTTAGGCTAGTTGTTCTTAAGTGCTTTTAAGTCTTTGTGTTATCTTAATATGGAAAAGCATGTATAAAACTATTACGTTTAAAAGAACTTATTAGTCAATGTGCGCGGTATTAAGAAACAATGTATGAGAATATGATGTAGTAATTGCATTGGCTGATCATGTTAATTATTTAACTGTTAAGCCTAAGCTTTTTGGCTGATCAGGTTATTTAATTTATGAAGCTTTTTAAAATAAGCTGGCCCAAAACAGCTTGTAGGATTTTGTAAATAAGATGATAAGCCTAAGTTGTTTGGCTATGTCCGAACACTCAAAATTGCTTATTAGTTGTATCAAAATTCAAACGCAATAAGCATGATAAGTTGTTAAAGGAGCTTACCAAACACTCCTCATTTCTTCTTATAATTTAAGTAATTACATAAATAAGATAAAATTTTACGTCCTAGCTTACCATTCCGTCAATTAATCTCCAGAACTGCTGAATGGAATGAAGCTTTTGATTTCTCACGTGATACGAGATTCTTGTCAAATTGCATCAAGAAGACAAATGGTAACCAAATTTTTTATATATATCAATCTTTCTAGATATGTAGTTCTTTTGAGCATATATTCGTTGTGGTACTTGGTTGATGATGATGAATCAATAAATTATAGGAAATATTGTTCAGCGGCTGTGCACTGCGGCTGATATAAAGTTCTACGTGACGGTTCTCTCAGAAGCTGAGAGACAAGGATTCAAGAGTTCTACTTATGTAATGGGTAACAAGAATTGTAATCTTACGTCTTGGGCTCCTGGATGTGAGCCCGGTTGGGCTTGTGGTGTTGGGAAAGATGTTGAGGTTGATCTGAAAAACAAAAACGATATGCCTTTTAGACGTACCAATTGTCAACCTTGTTGTGAAGGTTTTTTTTGCCCGACTGGCCTCACTTGTATGATACGTAAGTCCGATATCCAGCCTTTATAATTACTTATACTATAGGGGTGGGGGGTTTGTGTAAAAATGGGCCGTTAATAATGTAGAAAGTGCAGGAGAGATTTTGTTGCTGACACGTGTTCTAATACACCAATTTTTACACTTTGCGTCAAAGACCCTTTTTTATCTGATCATGTCCCTATTGCAGGGTAGCACTAAATTGTACTATACGGGGTTTGTACCTTTGTGGAAGCAATGTTCTAACTTTTCTCATTTTTGTTTGTCATTGAAGCTTGCCCAGCTGGATCATTCTGTCCACTTGCTCGTCTGAATCCCGTTACTAACATATGTGACCCGTATGTAATTTCAGTTTTCCCTTTGGTTGAAAGTACTCATAAAATTAGTGATTCAGAAAGCTTAATGTATAACAAATTAAATTGCAGATATCGTTACCAACCACCACCAGGAGTGACCAATCATAGTTGTGGCGGAGCAGATGTATGGTCAGCTGTTACGAATAGCCGTGAGGTATTTTGTCCAGCAGGGTCCTATTGTCCGAGTTCCATTGAGAAACATACTTGCGAATCTGGGTATATGTTATTTTTCATGGTGCTTCTACACTTACTGTTTATTGTTAGTTGAATGGTTGTCAATATTATATTTCCTCAAAATCTTTAACGCATCATAACTTTATATGTTACCTGTTTATCGTCTCGCTATTAATATACATTCATCTTATTTCAGACATTACTGCAGGCTTGGATCAACATATGAAACAGGTAACATTTGGAACATGGTCCATTGTGTTCCAAATATTTACATGACTCGTTTTCTTTCACATTAGTGTTTGGAATAATTATGTGATTTTACTCACATTTAAGTAGTAAAAAATAATTAAGAATGTTCATAAACATGCAGAGTGTTATCGATTTGCTACATGTGACAAAGGGGCGTCAATTCAGAATATCACTGCGTATGGAATAATGATTTGTGTAAGTGCGTATCTTACCTAATAACACTATGAGAATTAAGAAGGGACCTTATAATTATCAAGGGTTTTTTTTGGATAAAATAGTCATGTTCTTCTCCATTTGATTCTTCTAGTCATTGTACCTTTTTGTACGTCCGGGTCACTAAAAGATGAATTTTTGTCACGTTTAGGCCATTTTGTGACCCATGATCATAGCATTTATATATTTTAGCTAATCTAAAATGACCCATATTTTAGAAGAAAAGCAATTACTAAAACAAGATAAAGGGAGAAGTACCAATGATCCTTTAGTCCATTGGTAAGAGCTTTGAGCTTGGGTCAATAGACTCGGGTTCAAACCTCTTCCATGACACTAAAGATCATTTGGTACCATCCCCCCACCGCAAATGCTCAGATTGACTGGTCAGCGAGGGCCTATTGAAGAAAATGGTCAGGGTTCAAAGCCCACCTCGATAAGTAAATGACAGTGCTCATTGCTGGGGCGGGTCCTTGGGGAGGTCCGGTTGGCATCCTTAGGATGCATGGGACCAGGGTGATCCCACCGATCTTCACCTTTTGAAGATAAAGGGAGAAGTAAGATAGTATTTTATGGAAATAAATCATTCATTAATTATATGTTGTTTATAAAGTTTATTTTAGAGTGAAGCTCAGTTATGCTATTTCAAATGTGAGAGTGGTCTTTATCGGTATAATTATTGTGGATTATATGTATATGCAGGTCGGGTTGATGCTTCTCCTGCTCATTTTTTACAATTGTTCGGATCAAGTTCTTGCCACTAGAGAAAAAAGAAAAGCAAAATCAAGAGAAGCAGCTGCACTAAGTGCAAAAGAAATAGCACAAGAAAGATGGAGATCAGCAAAAGACGGAGCAAAGAAAAGAGCAGTTGGGTTGCAAAGCCAATTAACACGAACATTTTCTCGTATGAAATCACCCTTGTCAGAACAATCCGACAGCGGTCCAAATGGCAACTCATCCAAAGATGATAGCATGGATCAAAACAACCTTACAATGATGATGAGTGATTTAGAAGAAAACCCCGAAAGTCATGATGGTTTCAGCGTGGAGATTGGAGATAATATCGCAAAAAAAGATACAAAACATAAAAAGTTGCATACTACTCGTAGCCAAATTTTCCAATATGCGTACGGTCAGATAGAAAAAGAAAAGGCTTTGGAGCAACAGGAATCAAATTTATCATTTTCGGGGGTTATATCTATGGCAACTGATCCAAATATAAGAATTAGACCAAGAATTGAAGTTTCTTTTAAGGATTTGACTATTACTTTAAAGGGTAAAAAGAAACATTTGTTGAGATGTGTAAGTGGAAAGATCTCACCAGGACGTGTATCGGCTGTGATGGGTCCCTCTGGAGCTGGTAAAACAACGTTTCTTTCTGCTTTAACCGGAAAAGCCAGAGGATGCACTGTGAATGGGTCGATTCTTATAAATGGAAAGGTTGAATCTACGAACTCTTATAAAAAGATAATCGGCTTTGTCCCGCAAGATGATATAGTCCATGGTGACTTAACGGTGGAGGAGAATCTTTGGTTTAGTGCCAAATGCAGGTATAAACAGATACATGAGTTTCACATGTGGTTTAGGAAATTGGTAAATTTTGATTATTTTGTTTAGCGTTATATAAAAGATGTATACATTTTTAACTGTGAATAAACATAAAAATCATAAGAAATTTTGCGATATGAGTCTGAATGTTTTTTCTTCCAAATTTATAAGCGTGAAGATTGTTCTTATGACTCATATTTCTTCATGCTTACAAAGATATGCATCATGTGTATTCGCGTACATGCTTATAAGTATGACCAGCTTAACAAAAATTTACCCACTTTTCTAAACCACGAATAAAAAAGTGCGTATTATTAGTTTTAGTGGTTGCATACTTTTCATTATTTGATTATTATGTTATTTTGTGAATATGAAGGCTTCCAGCAAATCTTTCTCAAGCGGAAAGGGTTCTTGTTGTGGAAAGAGTGATCGAGTCTTTAGGGCTGCAACACGTGAGGAATTCCTTAGTAGGAACAGTGGAGAAACGAGGGATATCTGGAGGACAAAGAAAGCGAGTAAATGTTGGGCTGGAAATGGTTATGGAACCTTCTTTATTAATCTTAGACGAACCAACTTCTGGTCTCGACAGTTCTTCTTCTCAGTTACTACTTAAAGCACTTCGACGTGAAGCACACGAAGCAGTAAATGTGTGCATGGTTGTTCACCAGCCAAGGTAATTTTCTTCAAGCAGCTGATAGTTTTGAGTGTTTGGATGAAACTGTTTATTTGCTTACTTTATACAGTAGTAAATAAGCATGTTGTTACCTATAAGCACTTTTCAAATGATTAATATATATTTTTGTTTTTCAGTTATAGCTTATTCAGGATGTTTGATGATTTAATACTTCTAGCAAAAGGTGGTCTTGTAGCCTATCTTGGACCAGTAAAGAACGTTGAGGAGTACTTTTCAGGAATCGGTATCCATGTACCCGAGCGGGTCAATCCTCCAGATCACTATATCGATATACTGGAGGGAATTGTGAAGTCAAGTACAACATCAACAGTCAACTACAAAGACCTTCCAGTCATGTGGATGCGTCATAACGGATATCCTATACCACTTGACATGAAAGATTCTGAGGTAAATTCAGATTCTTCACGCGAGGGCTCGACATCTACTGTTGGTGGGTCACATGATCAGTCTTTTGCTGGAGAACTATGGCAAGAGTTCAAGCTCTTTGTTCAACTGAAAAATGACAATTTTCTAAGTTATTTCTCAAGGAGGAAGGACTTGTCTGGCCGTGTAACTCCAGGTGTATGCCGACAATATAGATACTTTCTCGGGAGGTAATTAAAGATCTTTGAATTTGAGCTTTACTTTCTAAACTATTAGAACTTTAGCTTATATCGGATATAATAAAGAAAAAATAGAAAAAATGGAACAAGTCAACGGGTAGAATGGTAGAAACTCGCCCAAAGTCTATTTTAAGATACCATTATTTAGATTTTGTTTAGGATTGTTTAAAGTGAACTGCTTATCAACTGAGAAAAATAACTATGTACCAACCTGATTATTCACTCTAAAATAAGGAAATAAGCAGTTTCATCCCAACATAAAAATAGTATACTTTTAAAATAAGCAGGTAAGCACTTATATATGCATGTTTTTAATGTACGTGGCTGTTTTAGGGTGGCGAAACAGAGAATACGAGAAGCTAGGCTACAAGCGGTAGATTTTCTACTTTTGTTGATAGCCGGAATCTCTCTAGGAACACTTGCTAAAGTGAGCGATGAAAACTTTGGGGCAGTTGGATACACTTATACCATCATAGCATTTTGTAAGTTTCAGAACTCCATGTTTTAGCTTATGATGCCTTGCAAAATGTCTTTGCTTTCTCGAGATAAGAATTAGGACATGTTTAATATCACAACAAAGTTGTATAATGTGTCCCAAATGAATGCAACATTTCCTGCAAAGATCCAATCCAAGATTAACTATTGCCCTTTGTACAATATATCGATGACACTGTTTTTAGTACTCGATATTCCTCAGTTTTGTCGCATGGAAGAATATTTTAGATTTTTTACTATTTGAGCAATACGCTGATATATTACGGTTGATAATTGTTCAAGATTCAGTAACAGTTGAAAATGGGTAACTTTGAGAGGTCAAATCGGGTTGGGTTGAGCCAAAAAATATGCACAGAAGTTTTATGATTTTTGAATTTTTCATATAGAGCTGGTATGTCAAATATGTTACAAAAACAGTATCATTTAAACAATGTTCGAGTCTTTTGAAACGATGATTTAGGCAGTTCTAAACTTAAAAAATACGTTCAGGAAAAGTTTTTTGAGCCATTTTTTACGTGTCATACTTTTATTATAAGAGATGTGTTAAATGCATTTAATGATAAGAAAGTGAGTTAGTTATTTTTATGGTTCTTAGATACCATTGCAGGTTTTCTGATCGTGATTTATTAACATAAGATCTCTCATTTAGCAAATATTTGTTGCTGATTTTCAGCTTTACTCAGCAAGATTTCGGCTATGAGATCATTTACATCAGATAAGTTGCAATTTTGGCGAGAACGGGCTTCTGGAATGAGTTGCTTTGCATACTTTTTCTCTAAGGACACAATTGACCAATTCAACACCATTTTAAAACCCGCAATTTATCTCTGCACGTTCTATTATTTCAACCCCCCAAGGTCTTCCCTCTTCGATAATTACATCGTCTTACTTTGCTTGTTGTACTGCGTATCTGGAATCGCGTATGCACTAGCCATCTACCTCGAACCGGGTTCTGCCCAGCTGGTGAGTCTGCTATATTAAAACATTACCCTTTTGCCCATTAATGTCACAAAATATTGGTAGCACCGATTTTATGTACTTTTATTTTTGTGTTTTTCATAGTGGTCGGTCCTTCTGCCGGTTGTCTTGACTCTTGTTTCAACTCAAGACGACGATAAGGGATCAATTCTACCTCTTCTCAAAAGACTAGCATACCCTTCATGGGCTTTGGAAGCATTTGTGCTAGCTAATGCCGAAAGGTTTGACATGATTTCAATAATAATACCAGCATACCATATTGACCCAATATAACACTAGTGGCTAACATGTTGTAATACTCTTTACAGGTACCGTGCGGTGTGGTTGCTAACAAGATGTGCGGCAATTGCTAAGAGAGGTTACGATCTCAGGGACTGGAAATTCTGCTTAATGCGTATGTTAGTTGCTGGTTTAGCTTTTCGTCTTCTAGCTTTGTTCTTGTTAGTGGCCTTTCAGAAAAAGTAAATACAGTTTGTCCACAAAAACACGAACGCATACAGGCAAGTCACTTGGAAAAGTGATCTTACGTGATCGACTTTGCTCAAGTTTACAATGAGTGTGATCAGATGGAGCAAAGGTAGATCAATGGGTGACTCTTGTTTTTGTAAATTATAACTCGGGTTGGCCTGTTTTTTCGAAGAACTGGCATTGTACTAGGAAGAGACTGTACCGTCTAAAAAGGAAATTTGATATACATTCTACATTTTTTTGGAACAGCGAAGAATTTACTGAATGAGTTTTTTTACAGCAGTCACATGTAAATGTACTGAAGCTCAAAACTAAATCATGAAGATAATTTTCTTATTTTTTTGTAAATTTGTTGTAAAACAACCGGTATGATATACTTTAGTACACCACAATGTGTTCAACTTTTTATTGTGTTTTTGAAATGCTCATTCTTTTTTACAAAACAATCTATAAGAGCATGCGCAATGGCATTGAAGCTGATCAGCGTCGTGCTGAGTTGTCTAGTGGTCGCAAGTGGTCACCATTGTGGCTCTTAATGACGTTGAGCAAAATGGGTGTCCACGAGGTCCCGAATCTAAGCAGCGTGAAGAAGATTTGCTTTGGTTTTTGTTTTTTACTAGTACTATTTAATAGTAGTAAAAACTCGGTAGTGGTAGGTGGTGATGTGGTGCTGAGCTAACATCAATGATGGCAGTGGTCGGAGTTTGTTGTTACATTTTTGTTCGGATGACATATAATTACCAAGTATGTTCTTGTTATTACTACGTACCTTTTTGTTACATTTCCATTCGGTGATGGAACAAGGTGGATCTTTGGACATCCATGGATTATTGCGTTATACATGAATTTTTGTATTGTAGTGTTAATTCTTGTAAAAACTTAAAAGAGTAGTTTTATTGATTGTTAATTGTGGGCTTTGGTCAACTAATCTAGTCATCCAACAAAAACCCATAATTTTCCTTAATAACGTGTTTATAGTCATGTTTAGTTTTTTGTAAATGCATCATACGGAGTATCATTTATAATCCTAGTTTCATTAAGTCAAGGGTTCGATACTCACCCCTTGCAAGGCTGTAGGTCCTTTCTACCTGGTAGAACCTAAGTTGTTCTCTACCTTTAGGTAGGGGTAGGGCTGTCTACGTCTCAACCTCCCTCATACACCGTGAAAGACGGTATTAGGACCCATAACCCGTGGAAGACGGTATTGGAAGTTACTTTACTTTTTTATTTATAATCCTAGTTTCATCCCTCTTTTCGTTCACGAGTATTCCGAATGACAAATCATAGGAACCCAAAATGTAATTTACTCTTGGCTTTTCTACTACTTTCTTCGTTTCAAAATGTTTGTCCACTTTAATATTTTAGCCAGTCAAGTGAGACTTTAGTTAATAGAAATGATATTTGATTGATAAAAAATATAGTTAGTAGAAATTTTTTAAACTACGTGTACTATAAAAATTGTTGATACAAAAGTTGGGCGTTCCTTGTTCGGGGCTCCGGTTCTCGTACCAATTTAATGATTGTTGCTTGAGACCTGCGCACTAAAGACAGAAAACACCGTTAGGCTTACCGTGGGATTGTCTCCAACGATTATCCTCCGGCGTGAGAGTAAGTAATCGATTTAGGGTTAAAGGTGAATTAGGGTTTTGAGAGCGTACCTTTAACGAGGGATGTGATTCCCTTTATATATACACGGAATCCTTGTTGGTTCCGTGTTCCTCAACCTTCGGCGTATCCCGCCGAAATCGGTTGGGAATAATTATCTCCTTGATTAAGAGATATCCTCTATCTATTCCATAAATAGATTTGTATTTGGGCCTTCGTGGGCCTAAACGCTTATCGGCGTAGCCCGCCAGGCTGGGCTTATCCGTATTGGGCTTTAGTCGGGTTCGTGAACCGGATATAGACTATACGTCATCATGTCCCCCAGTCTAGTATGCGCAGTGAATGACTGCGGATGCTAGACTAATAACCGTAGTCAATGAAAAAAAATGTCAAAGCGTAGCCAAGAAGTTAAAGAAAATGGCCTCTAGTACATTGTATCTAGACATTAAATTGAAAATTTGGACTCCTCGTAATTCGGGGGAAAGTTACTGCAGCAGTTGTCCCATCAAGATCTCACCACATAGTTATGGTTGGTAGGTTCCACGTGGCACTCATCACGTGGAAGAGGAAGATTATATAACCCTTCGCTTCATTTCCACTGTGTACCTCATAGTAAAAAAACTCAAGCCGCCATTGTCAAGAAGCCGTTCATCCGCAATCCGAAAACCACCAATTCAAAAGGTAGCCGCGCGCGCTTTATAGGACAAACTATGGTCAAACAGGTTGTTTGACTTTACCTCCAACCTCACCGAAGCGATCTTACGGAGTTCACCTCGGATTACTTTATACCCCTTGATGTGCATCCGTTGTTTCGGTGCGCGGGCATCCATTGCGATTTCCCCGATGGGAAGGTTGGGGTATACACACGTTTTTCAATTCGCGAATCAACGTGTGCCTCTATCCCGATTTCTCTGCGATGTGTTAAATTATTATAATCGCACATATCCCAGGTTACCTGCATCGGTGCGGCTAAAATTACCAATTTTGAGGTAAACTGCCGTTCTTGGCGGTGAACCCAACCATCAACCTATTCCGCGCATTTTATCATACGACATGGTCACATGGGTTGGTATCCTTTGCTAAGCGCGCTGGTAGACTACAATGTTATACAGAGAAACTAGACGCGCTTAGGAATTGGAGGGAGTCATTTTTTGGGTAGCACGACACATGCTTTCCATGGCGTTATAATTTTTATACTCGGGGTACGTTGGAGAAGGATGAGTGCCTTGCATGGATCCTATGTTCGAGGATGCGAACGATAAATGCCAACCGCATCCCCATTAGTTCCTATCCCGAGGAATTTTTGGTGCATATGGGCATCAGCCGTAGTTATTTTGGTATGCCAGATGAAATGCCAATCTTCTTAGGCGCCATGGCCGAGGTGGGTACTCATTCTTCCGCACCCCCATTTGAAATTAATGTAAGAGCTTTACGCCTTATTCTGCGCATGCTATAACCTTCGTTATTTGTTGTCTTGTCTTGCGCAGAGATGGATCTGTTCACCGTGGTGCACCTAGCGAAACCAATTGAGGTGAAGACAGGGGTACGGCCCCTGAAAGAAGGAGAAGAGCCCATACCGATGCCACTGCAGCGGCGTACCTCGGAGATGAATCTAAGAGAAGCGAGGACCGGTTCTTCGGTAGCAGTAGAAGTGACGCCGCTTCAAAGCGCCGAACCCCAGTGGTGCCATCGCCGTAGCGCACCACCACCACTGTAGCGATGGCGCAGCCGATGGAAGAAGAAGAAGAACAACAAGAGTCTAGGCTAAAGCGCAAGAGGTCACTTGGAGAGGATGGCGCGAGTTCATCAAGGAAAAGCGCGGTGATCCTCATCGTTGAATCATCTCGCCTGACGCGCTGGTCATCGCACCCATCCGCTTGTATCTCTGGCCCTCAGTAAGTAATGTTGTCCACATTTTGTCTCTTTTTTTTATTTGTTTATATGAGAAACCGACAATTTGCCGTTGTGCCCACAGTGTTTGAGCAGGTGCGAGTCACCACCTAAAGAGAGTCCGTCGCGGACCGAGTCCTCTGAGCCAAAGAAGCAGGACACGGAACCATCTAATCCTGAGAAAGCACCACTGGAGCAAATTATTGAGGAGCCGAAGGCGTGGCGCGGCGCATCAGGCGAGCCCTAATTGCGCAATTAAGGGAGAGGTACCCCGGGAAAGTTCCAGAATGTGCGAAGGACCAATATATTGGCGCAATTGGAGGCCCAGTTGGCTAGTGCCAAGATGGAAGCAAAAGCTATGAGCACGTATGCACTGAGGCCGGTGATGAAAAAATGATGTTCTTGAGCCAAATAAGCCGGGAGCATACCGCGCGGTAGAGTACAAAGCTTCTCGTATGTGGGCACGAAGTATTTGGAGAAGAGCAAGGATGAACTGGCCTCGCAGATGGAAAACTTCGGTGCTACCGTGAAAGATGCCCTAGAGGTGCAGAAATGAAACCTGCGCAAGCTCAGATAGAGTATGACGAGGAGTTATATCCCCAACTCCTCGCCTACCATTGCTGAGCCAGATGGCTAATAGGCCATGGTCTTCGTCTGGCTGACCGAAAGTACCTCGGAATCGCGAAGTGGTTGATGCTTTTGGGGAGGTGGTTCGCGCCACTGAGCGTGGTAAGCAGTAAGCTGTGGAGAAGCTGCATGAGGTTGAGCTTCTAAAGGTGCCTATTGAAGAGGTACCTAATTATGATGCAAAGGCTTATGATAATCCGTCGCCGCCATGAATCGGATGAAGGACATTGAGCTCCCCATGATTCTTTGAACTGAGCGCCGCATCGGGATTACCCCATCAATGTTATTATGGCAGGTGACTCTAGCGCCATCGTGGTGGAGAGGCCGTTCGCGCAGCCGCACCATTATCTTAAGCCCGATGAATCCCAACTTTACGTGCTGATTTGTGCCCTAAGGATATCTTGAACCCTTTTTCGTTGGAGAAGGAAGTGCCTTTGAAGCAAGTTCTGGAAGCGCATGCTACGAGACTTGCCAAAAAAGAAGGGGTTAAGGGTAAGGCTATCATGTGCGGCGTGGGCGCGGCACATCTCCCCAGTCGATGGGATACCGGTTAGTGTTGCAACCGTCGCGCCAAGATTCGATCTCCGAAGAGGCTAAGTGATGCGAAGATGCACCAATCGCGTAGGTAGCTCATCTCTGGAAATCCGTAATAGTTGGTAGGTTTGCATGTTGTAAAGTAACCATCCTTTTGTAATAACCCGTAGTTTTGTAATAAAGTCTTCTTTTGTTAAGTTCGTATGGATATTATTAGACTTGTAATATGTATGCTTATCTGTTTGTCTTTGCGTAAAAGAGATATTCGTTACACAAGCGCAAGTAATATAGGAAATTCATAGTCATGTATGAAAATCATAGTATACTTTTAAAAAAATTCTAAGTATTTTATATCATAGTCGTGTATGTTGTGATATGCACGTCAGTAAATACCACATTAAGGAATCAAGTGTCTTGGTTCCAAAGTTGTTAAACGTGCACATGTGCGTTGTTGCCCATTCGTCATGGGATGCATAAAAACTTATTCCAACGTCTTGAGAACAAGGTGTTTAACAAGGATACGTGATCCAGTGTTGATGGGTTTGCAACCCTCTTATTCAACGAGTTGTTTAGTAGGTGAACTAATCCTTTTACCATCGTGGGTATATTTTAGCGCATGCGCGCCATGTAGGCAAGAGATAAAAAATTGTTAAGACATACAGTATGTAACACCCCAACCCGACAAGGGTAGAAGTGTCACATTCTGGTGTCATATCAGAACATACAAATAAAATTCTTCAAGCGGAAGTCTTAAAGAATAACGTACCAAGTCATTTAAACAAAAGATTTACAAGGAAATTACAAAATCCAAATGTCTAAAATAGACCAAAGTTCCAAAACAATAGCCCGCCAAAATGAGTCCAACTAGAAAGGTAACTAGGGTTGGTCCACTCAGATAATCCAACTCTCAGCCCATCAAAGCCCATCTTCAAATCTAAAACCTGCCGCAGGAAAAGAAATGCGATTGAGCTTAAAAAGCCCAAGTGAATGCAGATATAACAAAACAAAAGCTAAATAAAATCTTAAATGCAAAATGAAAGAAAGGAAACGGATAACAAAGTTGCAGCGAAATGAGAACAATGAGTCAATGAGGATCTGCGAGAACACAATTATACAGATATCCAATACGAACAGATAACAAGGAGAACGAAACAAAGCAAAGCATCGACGACATATAAACAAGCACATACAAACCGGACATACAAGAACTGAAACATAAGCAAGCATAGCGGTAGCATCCACACAACATATATATCATACAATCAATTCAGAAATCGAAGGCATACAAGCCAAACAGATATCTACGTGAAAGCGGAAGCAATTAATTAATAAGTGAGCATAGCAATTCACACAGGTCAAAACCCTTAGTTGAAAACATAACCAGTATCATAACAGCGGAAGTACTAACGGCAGCCAACACATGGCAGTCACACGTAATAAGTAGAAATACAATATAAACGATATAATTAAATGAATTAAAGACCTAGCGGGGCAACTAAACAAATTAACAAGCCAGATGTCACAAGATGACCCATTTACCCAATCAAACCGTAGCATAGGCAGAAATGTAAACATGTCAGGTCAACAATAAACAGATGAGAATACAACTAATAATCATAGTCCACGAGATACCGAACAAAGCACACATAATAAACTGATAAAACTATCGATTACACCTTAGTATGGTCACCAGACAATTCAGAGAGTCACATAACAGTGAGATCACATATCATCATATGAAGATAGGTAACTTAGATAACCGCATAATAATCACATCATAGCGGGATAATCGTAGTCACATAAAACATGAATAGCATAATCAAATTCAATAAGCATATAATAACCCGGTACGTGAATGGAGCGATATTCAAGTAACGGAATGAGAATGTGATGAGATCAAAGCAATGGAATATATATATCTTGGTAGTAGAGTGAGTCATATAAAGGTACTGAGTAATGAACAATTAACGTAGCATATAGTGCGTTGGGGAATACAAAAGGTACAATATAGCATATCAAAGGTGTAAGGGTTGTCCGAAATCTACCACGAGCCCGGAACATATCATATCATATCATATCATAAGTAACCATTGTATTCGAGGGTGACCTCGAATACCATATATCATAGGAGGGAGACCTCGAACAAATGGAGTAGCTAGCTCCCGAATGTGAAGACGCTGGATTGCACCACATCATTCACCATATATATCTCCAAACAGATCAAATCCCTCGAAACATATCATATCTAGGATGCATCCATACGCCCCCCAATGGCCAAATCATATACATATAGTGAGCTCATAATCATATCATAATAGGGACGGTGTGTATCATCACTCGTACACACTGGAGTCATGCCATTGGTGCAACAATGACACGGTCAGTTACCTTCCGACTAGGAACACATATTTGGCTCGGTATCAAACTCAGTCAAAGCATAAACATATCATATCATAAGGGTTCATATCAAAGTTCATATCAAGGTTCATATCAAAGTTCATATCAAAGGTTCATATCAAAGGTTCATAATCATAAGGTTCATAATCGAAGTTCGAATCATAACAAACGAATATCATAGCGAATGTAATCATATCAAAGGATTATGTCTGAATCATATCAAAAGGATCATAGCATAAGGAAATCATAGCAAAGGAATATCATGAGTGAAGCAAATTCAAGGATTGAAAAGTCGGAGAAATCCCTCTTGAAAAGGGATAGAATATCTGTACCTTAGCAGCGAAATCAAAGCAAACAAGAAAGTTACACCGGGAAGCAACGTCGTATCTCCTTCAACGTATCTACACGAATTGATATCATATATTACTTATATACTCATTTTATAAGCTTCTTATGCATGTGTAAGTGTTTAACTTATTGATATCCTTTTTCTATCTTTCATTTTCTTAAACTCATATTTGGACCAGACTTTAGCGATTTTTATAAAATACTTACTTAGCTCAACGAAAATCAAGGAAATTCCCAGGGGTTCCCATATGAGTTAAAAGACTCTCCAAAAATTGGGGGGTTCAAATTCCAAGTAAAATGTCCTATAGAAAATCACAAGACCAGACATGTCCAGAACTCACCCAGATTTACACACACCAAAAGTATAGCCCCAACAAACACACTCACCCTACTCTACACATCAAACCAAAATCTACAGGTGTCACACAATATATAAACATCATAACCACCAAAGGAAAAGTTCCAGAACCTCTTAGATTAAATACTAAAAATCAAATACTACATCATAAATTTAAACTCAGCAATTCAGATTCAGACACCCTAACTCCAAAAATATAAAAATCCTACCTCCAGGTATGCAAATGATACAAGACTTATATTTCCAGAAAGCTATTTCAAAGTAATACAATTTAGGCTCAAGAATCACTCAAAAACATGCAAGTATCATCAGATAACACCTAGATGAATCCAACCTAAATTCTGGACAGCTTAACAAGCAATCACAACCAATCAACAAACAAGTCACCAATCATCTTTTAAGCATGCCAAACATAACAAAACTCATTATACATCATATTTAGGGTCTAATAGCATGAATTCTACAGAGGTGTCATCAATTTAACCAATGGAGCATAATATCAAGCATTGGACATATTATAAGTCTATAATTTCATGTAGAAAGCTAATAACGAGTCCTAAACATGTTGCAAACCTACACATCACCCACCAAATCATATCCACAAGGAAACCATCATCAATTATCAATAAATCACAGAAATAAAAGTTTAATCATCCATCTCATACAATTCCCCACCCTATCTCACAAGATTACAAGTTTTAGTCAAGTAAACATCACTATAATCTTCACATAAAATCATGAACTTCTAAGCTATCAATTTCATCAATAAGCATGTTATCACCAATCATTGAAAGTTCATGTACTCATTCTATATAACTTATAAACATGTTATGAAAGCCTTTTCCAAATTCTCATATCCTAAGTACCATTTTTAACGCTAACATGTCCACATAAAATCATAAATTCATAATTAGAGTTTAACATGAAAATGGCTTATAAAACTTTACAATGATTCCAAAAATGAGCATACATCACTTATATAAGTCTATTAATATGTAAAGAACATTACATAATCATAACCATAACCATTTAACAACATAATTTCATTCACATAAAATCATAATTTAACAAACTAATACCATTCGTAGAAGATGACACATAACACACAAAACCCTTATTCCAAACACACCAAACACAACCCAAATCACACGCAATCGAACCAAACACACCCTTACTCACCCAAGTCGATTCAAAACAGCCCCAACCTCATTAATTTTATGATTTCGTGTGTCTTATGTTATCATTTTATGCGAGACTTATCATATCGTTGTATGTGATTTAGTCCTACCATTTTATGTGATGTTTAAAAGCATCATTTCATATGAGTCCATCCGATTATCATGCATATGTTTGGTTATAACTTCACGACAGCCATCAAAAGGGAAGCAAAGGAAGGAAAAAAAATTGAAAAGAGATGACGATACAAACCCTTGTATGATCGAGTGGAGGAAGGCAAGAGCCAAGGGAACAACACCACGACACAGCCAAACTAAACAGCCACCACCTCAAATCAAGAGTTACGATCAACAGCCTTTGTTGTCTTTGAGTCGAATGGGAGGAGAAGAGAGGAACCATGGCGTCATTTTTTTTTTCTCTGTGGTGGCTAGGGTTTCGGTTTGTGAAGTCTTGAGGTGGAGCGTACAAAAAAAATGGGGGGGGGGAAGGGATACAGATTGTTTTATCCAGACCAAAAGAAAAGAAACATGGGCCAAGTCCAAATTTGTTGGGCTTTTTACATTTAATTTAATATGCTTTATAACTTAGAAATTTCGGCCCATGAAAAGTATAAACGTATAATGAAATTTTAAATGTAACCGTAAATCGATCTCATATATTTGGTTTGGCAACAAGTTGTAAGTTAAATTTTACATCCACTGAGTTGGACGGATTTTTACGCATCTTATAAATATTAAATAGAGAGGCACAATAGTCTTTTCACGCGTTTACGATAATCAGGGTTTTACAACTCTTCCCCTCTAAAAGAAAATTTTCGTCCTCGAAAATTGAAGTCGCAGAGGTACACAGAGACGTACAAGTTTAAGGCAGACGTAGCAATCTATAGTTTCACTCCGATCATAACGATTTCGGTTCCAAAACGTACAAATCTTACACGTAACAGATGTCGATGAGGATCTCGCAAGGAGGTACAGAATTCTAAACGAACATGAGGAGTGCCAAATAACGAATATAGGTCATAGTCCATTCACGTACCAACCCCAGGCATTTCCCAAGATGTCGTATGATTTCAATAAGTTCAAGTTTTATGATCTCGGTATTATCACGGTGATCAGGCGTCATAATACTTGCATCACATAACAAGTCCCTATTGTCATCATATTCGTCGTTCCGTCATGACAAACCACATAACCAATATCACAACAAAACATAACACATACAGATAGCAATTAACATACCAAATGCACCGGATACACATACATGCAGCATATAATACATCAAACCAACTTACCATAACACAAAGAAGGGAGGCCACCAACTTGCTCAAAACGGTTCCTCATGACTCATTATTGACGATCCAAAGGGAAAGCTGAGATATTACCAAAAAGCCAAACGATAGAACTTCATGATTCAAACCGAATTCGAAGCGAATCAAGAAAAGTAATGCCGATCAAAATCACATAATGAATATCAAACCGCCTCAAAACGCATGACAAACTAATCGGAGTAACACAAGTCGCGCCCAAATCATATGAAGTAGATGAACCTTCTAAGCCACCGGTTGAATCTTGTCTCCGTCTTTTCGCCTTTGGTTGGTCCGTCCGCTTCCTCCAGAAGCAACTTGATGTCTCCGGCAACACGGCGGCGGGTGCGGCCGCTTCACGAACCTCTTCAAGGATCAGTGGCTAAAAGACAGCGGGGACAACACCATCATCTTCAACTCCCGAATATTCTCCACCTAACGATCCCGTGACGGATGTGCGAATACCAAATAACAAAATTCGATGTGAAAAGAAGAAGGCCAAATCAGTGAAGACAAACGAATATCAAGGTCAAATCTGAACGACAATCAAAATGAATCGAAGAGATCGAATGCACGGAAGCCTAATGTCTACCCGGTCCTCACGCGGGTCAATCCTAAGGTCAACAAGACGAAACCGGCTCGATACCATAATTGTAACACCCCAACCCGACAAGGGTAGAAGTGTCACATTCGGTGTCATATCGAACATACAAATAAAATTCTTCAAGCAGAAGTCTTAAAGAATAACGTACCAAGTCATTTAAACAAAAGATTTACAAGGAAATTACAAAATCCAAATGTCTAAAATAGACCAAAGTTCCAAAACAATAGCCCGCCAAAATGAGTCCAACTAGAAAGGTAACTAGGGTTGGTCCACTCGGATAATCCAACTCTCAGCCCATCAAAGCCCATCTTCAAACCTAAAACCTGCCGCAGAAAAGAAATGCGGCTGAGCTTAAAAAGCCCAGTGAATAGATATAACAAAACAAAAGCTAAATAAAATCTGAAATGCAAAATGAAAGAAAGGAAACGGATAACAAAGTTGCAATGAAATGAGAACAATGAGTCAATGAGGATCCTGCAGAACACAATTATACAGATATCCAATACGAACAGATAACAAGGAGAACGAAACAAAGCAAAGCATCAACGACATATAAACAAGCACATACAAACCAGACATACAAGAACTGAAACATAAGCAAGCATGCGTAGCATCCACACAACATATATATCATACAATCAATTCAGGAAATCAGAAGGCATACATGCCAAACAGATATCTCTGAAGCGGAAGCAATTAATTAATAAGTGAGCATAGCAATTCACACAGGTCAAAACCCTTAGTTGAAAACATAACCAGATCATAACAAATGAAAGTACTAACAGTCAACACATGGCAGTACACGTAATAAGTAGGAATACAATATAAACGATATAATTAAATGAATTAAAGACCTAGCAGGGCAACTAAACAAATTAACAAGCCAGATGTCATAAGATGACCCATTTACCCAATCAAACCGTAGCATAGGCAGAAATGTAAACATGTCGTCAACAATAAAGATGAGAATACAACGGAATAATCATAGTCCACGAGATACCAACAAAGCACACATAATAAAGCGATAAAACTATCGATTACACCTTAGTATGGTCACCAGACAATTTAGAGAGTCACATAACAGTGAGATCACATATCATCATATGAAGATAGGTAACTCAGATAACCGCATAGTAATGACATCATAGCAGGATAATCGTAGTCACATAAAACATGAATAGCATAATCAAATTCAATAAGCATATAATAACCCTGCGTGAATGGAACGATATTCTAAAGTAACGGAATGAGAATGTGACAGATCAAAGCAATGGAATATATATATCTTGGTAGTAGAGTGAGTCATATAAAGGTACTGAGTAATGAACAATTAACGTAGCATATAGTGCGTTGGGGAATACAAAAGGTACAATATAGCATATTAAAGGTGTAAGGGTTGTCAGAAATCTACCACGAGCCCGGAACATATCATATCATATCATAAGTAACCATTGTATTCGGAGGGATGACCTCGGAATACCATATATCATAGGAGGAGACCTCAAGTAACAAATGGAGTAGCTAGCTCCCGGATAGCTGCGCGTTCGCGCCGTTCTTCTAGCAGGTCTAAGTCGACACGTCTCTCGTCATCATTGGTTGCCACATTGATGTCCGTAGTGCGGATAGTTGGCATTCGATTTCATTTGGTATGCGGCTTCGTCCAGTAGATTAGAGAGAAGGAGTGTCTCCCGTCTTTGGTTTTGATTGAGGTGCGATCGCCCACAAAACATGCGAGTTCTTCCACCCATCTTCCTTTGTGCTTGTCCAACGCGTGCCTTAATTCCTTCACCCGGGCTTCGATTCGCACGTTCAACCGGGCCGTTGGTTTGTGGGTGTTTCATCGACAGTGTTGTTTGATGTTTAGCTTCGCACCGCGATCCTTGAAAGGGTTGTCGCATAATTGTTTCCCGTTGTCCGAGATGAGCTCACCAGGTAGACCAAAGCGGCATATAATGTTTTCCCAGAAGCGCTTCACTGGTTGCCGTGATTGTTACCACGCTTTGCTTCGAACCACTTGGTGAAGTAGTCTATGGCAACTATGAGGAACTTTAAACCTCCTGCTGCAACAGGAAAAGGACCTTCAATGTTAATACCCCACTTGTGGAATGGCCATGGCGCCATAATTGGTGTTAACTCGCGTGGTTTCGGGGAATGGGTCTCGTGGACTTGGCGTCGCTGCACTTTCTTATCAAATCCAGCGCATCGCGGTGCATGAGTGGGCCAATAATAGCCTAAACGTAAAGCGCGCCACCATGCGACCGTGGTCCTGAATGCATGCTTTGCATGAACCTTCGTGGATTTCTCGCGTACATAGTTTGCTTGTAAGGGACCAACACGGAGCCATGGTTGCGAGGAAAAGGCGTCGATATAGGATGTTGTCCCGAAGTTCAAACCTTTGCTACGGTATGCAAGTATCCTTCGAGCTTCTTTCGTTCTTGGGGTAATATTCCTTGCTTATAAATTCGACTATTGGTGTCATCCACGTAGGTCCGTCTTCCTCTATTACCGTGGATACTTCCATTTCTAAGATGGATTTGCTTTTCAGTGTTTCCACCAACACTGTTTGGATAAGTCGCAAAGCTTGTGGATGCGATTTTGCTTAGTGCATCGCTTGCGGTTTTCCCCTATTGGAACTGTTTGATGGTAAACCTATCAAAGCTTTGAACTACGCCTTTGTTTTTCGAGGTCTTGAATCATGTTTTCCTCCTTGGCTACATACCGCCTAACACGTGGTTGGCTACCGTCCGAGTCTACATTCGCCTTGTGTCGCACACCCATTCGAGATGCGCGTAGTCCCGCTAGTAGGGCTTCATACGCCTCATTATTTGTCGCCGTGGAATTGAACGCATGCGTAAGTGAATTCCATTCCTTCGGTTTGTGAGGATGAGGCCGCTCGACCCATCCACGCATGAAGATCCATCGTGAACAAGATCCATGGATCCGTAGTTCCTCCGCACGTGGTGCCGGTGCATCATCGATTGTCGGCTTTTGATGAAATCACCGAGATCTGCCCTTTATTGCGACGTGGTCCGTAGGTGATGTTATGCTCACCGAGCAACACACTCCATTTTGCAATCGTCACGATGCATCGCTTGGAGATGATTTGCTTGATCGTTTGATCTGTGATTACCGCTATTGGGTGTGCTTGGAAGTACACAGTGGCCGTTTAGCGAACACCAATGCCAGAACTAATTTTTCCATGGCGCTATAGTTCATCTCCGTCTTTTTGAGCGCCATGCTTACAAAATAGACAGGGGTTTGTACGGAATCCCTATATGTTAGTAACACTTGTGCAACGCTCTATCAGTTCGCGGATAAATACATGATCAACTCTTCCCCAGTGAGTGCGACAAGTGTGGGGCGTTGCGGTGTTGTTTGTGTGAAGGCCTCTTCCATAGTCCATTGGAAATCACCCTTTTTATACACTTTTGAGTGTTTTGAAAAGGGGTAATGATTTTTCTGGGACTTGGATAGGAATCTGTTAAGACCGCCAACTTTCCGTTGAGGATTGGACTTCCTTCAACGTCGCAGGTGAAGGAAGTTCAATGACGTTCTAGTCTTTTCGGACACGGTTTTATACCGTCCGGTTCTATTAGGTATCCAGGAACATGCCTTGACGTACAAGGTACATTTTTGGGTTCAACTTCATGTTGATCTCTGAGAGTTTGAATGTTTCCTCAATATCGCGAACTAACTCATCTTCGGTATGGCTCTTTATGACCAAGTCATCAACATAAACCTCTAGGTTGCGGCCCACCGTTTTTGAAATCATTATCTACTAAACGTTGATAAGTGGCGCCTGCATTCTTCAAGCCAAAGGGCATTTTTGTGTAACAGTAGACGTCTTGGCTTGTGTGAAAGGCCGTTTTTTCCTCGTCCTCCTTAGCCATCTGGATTTGATGATATCCTTTGTATGCATCGAGGAAACACTTTAATGGATATCCACATAAAGACTCTATTTTCCGGTCTATCTCGTAATGGGTAGCGATCTTGTGGACATGCTTTGTTAAGGTCGGTGAAGTCCACGCACATCCGCCACCGCCATCGCTCTTCTTTACCATGACCGGGTTAGAAAGCCGTCATGATAGTAGACTTCCGCATAATGCACGCCTCTACTAGCTTGTGTACCTCTGCCAGATTACTACGGCTTGGCCTCGGAGCCCGCGCTTACGTATGGGTGAGTATCCTTGTCGGATTCTCGGTTTATGCTCGTTATTGAGCGTGGTACCCTAGTCATGTGTTTTGGCTCCCATGCAAAATGTCCAATTTGGTATTGGTGAATTGCAACCTTCAGTTTGGAGCTTTGGTTGCGCTCGGGGACCGGTGCGTTTAGCATGTAATCATGTTACATTTCTATGCGGTATAATGGCATTGTGAAGAGTAACAATACCACCTTCCAGGGAATTTAATCATTTCGTTACCTTTGTTGATGGCACCGAAGCATAGTGATATCCAGTGCCTCCCAATAATGCCATTGTATGGCGAGGGAGATTTGATTACCATAAATTCCATCCGGGCCGCAGAGTGTTTTTCATTTCCGATGCTAACTAGTAAACGTATTTGCCCCATATGCCATATCTTTTCACCCGTAAAACACATTGGCGCTCTCGACCGGCTTAACTGCGTATTTCGTGCCGCAATCGCGAAGCGTTGTTCATACATGATGTCTGCAGATGCTCCACCATCAATATACATGCGGTGGATGTCGTGACCCCCACACTCGATCTCTATGGTGAGTGGTTCCACCACTGCGTTGTCCGCAGTTAAGGTGGGGAAAGAGAGTTCGCTTCCTCGAGAAAACTCCCGGCCGACCTTACGCCTAGTGACCCGTGCCATGATTGTATTATGTAGATGGTGTCGGGCTTGTCTTTGGGCGTCTCTTTCTTGTTTCCACTCTTCTTTTTATCCTTTCCTTCCTTGATGTTTTGACCAAATGGTCCAATCGCCTCTTTAACCATTTTGTCAATGAGCGGGCGCTTGGACACATTCGTTCGTGGTGTGGCCTTTCGTGCGTGGTAGTCACCGTATCCATTCCGTGCGCCGATCCTCCTGGAGTGCGCATTTGTGGTGGCCTTGGGAAGTTCGCACCTTCTGTTGCGAGTATTTCTTTTGGAGTCTTAGTGAGCGGGGTGTATTTGTCATTATCCCTTCCGGCTCCCCGACTGCGATAGCTCCTATTACGGTTGTTACCCCGGTCGGTGGATTGTCTCCCAAGTTGTTCCTGTGACCGATAGTTCGAGTAGTTTCTTTTGCTATCCGTTGCGGCTCTTCTCCTTGAACGAAGGATCGTGAACGTTTCATGAGTTCATCAAAGGTTTCGGTAATCTTGTCGTTCAACCTCTTGATGAGTTCCGGGTTTTAATCCCATTCATGAAACCGAAATCTTTAGTACTTCGGGCATGCTTTAAACTCAGTATGCATTCGTCTTTAAAGCGTTCCATGAATGCGCGTAGATTCTCCTGGCGCCGCTTTACTCGGCGAGTTCAACAGATTTTTAGCACACTTCTTCCTGAGTAAAGTTCAGCGAAAAGCCTTTCAATTCCTCAAAGCCATTGATGCTTTACGTGGAAGCTTCTTTGAACCTTGGCGTGTTTCCACTAGTGTGGAGTTGAACATGTGGCACCATACGTGGCCGCGTTTTCAATTGTAGCGGCCGATTCAAAATTTTGAGGTGATCATCCGGATCACTGTTGCCCGTCATAGGTTTTACATTGGCGGCATGCGCCTCCTCTTGTTCTCCGAGAAGTCAGCGCGTCGGGTGAACGCATCCACCTTTTGACGCGCCATGGGAGAGACATATCTTCATCCTCCGGTCATTATATACGTTTACGGACTTCCGGTGTCTGTTTCACTATCCCCGTTGTCCAGGAATTCCCGAGGACGCAATTTTCCTCCTCGCCAGGCCGACCGCCCTCGAGTTTGTACTCGAAGGGCTTTCACTTGGGGAATATCGTTAAGCCCAAGTCCGTCTGTATTCTATGGCTACCAAGTCCGTGTGGACACCGTACGCCGTTCATCCTCCTCACTTCCTTCCGTGTGCCGTGAGTTGACGCTCATCATCCTCAACCTTTTTCCCAATTCATTGTAAACACGAGGGGGTCGGCGGTTGTTTCGCCACGCTTCTCCTTACGGCGGTGGGGAGGTTTCGTACTCGAGTCAAAGCGGAGTGGGCTTTTAGGCTTCGACCCGTCCTCTTTCTAGCTTCCTTTTCCATGAGAGCCGCCAAGGTTTCGTAATTTTGGGATACGAAATCTCTTGGTGTTACTTCCGCGACCCTTCTAAAGCAAGGGTGTTTGCTTCCTTCGCTATGCCTTTGTTTCTATCCGGTGCATCCGTGCCTTTGTCGTCGGTTTCTAGCACTTAGATTGAAGAGTGGTAAAACAGCAGATGGATCCAATCGCGTTAGTGTGGTTGTGGTGGTCCGGTTGTCCCCGGCGGTTCCACAGTAGGGTAGACCAAGTCTGGCACGATCCCTTGTTTTGGCGTCTTGGTTGTCCGAGTGCTTGGTGAGCCGGTGTGCGACTTCTTGCCCGTAAGATCCGTTTCATGATCGATTTCCATGCATCGTCATTCTAGTCTTAGTTCTTAGTGAATGGTCCCACGGATGGCGCCACTTGTTGATACAAAAGTTGGGCGTTCCTTGTTCGGGGCTCCGGTTCTCGTACCAATTAATGATTGTTGCTTGAGACTGCACTAAAGACGAAACACCGATTAGGCTTACAGGTAGGATTGTCTCCCACGATTATCCTCCGGCGTGAGAGTAAGTAATCGATTTAGGGTTAAAGGTGAATTAGGGTTTTGAGAGCGTACCTTTAATGAGGGATGTGATTCCTTTATATATACGGAATCCTTGTTGGTTCCGTGTTTCTCAACCTTCGGCTTATCCGCCTTAAATCGGTTGGGAATAATTATCTCCTTGATTAAGAGATATCATCTATCTATTCCATAAATAGATTTGTATTTGGGCCTTCAGGCCTAAACGCTTATCGGCGTAGCCTTGGAGGTCTTGGGCTTATCCGTATTGGCTTTAGTGGTTAAGTGACCGGGATAGACTATACGTCATCAAAAATGGTTTAATAAATTGAGACGGATGGAGTATGTACTTGTTTGTGTGTCAATATGACAATCAACATTGTAAATTCATACTATCAAAATCATAGTAAAACAAGGTAATTTTATACGTTTTTTATTCATGAACATTTTCTTAGAGCACAAGGTGAGGGAAGAGCGGATAACACATTATTGGTATGCCACCTCTGCGCCACCTCATCACCTCACCAATAACACATCAATAACTAAAACACCCTCCCTCATAACACACCACTAACATGTTATTGGGTCTCACAAAGATCCCCACTAAAAATAACCACTCACTCACAATACAAACACAACATCACCAATGGCTTGAGCCATTCAAATGGCGGGACCTTTGGCACCAACCAAGACATACTTAGCGGTATGGTAATAACATGTTATTGGTTCATACTTGGGACGAATGGCATGTTATCGGTATCCCATACCGAGTGCTCTTAGAATGCAAACAACTAAGTGACAAACCTTATAAGGTACAGTACTAAACAACAACAAAAAAATATGAAAAAAAGGCGGGACCCACAAATCCGGACGCGAAATAAAATAATATAATGTCACATCATAAAACCTTTGACGTCCATAACGTCCCATAAAACTAAAACAAGAATATTCTGCAATCTGCACAGGTGGTTTTGATTTTTGAGACATCGATAACACCAACAACAACAACAACAACAATGGAATCTTGTGTAACCACTATTCATTCTTTACTCATTTTACGAGATAGATTTTTCTTGCGCAGCGTAAAATATACTGTAGTAAAAGATGTCGCGTTTTTAAACGCGCCATTTTTAAAGAACACGTGTTACAAGTCTTGTTTAGTTTTTTGTAAAATGCATCTGCACTGATTACATTATGGTTTTTTTGTGTTTTAGGTTGATGCTTACGAGTCCATTTACGCGGCGTTAGAGAATGAGGTGCTAAAGTTGGAGCATTTTTACCCTGACCGTAACTTTACGGACTGTCTTTATGTTACTAATGATGGTAAAGGTCTTTTTTATTTCAATAATGGGTGTCTGCACATGTCTGTTAAAAGGGACTATTATTAAGGGGGTGTTTGGGTAAGCTTATATTAAGTGGTTAAATGCTTTTAAGCACTTTGAAGATGTTTGGTTAAGCTAATATGAAAACGGTTGAATCATTTTTGGGTACAGAATAAACTAGTAAGCAGAATCTCTTGGATTGGGGATTTTCGATAACATGTAAGCTTTAGCCAAACACCCCTTTATGCGTTTATTACATTTTTTGAAAAGTATATGCGAAAACTTGTTAGGATGAAGTAAGTTAGTTTTAGGTTCGAAATAGCTTATTTATATAAAAAAAACTGATTATTCGTGGTTGACTGATAATTAGAATTTTTGTTTTAGTGTGAAACAACTCGTTCTAGTATAAGTTGTACTATGAATGAGCAATCCCAAACACCCCCTTAGTTTCAAACGAGCATCTTTTGGTAAGTTTTCTGTTAGAATAAGCATAAGTTGTACTATAAATGAGCAATCCGAAACACCCACTTAGTATTTAGAAAATCTGACATTTGATTTTAGAAACATCTTTGTAAACTAAAGTTATCATAATTTGTGTACAACATAGGAAAGGAACAAACAAAGTTAATCGGCTAGGTTCGTTCTGGTTTAAAACGTAAAATGGTATTTCAGAGGCATTTGTTTCCAGTTTTGCTGATGGTTTCGTGCAGAACCTTACCAAAATGGAGCATCTGTACTCTTAGGCTATACTACTATTATCTAAACTACATTACATGTTATTTCAGAGGCATTTGCTTCCGGTTTTCTTGATGCGGATATAGCAGAAAATGGAGTACGTTTCTTTCCCAGAACTCTATTTCTTAATGCTACTTTCGTCATTCAACCATGTTTTTCTCAGTTACGAGCTACTCCTTAAGTTTTGCAGTTAAATTATTGTTTTCACAGTTACTTGCTGATACATTGGGAGAACCTATCGAGGGATTAGCTGATGTGGGGGACAACTTTCCCGACATATGTGAGGATGACCTTTTAGGTAATTATATGTTATCTAATCTTCGATATATCGATTTTCATCATTTCTTTAAACTCAAAAGTCAGGACTCATTGCAATTACCATAATTTTGGTTTTAGATATTATTAAAGATGACTCAAGCGTGCCTCGTATGGAGAAGAATGATACCACTAGTGATGAAAAAGATATGGTTTTGAAGACACCTGAACTAGACCCTTTGGCAAGAATTTTCAGATTTAAAACAAAACCGAGAGCTAAGAATTTCAAAAGATCGACACCTAAAACTTTTGACAATTTTAAATCATTTTCTGAGGTGGGTGATATTTTGTTAAGCTTGTCTGACATGAGAGATGAAAGTAGTATAGTTGAAAAGTCAAGCAGGTGTAAGCTAAGGGAGTACAGCGATGAAGCATTAGATCGAATGTGGAACCGAGATGATTACAATGGTGGGACCAAGGCCCAAAAGGATAAAATAGGGACAAAACAAAGGCGGTGGTCAGTTCCCGAAGTTTTACAGCTGATCCAGGGGGTATCCAAATGTGGTGTTGGGAGATGGAAGGAAATGAAAAAGTTGTTTTTTAAAGAAAGTCCTCATCGGTCATCTGTAGATTTGAAGGTATGTTGTCCTCCCTCATTTCAGTTCTGAATCTACGTTACCAGCGTTCATGTTGTACTTTGGGTTTTCAGGATAAGTGGCGAAATCTTTTAGCAGCAAGCTGCAAATCAACATCTGGCAAAGGAAGGGTAAGCTTGCATTCTAAAGTCAAAATTTTTACATTTGACCTCAAAGGTCAAAATGGTCTAATTTTGACACGTGTTATGGTTTGTATAGGGCGAGTGTGTATTGCTCCCACCCGATATCTTACTTCAGGTCAGGGAGCTCTCAGAAATTCATCCTTATCCAAGGAACCAGCAACAGAAGATGAAAGAGTTTAAAACCGAGTCAAGCTCCTCTTCCAACTCTGAAGATAACATCTGGTCTTTCACCTCTGAAGATAACATCTGGCCAGTGTCGGGTCGTTAGTATACTCCGAACTTTTTTGGTTACAACCTTAGAAAATAGTATCATACCCCGTATCTCATAGTCAAAGATCACTACCCTGTAACCACACGTAATGGTCTGTTTTTGTCAAGTAAATTTAGGCCTTAACATAGAGTGTCCTACATGATTACCATTAAGCCTTAGTCGTTTTAATTTTTTTTCTGATAGCATATCACCATATCCACTAAAGAGTTGGTTAGAGTTTACATGATTTAATATTTTACATGATTAAACTTCTTCAATATTGTGGTCTGATCGAATATTTGCAAACTGAAGAAATTGTGCAGGGTTTTGTTTATCTTGTGATTTTGATGATATGCATAATGGAGGTAGTATCATTAAAAAACCAGTGACAAAATTCCACTGTATACTATCAGTTTGAAATTGATACAGTATTTGTTCTGATCTACTTCGGTCTCAAACTATACTTTGAGCTGGACTCGTAACTTAGTAGTATATACTAAGCCTAATTTCTCACCATACCAACGTTGTTTATGAGAAAAGCTATGGACAGTGGACACGTTCAGAAAACTGATATTCTGATATAAACAGTATCAAGCAGCGTACAAGGTATACTATAGGCACGATTCTGATTTGAGTTCAACTGTATTGTCTTAAGTTATCCATACTCATTATTGGTGAAGAAAGCTAATTAGAATGACTGTATGAGTAATTGCAGTACTGTACAGAACAAATTGCATAGATTATGAATAACAGTCAGTTGTTGAACTAATAACGAAAATGTGACTTGTAATGTAAGGCGTTCTACATCAAACTATGACGCAACACGGTATTAAAGGTAATGACATGGAATGAAACTTCAAACAGATGTGTAGATGGAGTAAGCTGAGAAGTGAGAACAATTTGATTTAAGGTGATTTACATATACATTAGAGCCTTAAGCAAATCTGTCAATTAAAGTATACTTAATGCATTTTATAATAGAATAGCTTGTTAAGCCAGCAAACCTAACATGTGTCAACTAAAATATTAAAATCATCCTACATTCCTAAGGGAACAAAATCGACATAATATGAACAAAATCATCACCTTGGAGCAAAAGAAGCCGTAAAATCATTAGGAACACGAATAGTATCCGCCCACTTCCTTGAATCCAAATAAAGCTTTGAAACCTTACCCGTCACCCGGTTCATATTAGGCCTTTTACTCGGATCCTCCTCAACACAATCCAACGCTATCCGGGTCAATTTCTCAACCACCACTACCGGAAACGAATCCTTTAACCTCCTATCCACCCACCTCCTCAATCTCCCTTCCACGTCAAGGCCACCGTAATTTCCACTTTCCAAAGCTAATCTCGCAGTCTCCACCACCAAAATCTTCACATGATTCCCAGTCGCCTTATCATACCTATACTTAACCGGCTCCTCACCCGTTAACACCTCCAATACCACTACCCCAAACGCGTAAACATCAGATTTCTGCGTGGCAAGGCCACGGAACTCTGGTGACATGTACCCATTCACCCCTTCAAACCGCATAGTTCTACTATCAGATCTCACCAATTTCTTAACTTCAATTTCATCCTCAACACCAACATCATCCACAACCGTCTCACCGCACAATTCAGCAGTCCCAAAATGACATATCTTCGCGTTAAAAGAAGGCTCCGTAACTATCACACTACTAGATTTCACATACTTATGAACCAAGTTAACCTTCAAACCAGCATTATTATGTATATAATCCAACCCTGAAGCTAATTCTGTTATAATTTGCATTCGTGACATCCACGTAGACAAAACCGTAAACTCAGGATTCCGTTTATTCCGTAAACAGTCAGCTAAATTTGCACCGGCCATATAATCATACGCTAAATATATATAACCACCTGCAATATATTAATATTAAACAATATCATATATCAGTAACATTTTAAAATATTGTGAGACACTTAGTTGTGTTAATAATAACAAAAAAAAAAACCTGCTATAGTGGCCCCTAGCAATTTAATAACATTAATATGATGACTTTTATAAATAACCGAAAGTTTCTGACGCAGTTCTCCGTCCTGTATAGGACGCGGAACTTTCCTCTGAAACAGGACCACTTCTCTACCTCGTAAACTGCACCGCCATGCGGGCGCAGTAGACGAGGTAGAAAAGCGTTTTGCTAAAAAATTATTAGTAGCTTTACGTATCTCCAAGATATCGTATATATGTGTGTTCTCAGGTAATGTATTTCGGAGGCTGGAAAGTGATGAGATGGAAGCTTCAGCTGTTGCTGTTGAGGAGTTTAGTCTGTAGCTGGAACTGGGGCGGGAGCTGGAGCTAGAGCTGTTGTTTGTGCTGGATTGGGGTGTGTAGCTAGTATTATTATTACTATTACTATAGCTATTACTTGTGTTTGTGTTTGAGGTTGTAGATAAGTATGTTGTATTATTATTATCTAGTGGTTGTGATCTGTTGCTGCTCGTTGTTCGGACTGTGTGGGAGTTAGTGCGGCGTGTTGGAGTGGGTTCCGATGCGTTTACGGCCATTTTTGTTCGGCACATATGGTTGATTTTGGATTATTTATGAGATCATTGGGGAATAATTGTGTTTGTAAAATTTGGTGGAAATGAAAGAGGAAGTATAGAATTGTAGGTGATAACTGTAAAGATGTGTTTGACTAGCTGTATTTTATGGATTCTGGCCTATTAATTGACGTGTACATTATCACGACATTTCATCATGTGTGTTGAGGTATAGACAAAGATTTTTTTAAGCCACGGTGGAAAATGGAATGGTTTTTGTTTTTTATTTTTTTTAACACAAATTGGCATGGTTATTGATAAGGGTGAGCAAACGGACCGGCCGGACCGGACCAAATAGAAGGGCCAGGATCGAGACCGGACGACCACATTCGGTCCGGTCCCAGCGATCTCGGCTTTTGGCAATTGGTCCTCGGTCCGGTCCGGTCGGTCCGGTCGGACCAAAACCGACGATGGCCTTGTTGGGTACGGACCACCGAAGGACCGATGACGGACCGAGACCGGACCGACCACGATGATCGGTCGGTCTGGCTTATTTCGCCCGAACTTCGGTTTTCGGTCGGTCCGGTCTTTCACCCGATTTTCCGGTCGTACGCACACCTAGTTATTGATGTGTAGATCTTGAGAAAAGCTACATTCCTTGCTCATTCTTTTATTTATTTTTATTTTTACTCTCACACGGTTTTAAAAAGTATATAGAGATTTCATTGTGAACCAATCAAAATGTCTTCCACATATCATAAAAATGTTTTATTTGATTGTAATTTGAAGATTTTGATACTTGTTTTTAGGGGCGTTCACAATTTGGGTAATGCCCACAAGAAACGAACCGAATCAAATCGAATATGTAACCGAATTAAATTTGTCAAAACTGAATCGGATCGAATTAAATACATCTCGTCCAATAAAAGTGTGTCTCTAGTCTTGTTTAATGTTTTTAGAATGCACCTGATTATGACCTAAACTTTTAAAAGTGTGTTTTGACCAACCGACCCAACTATCCTATCATCTAAAGATAAACATATTCAAAAAAGTGTTAAATCGAGTTGCCTAATGTCAAATACGAGTTTAATATACTACCGAGTAAGGTAAAATATGAATCAAGATCCACTCAAATTCAATTTGAACATGATAGAGCATGTTAGTGTTATTGTGTGTGGGATTTTAAATTAAAGTAAAATAAAGGTCTTTCTTAGAAGGCTTATTTGTTTTCTTCTCACAAAAAACTCAACATGGTCTATCATCTATATCTATAATACTTATAATGCACGAAGACACCTCACTCTTAATTTTAATACGTACAAGAAATTAAGCATGGTTTACAACACTTTAATGCACCCAATTTTCAGAATTACAACAAAGTAAGTATATTGTATAACAAAATAAAGCATGGTGTCATTTTAAGAGCAGAATATTATCAAACAACATTAATGCTATTAAAAACACCCATTCACCAAAAATTACAACCATTTAAGCACAATGTACAATAATTGCAACCAATTTTCAGATTTAGAACAAAATAAGCATAGCGTACAACAAAATAAGCATAATGTAATTTTCATACTTACAAAATTAATGCTATTAAAGTGGTTAATGTTATTAATAATTATAATGACTACTACTTACAAGAAAAGAAACATAGTGTACAACACTTTAATGCACATAATTTTCAGACGTACGAGACAAGAAGCATAGTGTACAACAAAACGCCACATTAATGCTATTTAATGTAGTCAATTATTTAATTGGTCAATAAATACAATTAATACAGTTATTAAAACACCCCTTATATAAGATAGTTGGATACCCGCGCACAGCAGCGGCGATAAATATAGTTATATAATAAATATAGTCTCCCCGCAATTCCCTACCCGCTTAGTGAATTCATTTCACAACACTCCAAATGTATATTTGTTAGTTGTATGTGTTTGTTTGGGTTTTTCGTATCTTTCCCGTGACATCATTATTCCCGCATATAAAAATACTTTCACAATCTCTTACCCATCAAACATTCTTCCAAAAGTAATGATTTTGATACATCAAGTTTGTATTGATTGTAAAAAAGGTTAAAGTTATAAAAATTTGAATCAAAATAAAATAAACATACTAAAAATGTAAAAACTAAAAACTTATAAAAATATATCAAAATGGATGTTGAATTAAAGAGCACAAAATTTTAGAAAAATATGGTGAAATTAGATTATAAAAAAATTAAACGAATAAAAAGATATTTAAATTTAAAAATAAAGGTGATTAATTAATTAAGAAGTGACACGTGTCACCCCATTATTGGAGCTCCTTATTTTAGTTTGTTAGAGCTCCTTCCTTTTTGTTATTTTTAGTTAGAGAAGTGACACATGTCACTCAATGATTGGAGCTCCTTATCTTAATTTTTTGTGAAGCCCACAACTTAAATGCTTTATCTATACTACTTTATAATGCATTTAGGCCTTCTAAAATTAGAAGGCTTAAAAATTAAGACTTCTAATTTTAGAACTTAAAATTAGATAGGAGAATTTCTCCAATCATGAGATGACATGTGTCACTTTAACAACTTCAGCCTAACTAACAAACTCCAAAGCCTAACTCTAACCACCAAAAATTAAGATAAGGGCTCCGATTATAAAATGACATGTGTCACTTCTCAACTAAAAATTCATCTTTATTTTCAAATTAAAATATCTTTTTATCTACTTATTTTTATTATAATCTAATTTCACCATATTTTCTAAAATTTTATGCTCTAATTCAACATCCATTTTAATATATTTTTATGAGTTTTTAGTTTTTATATTTTTAATGGGTTTATTTTATTTTAATTCAAATTTTACAACTTTAACCTTTATTTCATTTATTCCAATCATATTATAGTCATCGGGTACCCGCCGCCGCATTGCGCGGGTACCCTTCTAGTATAGTAGTATAGAAATACAAATTATCATTAAACACAATTTCTGCATTAAATTTTACTACTAAAAATAATAAAGCACATTATACAAATATTGAAGCCCGAACGGGCAACGTGCCAAATGGGCTTGATCCGCGAAACGGACCAGCGAGACTCGAGCAGAGCAAACTGCCGGGCGGGTTCGGCCCAAACGGGCGGGCAATTCATGATATCCGTAAATTTATTGTTAAAAAGAATATAATAAACTAAAATACATTATTTATCGAAAAAAAATTATTTCAGGGTACCCGCCGCTGCAACGCGCGGATATCCTGCTAGTATTCATATTAAACTTGAAGGGATGCTACATCCATTCACAAAATTCACACAAATTACTCACATGCTGAGATGTCATCCACTAATTGGTAAAATAAGAGAGAAGAGAAAGAAAGTATAATAAAATCTACCAATCAGTGAGTGACACCTCAACATGTGAGTGATTTGTGTGAATTTTGTGAGTTGATGTAGCATTACTCTTAAACTTGAGAGGATCTATATCTGTAAAATATAGCTTTCAACACCGATATACCATGAATGAAATATGCAAAGGTCATTATCACCAATTGATTGCAAACCGCCCTATAAGCTCTATCTTTGAACAGTAAGTCCTATAAGTCCTAAAGTCTGTGGATGATAATTAAAAGGTACCTTTATACATTTGTAGGCAAGAATCAAGTTCTTATTTAACGCGTCAATAAAACATAGACGTCCTAGTTGAAACGTCTTTAGTGCGTCAATATTTGGTTTGTCGACAACCAACTTGCCTTTGGAACAAAGTTTACCTTATTTGGATATGTGGAATTGTAAACAAGTAATGAGATATTGAGATCAATTATTTCATGTCTCCAATAAAAACAAAGTTTACCTTATTTGGATATGTGAATTTACACATTTTGAAGAAAAGAGAACTAAAACTCTATGTGAGTGCTGCAATAATCAGTGCGATCACTTGTAAATTATTGCTATTATCTCGATTACAAATCATTACACTTTTACCAAGCAAAAGTCATTCTTCATCGCTTATCATTTGTACCATTAAAAAGAGGCTGTATTATTAATTGATCGGCATCATGACCACGAGCTCAAGTCACCGCTAAACCACCTCAATGGTGACAACTTGCAAAGCCACCCATGAGCCTTTCCCACCCCGAGCACAAGCTTCCAAATGCGTATAGCGAGTCGTATATATCTATGTGTTCTCTACTATATATAATACGAAAATGTTTTTCTGTAATATATACTACATATAATAGAAAAATGGTTAAAGACTTAAAGGTGAAAAGTTGAAAAATTAAATTGTTGAAATTGGTCAAATGAGAGAAATGTATAGTGTAATTAATACTCTTATTAAAACACCACATTACTTGAAAGTATAATAATTTATTCACATTATACAACCAATTAAAAGCACATCTATCAAATTAAAAACAACAATTAAAACACGTCTTACTAAAAAGTACAATAAAATTATCATAATGTACAATTTAAAGAAGCTACAACATAATCTAAAATATAAAATAATTAAACACACTAATTAATGATATTTTTAAAACACCCTAAAATGAAAAGTACATATTATTATACACATTATACAAATTAATAAAATACACAAAACTTCATACAAGCTAACTAGTTGATGTTACATATATTTTTGAAAACCGGACCGGATCGGGCCAACGTGTTCAACCGGAACGAGTGTGCATACGGTTCAAAACTAACCAATTAAAGCCATCCAGCGAACGAGAGAGGACCCGTTGAAACCGATACAAAGCGGTGAATTAGGTCTCATCGAGATCTATTTGCGGTTAATCGTCCGATGGGTACCACCGCTAAAAAGAGCGAGTACCCTGCTATATACTATATATAAAGGAAAAACCAAAAAGTGAAAAGTTGAAACTAAAATTGTAAATGTTGAAGACATATATTTCGAAAGGAAACTATTAATACATGATACGCTTACACAGCGCGTTCGGGGTCAAAGGAACTTCCTTTTCGTCGAGCAAGTTTTTCAACACCATAGGCAGTGAACCTAATCGTTGTAGTGTAGTATTAGGGTAAGCCACGGGTATTGATATCGTTCTCTAGGGGAATTAGGAATTCTAGTGAGGATTACTCATTAAGGTTGGGGTTGAGAAAAATTATTTTTTATCTTTTTATATTTTTTAGGAAATGGAAAGGTATGAATCTCGGGGTATTGGATTTGGGGGTTGGTATTTTTACCGATTACTCTACTTATCTAATTATCTAATCTAAGCTAGGGGTAGTCTATGTCTATTGTTATGTGCTTTCATTATGATGATTAAAAATGTATTTACTTAGGTTTTATTACTCCCTAGTTATCTCCTATTGATGGTTGAATTGTCACGTCCTTATTCTTATCGCGTTGTGTCTCTCTAAAGTTAAGTAGGGTATGCGTTTATCCCTAACTCTTTGAAGCTACCAAAGGTTAATGACTACAAAATCTTTGGGATTCATAAACTTTAACACTAAGGTATTCTTTGGATGTATAGGCTACAATAACTTTAGGTGATTATAAACAAAGATTAATCAAGCATTAATAACACAACGAATGACCTATCGCAATACTAGGTCAATCACAATTAAGATAAGAGACAACCAATCAATATTCAATAACTAAGTTTCATATTACCTAAGCAAACACACAATCAATCAACAATATTTTTCTTCCTCGGCAAATTGTTCTCGTTCTCGAAATTCATTGTCGTTGACAACAAAAGTTGACCACCAGATTTTCGCTCCCTACAAAAGGCACAACAGACCATAACGTTTATAACGTAAAAAATAGCAAACGTCATAAAAATAGAATAACCGACAAGCAGTATACAATTATGTTTTCAAATACAAGTCCTTTTCGTGCAAACAAACAACAAAGAAGAGAAGAGAAAAAAAAAAGAATGAAAGAAGAAGGCGATTTCAACTATCTATCCAACTTAATTGTACGTCCGAAAACCTCAGTTCAAACTGCAAGAGAGTGTTAAGGCTCAAACCTAATAGACATGCTATTTTATGTAACTGACAAAACATTTAGTTAGTATTGATCTTTATTGTTTTACAAACATAACATGAAACACTTAACTATAATATCTCAATCATAACTATTTGTTGCTATAAATCTCGCCGTAATACACATGTACTCGGCTATTTGTGATTAAAAGATCGTGTGATTTTTAAAGCATAAAGAAATTGATATTAAAAGTAGTCAGTAGCTAAATAATGTGGAAAAATGGTAAGAGTTGAATTTGGAAAATGAAGTTTAACCAACTTTTCTACAGGAGGGGATTAGATAAAGACAGGAGTCATTTACATCAATAAACTATTCGACCCTCACAACCGTGTCGAATCTTTTTATGTGCGTGGGGTCTTTCTTTGTTTTTATCAATAATCATTCGTGTATTACAGTTGTAATTTCCATTTTCAAACATAAAACTTGAGACCAACAATGCATACTTTCGTAGTTCATACAGAATGTGCTAGCTAGAGTATAATGCAACGATCAATTATTATTTACCCAATAATAAGTAATGAGCTATTACCCAATAAATTAAAGGAATGTTTTTCTTTCCTTTTTTCTTCACCATTGTCATTGCCTTTCTTTTTTCCGAGTTTGAACCAAGCACATCCTAAAATTTATATCAGACCAGGACTAATGATAATAGGTTTAATGAATGTATTTACTACAGTAATTGTTTAGTTCATTAATCTATTGAACTCAATGTCTTTGATATAGTGGTATATGAGTTGTCCATCAACGTATAGGTTGTCAGATAAGTGATATAAAATATGAAAAAAATTATAGTTCAAAAAAATAATAATAAATAAAAATCTATTGACATGTCTGAAATACGAGTATTTGTCTTCTTTCATTATCTCTCACCGATCAATAACATATATATCAATCATGCTATAAAACCTAACTCTAAGGGTGTGTTTGTCAAAAAGTAGGCGTGAAATTTTGTAGTAGTGAAAGCATTGATAGGCGAAATGAGTACGTAGTAGTGCAAACAACTCACCCAGCTCCACGACTTCTTAAAAAGCATTGAAAAATTGAGCATTCCTAAAAAATAAGAAAGCTCACCGCTCATTTGCCAAACGACTAATAAAAATCAAAATGCCCATTGCTCACTGTTTATCGTTCCAAAAAGCTTCACACCGCTCCGTGCCAAACATACTCTAAGTATAGGCGTATAAACCATTTTTCTTCAATCGATAAATATGTGAATAGAAGTTTATTGAATTTATAGTAATATGTTATAGAAGTGTAAATCGCTGAGGACACCATGTAATAATAATCTTGATTGAATTCAACAAGATATTACACATGCGTTCCTGAGTTTTAATTTTGCAAGAAGAGAAAAGAAGTGGGCAGAAAATAAAATAAATTTGTGTTCTTGAATTTTTTTAGGACAGAAGAGGAGATTAATTTTGGGTAAACTTCTCTTCAAAACTTTGTTCTTAAAAGTGGGATAATTTGAAGAAAAATTATATTAGAATCTCTAAATAAACAAAATTACTTAAATAACCTAATAAAAAACATAACTTTTATAGTATATTACTAAGGGTATAATTGTAAAATTATTTGTTATCTTTTTTTTTCTCTCATAACTCGGAAACATGATATAAAAATTTAATTTCATTCATTTATTTTTTTTTTTCTGTCCATTTTTAATTCTCCTCTTCTTTTTTTTCATTTCAAAATCTTAGGAACAGAGTCAATTTAGCACCAACATGGCAACATATGCAACAATATTATCTCTCGTCTTTCTAGAGGTTTTCAACTGATCTTATTCGCTCCTAACAATATATTTTACGATGTCTGACTTTGACAAGAAGCGGCGCAGACAACGTTGAATAAAACATGAGTTTCGTATCCTTGACTTTTAGCAAATTACGTCACTTATTATTTTATGTTTTCACAAGTCAACTCTAGGCTTATCGAATTTAATGCCAAAATAACAAGTTGGAATTAAATTAAACTCAGGTATCCTTACTCCTTAGAGCACTGGGTACAGTGGTGCCAAAGTGTGGTGTCAAGCTCGTGTCAAACTGCCATGTCAGCAGTTTTTGAGTTTGGCAGAAACTGCTTCAAGCACCACATTTAAAGGGTATCCGATTTGGCACAGGAATTTACGGTGCCAAACTCAATTTTTTTATTTTTTATTTTTTATAAAATTTAAAAACAATATATCCTAAAATTACTTTATTCATAAAAAAAAAACATTACAAGAAATAAAAAAAACAATAAACTTAAAAAAAAACATAACATAATTATTCTTGTGAATATTTTGCCCGGATCCGTGCTTGTTGGGCCCTCACGATTGCCGCGTTCATCGGTCGAGCGTGCTAATCCATAGATAGCACCCGCATATCTTGGCTATCCTTGAGTTTCGATTAAATCGACCCTGGCTCGAGACTCGCTCAAGAACATCTTGCTTCATTTTAAGCTCCAACTCGTATTGTTTTTCCATCATTTGTGAAAACATTTCGGGTTTGAACGGAACTTCGCGGTCGAGTTAGACGACGTTGGCTCTTGCGATCCGGTACACCCCCGTCAGGCCTTGGCAATGCGGCCGGGTCCAAATGCTCGGGTTCCTCTTCCTTAACCCGAAGACGATTACGTCTTGCATTTGTTGAGTCCGGATTTTTCAACATGCTTGTCCTTCAAAAACTTCCAAGCCGACGAATGTTTAAAATCGCCATGATATCGTTTGTACAAAGTGTGTCAACGTTCCATGAAATCCATATCGTTCTCACTCATACTGGTAGTTTCATTCAATCGAATTAAACTTCCCGACACAACGATTCATCAGAGTCCACTTTCCGGTAAGCATGTTCTTGGTACGAGTTACAAACTTTTGTTTTTTTGCTTCCTTGTTGTAAGCTTCCAAAACTTTATACCAAAACGTTTCATTACCTTGATCCGCACCGACTTTTGGATCCTCGAATACTTCAATGTAAGTTCGCCAAAGTAGTTCTTCTTGGTCCATGCGTTCTGCTTGATCGTTCTTTGGGTCTCGGCTTCCTCTTGGTTGTTGGTTTGCTTTTTTTTCGTTTTCTTTGCCTTGTACGGTTCCTTCATTTTTGTTTTTTTTTGGGCGTGGGGTCGGGATGACAGCTTCCTCTTCGGATTCGGATTAAATCAACAAGGTGGAACGATTGGTGGGACGATCTTGGTTGTGATTCGTTTTGTTGTTGTTGTTGTTGCATTTTCCATTGAGAAAAAAAAGCGTATTCGTCGGGATTGACGCATGAGTTTTGTTGAAAACGAAGGAAAGTATTGTTGTTGGGTGTTGGATTCGGGTCGAAGGCGAACCGATCATTTGGTTCGATGGATCGTTAAGCATTCGATTGATCCAAGGGGTGTTGTTGGGATTCATTTTCTTGGAAAAATATTGAAGTTGAGATGTATTTGAAGTGTGTGTGAAGTGGTATAAGTGATAAGGTTTATATAGGATTTGAAAGTGGGTAAAAGTGGTAAAAAAGAGGTCAAAATTTCAAAAAAACCAAAAACTAGCCGTTTGGTTTAAATTCCATGACTATTTTTAAAAAAACTTGGCTGTTAGTTTTGGCGCATGAGGGACTTTGGCGCCAAAAAAAAGGGGTATCGGTGCGCCAAGCTTGGCGTCGCGCCAAACTCGTTGGCACCAAGTTTGGCACCACCGTACCTCCTGCTCTTAGAAAAAACCATGAGCCTACACAATTAGTTATTTTAGCCCTTAGATTGTATTTTGCATATCTTACTATTTAACCCTTAGTTTTGCCTAATCTTTTAAAACCCGGGTTGACCTAGCCTGTTGAACCGGTTGGGTCATCGGAAGCCGGTTTTGAGCAAAAAAAATCGATTGAACTATTGCTTGTTGGTCAAGCAAGTTGAACCGGGAGAGGGTTATCATACTTGGATTGTGTCCTTTTGGTTTTACTAACTCGATGCTTTCATAATTTGAAGAGACACAAAAATGACAAAATACGTTCGGATTATGAATACCAAACTTTAACTACTGACTACTCACACTTTTATAGCAGCCCACTATGGAAGGAAAAATAATAGTTACTGGGCCTGTGAACAATGAGCTACTCTTTATGGGCTGAATCACTTGAGATAAAGGATACTGTATCATGTTATAAGAAAAATACGTCATCTTGTAACCTTATAACTTAGCACTCCCTCATTACTCAAGTTATAAGACACTCTCAGCCTCAAAAATATTTTTTCCTTTCTTTTACTCAAATAGAAAACACAAATTAAACTAAAAAACAAAAAACAAAACAAAACAAAACAAAATATTAATAAACTAAAAAGACATAAAAAATAAAAGTGAACTAGTTTGGGTTTTGACGATATTTGGCTCAAACTTCACGTTTGGTCTCCTCAATAATAGCCGCGTTTAACTAATCCATCCCCTCGATGCTTGTTGGAGGCATTTTCATGTCCTCGTTTCTTTTTTAAGCGTTGATTAGTTGTGCCCTCGCCCTAGCCTCGGTTTTTATTTCTTCCATCTCCGCCGCCCGGTTTGGAGATAGTTGTTGTAACATTTCTTGAAAAGCTTCCTGTGAGTTAGAAGTAGCAAATGCGTTTGAAGATCGTTGACTTTTTGACTTCCGTTCTTTTTTGGGTGGACATGGGTTAACATTGTCTCCAAATTGCTCGGGCCCTTCAGTGGTCGTCCTCGGGCTCTTCTCGTGTTAGATGGATCGGGATGCAACCATTTATTTTTGTCTTTCAAAAACATCCATGCTTTTCCGTGAGGCCAAAATTTTCTTTCGATTTCATATAAAAATCTTGACAACGTGTCATCAAAATCGTCGTCATTTTCACCACTAAGCCTGGGGTTGTTTGGTAAACGATAACATTAAACTTTTCGACTTCTCAGTTCATGGGTGTCCACTTCCCGATCAACATATTTTTTGTACGTGTGATATACCCCTTATTCGTTGCTTTCTCATTGTATTTGTCAAGAATTCTATACCAAAATGTATCATCGGCTTAGTCGGTCCCCGTGTTCGGATCTTCGGATATATGCACCCAACACTCCGCCAAAATTAGTTCTTCTTGTTGACTACATGGCGTAAGGATGATAAGTTGAAAAAATAGGTATGTTTACAAAAAAAAAAAAAAAGGCAATTTTTTATGAGAATTTTTTTCCGACCGTTATATAAAAAATAAAAAAAGAAAAAGAAAATGGTGCTATAACGTTGCATTTGCGGGGTGGCGCCAAACCCTATAACGCGGTCACCGGTATGATGGATTGCGCTATTTGTTAGCGTTTTCGCTTATAACACACACTCACCGGGTGCTCTAACTATTTTAAATAAACTTGCATGTCATTTTATTAGTCATCGTATACGTAGTCTTAAAAAACTCATATATTGTTCAAAATAGTTCATATATAATATGATGATCAAAAGTTTTTATATAAAATGTTGATTTTGATATAAATTTTTACATATATGGTGATTTTGAAGTTTTCCAAACACTTGGGGCTACAACTAGTTGCAGCAAGATTCACTGCATTATGACCAAGACGACAGAATGATAAAAAAAGCATTTTATTGTATCATCTTAAATCAATTCGTTAGAAAGCATCAAAATGTATAGTTATTCATAATTATGAACACGCAAAAGTCGTCTTTTTACTCTTTTGGTAATCATCTTTTTAGAGAAGTTAAAGTGATTTTCAATTACTGCCGTTGTGGATATATAACACACTTTATGAGCAAGTATTACATGTCTCTTTATACAATGAACAGAAACCTAATAGTATGATTCATTGAAAAGATTAGTTTTAGGAACAAATGCTATCAAAAACCTAAAAAAAAGTTAGGCTCAATACAAGAAGATGTTCGATGAACTCGGCTTCTTGGAATGTATGTGCTTGTGGATTTTCTAGTTCGAACTTACATATCTTACAATATGTCTCACAAATACTTTCAGTGAGACTTGAACCCACATCGTCTAGATTAGTGGACAACTCACATACCATTAAACGAAAGACCTTGAGTTGTGTATAAGATTTATACCTAATTAATCATTTTATAATTTGTGCTTAAAATCCATTTAAACCACCCTTTTAACACTTTTTATTTTGTTTAAAGTTGAAACATTTTATAAAGCATTTAATAACTCTTACTACTAAAAGCTAGCAATAATTAGAATGTGAAATCATTTTTTAAAGCTGCTGGCTACTACATCAATAGTATAATGTTGAGCAGGAGGCTATATCGAAGTTGATTACGTCATTATTTTAATACCTAGCTTAAATAGTATGTGTACTTTGACGTTTGTTCCTTCTGTAGTCTATCTTAATTTCCTCTTATACCCTTTATTATTTGTTTATTTTTACTTCTTCTTAATGTTATCGTTTAGATTAGATTAACTGACCAACCGGGGCTTGCTAGAGAGAGTGGTATAATTTTCTTTTCGTAAACGCTTAGTTGACCAGTCATATAGGGTTTTTCAGAATGAATAGGGTTCAAACCTAACTCTGGGCTAATTAGGTTGCTGGGACAGAAGCTCATTTCCTGAGACCGGATCTTTGAGAAATAGTTCGGTTGGCATCAAAAGATGCATAAAATTATGATGTTCTCACTGATTTATACCTTTTGTAAATTAGATTAACTGGTATTGTTTAAGTAAATAGTATAAGGTGTATTAACGCGAAAAGAAATTACAAATATATCACACATTGCGTAAGTTAAAAGAGAAACAATTGCATGACATTTAACATTCTAAATTTATATGACATGTGCTTATCAGTCGATGAGATACATTGAATCTTCTTAGAGCACCTAAAAGCATTTCAATCTGAGTTCAAAGAATCAAATATTGAAAACTTTTGTTTATTGTATGTCATAACTTTTTCTTTCAAAAACTTACATTTTTTTTTTAAATTTTCTTTAGAACGATAATTTTTTGCGACTTGCATCATCTCACATATTTCTAACGAGACTTGAACCCATAACTTCTAAGTTAATGTGTCACTCACATACCGCTGAGCAAAGAGTCTTTTACTCGAAATGCGTACATTCATAATATATGTAATCGCTTTTACTCAAAAAGTTTCTTTACTCAAAATCTCAGGTACATCTTTTTAGTTATATCTATTCTATATATTAATCATGAATATGCGACATATAAGCTCTAATTTGATTTGTTGGGAGATTAGAGTCTAAGCAATACGGGAAATATAGAACGATGTTATTTTGGGAAATATAGACGTGTTAGCTCAGTTAATTTTGTAGATCAAGAATCTACAAATAAAATGTTACATTTTAAAAAGTAAACGGACACTAACTGATTATGTGTATTAAAACATTACGGTACGAAGCATACAAAGTTGCGTGTCCTTGTCGCTGCATGAGTGGTAGCTCACGCTCAGAAGTCCTCAGACACGAGTTCTAGTTGTTGTGCTGCGGTTCATTTCTCGGCTTCGCTTGCGCGATTCAGTTTACATACCCAATTATCTCTCAAATATATTGGGACAGTCCCAAAGTATTTTTGAAGTACTTATCTCTCAAATATATTGGATACCGAAGTAAAATAAAAGGTTGAATGATGTCATTGTCACAAATTCCCAAACGTATTTGTGGAGATTTTACTCGCAGTGCATCTTCGGAACTGACATTAAAATAATAATAGAGTATATATATTTTTTAAAATAATAAAATGTTCAGATCGATAGTTGATTTGATTTGATTGGTCATGAATGGTTCCATCATACTTTTTGATGTGGATGTGGATGTTGTACCCCCAACCCTTGTTGTATTAATAGCCTATGGACCCTCCCCTCGCCAATCCTCCCCAACTACTACATCTGTCCCATATTTATAGTGCATTTTTCCTTTTTCGATCGTTCCAAAAGAATTGTTCACTTTTATAAATAGATAGGGAATATATATCAAGTTTACCAAATTACCTTTAGTTGAGGTTATTATTACAAACTGTCTTTGTGCAAAAAGTAAAAAAGAGAAAATTGTAATGATGATGTTTTTCTTAAACTGTGTGTTTTTTGTCTGTAAACAATAATTTTGAGACGAAGGTACTAATATTTTTCACTCTTAAGTACATTTTCGAAGTATATGAAAATATTATTTTGTAGAGTATTAAGACCGGTTATAAGGTAAATATAGTCGGTCGGTCGTCACTCAAATACTGGTCTTAGTCGGTCGGGCTTATTTCACTAGGTCGGTCCTCATCTAGGTCGGTCTCAGAGGCGTAGGTATGTAGAGGCCAAGGTAGGCCATGGCCCACCCACAAATTTTTAACATTTATACACATATATTAGTCCATCTTTAGATGTTTATTGGCTCATCACAAAAATTAATATAGTTATACTAACCCATCTCTACTAGAAATCCTAATTAGTAAACAATTTAACCGATTATTGAATATCAGTTCTTATATAAATACTATTTAGCTAAACAATCCTCAACATTACCCCAAGTTTTTGTCCACACAAAGTTTCGTCAAATTCAATCAGGTTAGTAACTTAATTTTATACTTTACATGTTTTAGGTTTAATACTTTTTAATTATGGTTAGTACTTAGTAGGTTACTGATGTTCTTTTAGCACTTGTTGATGTATTTAAAAAAAAATTTGGCCCCCCTATAAACAAATTCTTGGCTACTTTGGGTCAGTCTCAACAAAAGTGAAATGAGAAAACAACATATTTATCACTTTTGATAACATACAAATTGCTCACATGTTCATAAAACGTTCACAAACAATCACACGGAAGTATGAATACGAAATTTGATTCAACTATTTTTGACCGGTAATAAAGTCATGTATCATTTTTACAAAACTATGTTACTATTTCGAGGAAAAATCAGAAAGTGGACTCATGCTAATAGGTCTATCCGAATCTTACGAAAAATTTGGCTACAATATGTTCGTTTTTCAACCCTATCGTCTACGATTGCTTAACGTATTGAAATACTAAAGCATAAAATTCGATTTAAAGATGAATCATGATCTTTTTATTAAAGATTGAAGTTAAAACGAACAATCAAAAAAAATGTCACAGGTAATCAACATACAAAAATAGGTTTTCCTCATACTTCTTGTATGGTATTTTCAAATTGAAAATAGACTAAAATACACCGTTAGTCCCTAAACTTGGCAGGGTGCATCGCGATGGGACGAAACTGGCCATATTCATCGCCATAGGTCCAAAACATGGCCATTAAATGCCAGATTAGTCCTTTGACCAAGTCAAAGTTTGATTTTTGTTTTGTAGTCGAGGGTATTTTAGTCCATACACATTTATACTTTTATAACACATTTATGTTTTACCCCTTCATCTTTCATCCTCTTCATCATCTACCCAAATCATTCATCTCCCCAAATCATCATCTCCCCAAATTTCAAACACCCCCATCTTGCCTTACAAACCTGTAACCAGTACGAGTGCTAAATAATCATTTGTTTGAATATTTGAATCAATTCCATTTGTTTGAATATTGGAAGCTCAGACTTTTTGAGAAGGCCAACTAGCAAAATGGTATTTATAAGTTACTCCATTTTCTTATACTACATGTGTATTTAACTTTTTGATATGCTGAAAACCAGATCAGTGATCAAATAATTGCTACATGCTGCTATACGAGTATATGGTATTCTTAAATTAAGCGGTTCTCATCAAGATTTTGGAAGAACTTCATAAAATGCAAAGTCGAGATCTTGACAAGCTGTTTATAAGCTGACCTTTTCATTACTCTTGCATCATGTCTAACCTTGAATTGAAAAGTACAATACAAGCTGCATGCTGAAGCAAGTGGTACTGTTAGTTTTTTGAGTTGGGCTTCATGAAGAAAGCTTGATCTCAGTTTGTGTCAGCTACATGTATCAGCTGTCTCATCTTTGTGTGTCTAAATCTCATTTCAAGTTAAGATGGCTGCTATCCCTTTAATTACCCCACTACAAGGCCACTATCTTCTAGCAATCAGGTGAGTCTCGTGTAGTGTAATTAAAATATAAAGAGCTCACCTGAAATTTTCATTAACAAGAAGTCAACATCTAGCAATCCATATATTGGTCAAAACAGAATAACAAGTGGCGTAATGGAACATCTAATTTAAGGCTAAGTGATGACCAAGTGGTAGTATGACTTTCACACTAGGTTGATGTGATGATGTCCTAAGTTCGAATCACTTCTAACAACCTAGGAATTACATGAAGTTGCCTGTATTACTGACTTACTGTATATTATTAATTACATGAATCATGGGAATAAAGAATTTCCTTAAACTTGATCAATTTAATCTAGCCTTCCGTTATTATTTGCAATCACTACATGACTAACTCTTTCTTTCTTCAGATGTTTTGTAGCCATTTCTGACCACTTATCTCTAAGTCAGCCACTCATAAAAAGCGACTAATGCTCTGTTATTCACACTACCATGATAATCCCTCGTTCCCAATAATATCTTTAAGAATACGTAAGTTTCGGTTAATGAACATTCAAATTGTAGTAAACATCGTGAAACAAATTTAAGGACACTATTTATGTGATTACAAGATTTATATAGATAATCAAGTTACAAAATTTATAGTGTCGAGTGATGAGCTGCTGGAGACATGGCAATGGTGGAAAACTGGAATATATCACTTTTAAGAATTTTTAGTATACAAAAGTTTAAAATGGACTTTTAAGAATTTTTAGTATACAAAAGTTTAAGATGGACTTTTCTTTCCGAAGGATTTAATTTCCAAACATGTTAAAAAAAACTTAAAGCATGGTGGCAAACTGGAAGTGAAACAGATAACGTTTTACTTGACAATCATTGTTTTTGCACTTGTAAAACTTGAGAATGTCACTGGAGTACTCTAAACATATTGGTTATACGTTGTGAACATTTCATCCACTTGGGGAGATGATGAATGTTGGGGAGATGAATGATTTGGGTAGATGATGAAGAGGATGAAAGATGAAAGGGTAAAACATAAATGTGTTATAAAAGTATAAATGTGTATGGACTAAAATACCCTTGACTACAAAACAAAAATCAGACTTTGACTTGGTCAAAGGACTAATCTGGCATTTAATGGCCATGTTTTGGACCTATGACGATGAATATGGCCAGTTTCGTCCCATCGCGATGCGTCATGCCAAGTTTAGGGACCAACGGTGTATTTTAGTGTTGAAAATATAACATCATCTTATCACTTTATAAAAATTAGTATATCTATTTTTTTTTTCATAATTAATCGTTTTACACAAAGCTTCTTGCATAATGACACGATTCAAAGGCATTTTGACACTTTCAAATTGGTTAAATGTATCATCTAACACCTCAAATAATGATAGTTATAAATTGTAACATGATACCCTAAATATAAAAGGTTTAAGTGACAAATTAAGTTGAGCGTACCGCGATGTATCTTTTATATATCGTAGTATTAGATGGTTAGATTTCGAGTAATGGAGCATAAGATAATGTGTGAAACCACGTATTACGCATTGAGCATGGCTTCAAATCCTTTCATTCATTCTAGGTTGGTCATCTTTTGAGATGATTTGGTCAAACTCTTGACCAGATTATTTTTTATTTTTATGTTTATGAGGGTTCATTGTAATGTATTTTTATGTTTAATTGAGATATGCTTGCATGGCAGGTTTGAAGGTTAACAATTCAACTATTTGTTTGTTAATTATTGGAATGTCGATAGTGGTTGGTCATCTTTTGAGACTATTACCGGTTTGCAACTGGTAATAAAGTCATGTATCATTTTTACAAAACTATGTTACCATTTTGAGGTAAAATCAGAAATTGGGCCCATGCTAATAGCTCTATCCGAACCTAACCAAAAATTTGGCAACGATATTTTCGTTTTCAAACCTATAGTCTACGATTGCTTAACGTATTGAAATACTAAAGCATGAAATTCGAATTAAAGATGAATCAAGATCTTTTTTGGTTAGAGATGTAAGTTAAAACAAACTATTAAAATAAATTTCCACATGTAATCAACATACAAAAATAGATTTTCCACATACTTGTTGCATGGTATTTTCAAATTGAAAATATAACATCATCTTATAACTCTATAAAAATAAATATATCTGATATTTTCATCATAATTAATCGTTTTACACAAAGCTTTTTGCATAATGACACGGTTAAAAGGCATTTTGATACTTTCAAATTGGTTAAATGTATCATCTAACACCTCAAATAATTATAGTTGTAAATTGTAACATGATACCTAAATATAAAACGTTTTAGATTTAAGATCATTTGAGGACAAAAGATTATTTACATATTAAGGGATCAATCTCCACAATCCATTTTTATTTGATCTAATGGATGAGATTAATCACAACAATTTAAAAACCCACTTTCGTCATTTTTTTTCAAATATTAATATCTTTCAAACCGTTAATCGTTAAGCGAAAAAAAATATACCATTGCGACGAGCATTTAATTATCTTTCTATAGATAGGCACTTTGATATACTTTCGACAAAATTTTTATTTTCGTATTTTTCACGTTTTTTTTTTTTAAGTTTTTTCGTTTTTTTACGTTATTGAAATTTGCATTGAAAAATCATATATGATAAAACACTAATTCGAATATCACATCTGATATTAGTGTAATATCATATATGATATGTAATATCACATGTGATATTAGTGTAATATCACATATGATATTACATATAATATCACATGTGATATTACATATCATATATGATTTAACACTAATACCACATGTGATATTCAATTTAGTGTTTTATCATATATGATTTTTTTATGTAAATTTTAATAACGTAAAAAAACGAAAAAACGTGAAAAAACGAAGTTTTTTTTTTCGAAAGTATATCAAAGTGCCCGTATATAGAAAGATAATTAAATGCTCATCGCGATGGTGTAAATATTTTCACTTAACGATTAACGGTTTAAGAGATATTTAAATTATAAAAAATAGGTGAAATAATAAAATGTTTTTAATCTCAGCCATTGATTTCTTTTTAGATGGATGGTGAAGATGAGTCCCTTGGTATGTGAGAAAAGTTTGGTATGTAAAATAACTCTCCTCAAGGTTTTAAGTGACAATTTAAGTTGAGCGTACCACGAAACATCTTTTATAAATCATAGAATTAGATGGTCAAATTTCGAGTAATGGAGCATAAGCTAATGCGTGAAACCACATATTACACGTTGAGCATGGCTTCAAATCCCTTCATTCATTCGTGGTTGATCATCTTTTGAGATGATTTGGTCAAAAACTTAATCAGATTATTTTTTATTTCTTTATTTCTATGTGTGTGAGCATGCTTCGTAAAGTATCTTTGTGTTTAATTGAGATATGCTTGCATAATAGGTTTGGAGGTTAACAATTCCACTGTTTTGTTGTTAATTATTGAAATGTCGATAGTGGACGTAATCATTAATACATCTATTCTCAAATTAGCAAGTTAAAGTAATAAAGTTGGCTAACCATGATACACAAACTTATCATTTTTTTCATATGTAAAGAATGAGGTATCAAAACTCATCTCTAATCATGCTTTAAATTTGAGGAAAATTGTTGCATTAATGGTTGAGATTCTTCATTTAATTGAATATAAATAGGTTTGAATTTTAAGTTTGGAGGACATCATTGAAGATGTACTTTCTTAGAGGGTGAAATCTAGTTAAAAAAAAATGTTTTCTCATCTTTCAAATTTGATGATTTATTTAGGACATTACTAAAAACTATTGTTGCCGAATTACATTGATGAATATTTTTGTGGCAAGATTTTATTTGAGCAACTTTTGGGCTGGGGAGGTGATACTCACATCATATTTTTTGATTAATGCATCACAAATTATGCATTATAGTATTGTACAGTACAAACTGTGATGTACAGATTGTGGTGCATTAATCAAAAAATGTGGTATGAGTATCAATTCTCTTTAGACTGTAAAATACCCATATATGAATAGGGGAGTGGGTAGTGTTTACTTTAAATAAGTAGGGTAGCCTTAATTAGTATAGAATTCAGGTCATGGCCATGGGGTTGAGTAAAAGCATAATCAGTTTCTGTCGATCCGCCCGTTTTTCATGGGTTCTCTCTGCATTCATTTCGCTACCTTTATTACCTTTCACTTCTCATTTATTACCCTACAGTCCTCCTACTATTGGGACAACATTCACTTGTGTCTTGTTATAAACATGTTAGGTCTATTTAGGATGACTAACAAATAGTTTATGCATGAGTATGAATGTATGGTTACATTAACAGTTAGCTAAGTAGAAGGAGGTTCCAGTTGCTTATCTTGTAAGGCAAGCTAGATTTCTTAAGCATAAACGACTGTTTCTAAGTCTTTGTAGGATTATGTTTCTTCACCTCTCACCTCTGAAAAAGAGATGATGAGTGAAACTTTAATTGGGTTGTTAATTTTATCTTAAGTTCTCAACCGAATTTAAATGTTGGGAGCATTTTGTGTGGGCTTAAATCTAGTCGATAGTTAGGGTTGTTTTGTGTTATTCGACTTGCTTGTTTGAGTTATTTGATAGTGTATTTTTCACTAGACAACTGAATTGTTTGTGTCTATGTTTAATAAATAAGTCAAAAGTTTAATTGTCCTTAATAATACTACAACTAGTCTTTGTTATTACACAATCTTTGAAATGTAGAAAACCTTTTTGAAGATGAGTAAACAAGGGTTGAAATAGATAAAACAAAATAATGAAGGTTTGGTTTGTATAATGTGAATAGTAGGACCGGTTCAAGTACCGGGAGGTTAATAACCAATGAGGGTCATTTCTGGTCTTTGATGAATGGGACCCCATTGTCATATCCAGTCAAATCCAGGGATTCGGATAGCTTTATCCTTTTGTTTTTCCTTTTTAACCACAATAACTTTATGTAATGAGAGTTAAACTATGGTGAAAACCTACTTTCATTTAGCCAAAGAATAGAATTCATCATATATGGGGTGCGTTTAGTTTGTCGGCTTGTCGCTATGAATCACAATTGGTATGAGTATTGGTATATAGTGGAATGATAATGGAGAGTATGAATAAACCACACATACACATAATATATGAGGAAACTTTCATATTTGGGTATCCTCATTCCATTGTGATGGGCCTCATAAATAACCAAACAATATTAATTTCTTTCAAATTCATAGACCAATACTCATACACCCCAAACAAACAGGCCCTCAGGGTTTGTTCAAGTCTAGACTAAAAGTATTTTAATAGGTTATATATAAAGGTATTTTTAATAATTGTATTATCTTTAATAAAAAATGATAAAAAAAAATTGAAGTTTAGGTTGGTCATTTTAATTATGTTGAAGAGAGGATAAAACTTGCAATTGTTTTTTAAGTTTTGTTAATGATAACCGATCAGTGTGGCCTAATGACAAAACATTTGTGATGATCACATTAAAATGTATGAGTTTTTAAATTTAATTCTCGTTAGGTGTAGATTATTTTTAAGTTTTTACGTCAAATCATGAAAATAGAGTGCTTTAAATGGTTTGAGTTTTTGTGACGCTAATTTCAAACCCGTTAATTAGTTTGCAAAAAAGTTAAAAATCTTGGTGCTCAACAAAAATCTTATTTTTCAATGTAGAATATGTTATGTTTTTAAACAAAGGCTTTGATGATTGCCTTTTCATTGTCACTAACGAGATATAAAACCTACTTAACATCCTTACAAAAATCTAATACTCAAAAAACCTTTTAACATGCCTTACATGCATATCATATAATTATATTCATAGCATATTATAATTTTTAGTTTGGTGAGTTATGCATGTATAACATTTGCTAATGATATGCACTCCGATTTTTATGTACACTCAAATCATCATTAATCAGTTATACATTTATCATATCTTTGCTTTAGGTTTGTACATTTTGTTTAGTTTGAAATGAGTGTACGTCAATTCTAACATTTTGATCTTACATATAAGTTTGATTTGATTTGATGTTCTATTTGACATTGCTATTATTTAAAGCTACAATTCGATATGGTACAACAAATGTTGATTCATTAAACAGCTTTGATATGAAATATGTGACAAAGAAAGCCAAATATTATAGGGGTAATGGTTAAAAAAAGTACTAAACTTGCCACCCTTCTTTCTTCAGGGTAGCGAACAATTTTTTTTATTTTTGAGGGTATTATACTTTCAAATTCATCCTCTTTAGGGTATTTTGTTAAACAGTTGGACATTTTGCCCTATTACCAAAGCAAATGATGGCAAGTATGATACTTTTTTTTTATCATTTGCCCTAGTTTTTTATTATGTTAAATTTTGAATATGTATTAAGATAAATTATTTAATGATTTATAATTGTGTTAAATCTATGATAAAAATGTTTTGTTTTAAGTTTACACTATTTACATATTAAGATAATTTAGTTCCACCAGCCACTTCCATTTGCAAAGGACATGTACTTCTCAATTGAAAAATGGAATTTAAAGAAGAAATAATGTACTAGCCGCGGAAACGTGTTTTGGCTAAAAAACGTAAGAATTAACAAGGGTAACGTATTTGTGATAGGGAAACGATGTATTTTGGCGAATTTGATCGCGGCGATCAAACTCAATAGGTTTATGGGTTAAGATGCCGGAATTGACTGCTTTGATACCAGTTGATATACTCTTACAGGAATCAACGAGATTCAAATAAAAGTATAACTAACCAAAAACACAAAAAATAAGAATTGAGCTCAAGAATTAGTTAATGGGATTTGTTATGGCTTACTGACTTGTAGAAGTTTATTACAAGAGAGAATTACAAAATCAAAACCGCTTACAAATGTGAAATGAATTGTGTTATATACAAATGAAATGATGAAATGGTCATGCGGCTTTCCCGCCTAAATGGTAAGGGTTAAAACGCTATTTGAACCCCACACGTGCCATGCACGCGTATACTTATTTAAACTCATATCATGTTGACTCGAGACTAAACCAAACACAACACTAATCGAGACCAAACCGTGACCCACACGGGTCTCGACTTGAACCCACAAGAGCTATTAAAACTCGACGGAGAACAAACTATGCACATTCAATATCTATTAACCAAATCTCCAAATAAACCACGAATTAAAGCTAAACATAATAAGCCGAAAGTACATACGCTCGAACAAACAACACCCACTCAATTGAGAAGTACATGCCCTTTGCAAATGAAAGTGGCGGTGGAACTAAATTATCTTAATAAGTAAATAGTGTAAACTTAAAACAAAACATTTTTATTATAGATTTAACACAATTATAAATCATTAAATAATTTATCTTAATACATATCCAAAATTTAACATAATAAAAAACTAGGGCAAATGATAAAAAAAAAGTATCATACTTGCCATCATTTGCTCTTGTGGGTAATAGGGGCAAAAATGTCCAACTGTTTAGCAAAATACCCTAAAGAGGATGAATTTGAAAGCATAATACCCTCAAAAATAAAAAAAATTGTTCGCTACCCTGAAGAAGGAAGGGTGGCAAGTTTAGTACTTTTTTAACCATTACCCCAATATTATAATATGGTACAAGTGCTCTTTTCTCACGGGGTCATGCTTGTTTGTACTTGTGGGTGGTCTGTTGGGCTAGCTGGTGGTCTGAGATAGCTGTGGGTGTGTACTTTTATATATTTTTTTTATATTCGTGCCAAAATATGCTACACTTTCAGCTGGTTATGTTGTTGCTTGTAGTTTTGTTACATTTTTTACAAGTTTGCTACATTTTTTTAACATGTTTATTTTTTTTATAATTTTTTAACTTTTTATATAACTTTTATAAATTATTTTCTTTTTAAAGTTTTTCTTTTATAACTTTTTAAAAAAACGTAATCGGAAAATTTTGAGGCTCAGATTCGAAGGTTGCAAAGTGATATTTTATCTCACTTTACCGTCCATTCAGTTTCGGTTATCATCATCGCCTCGGAAAATTTGAAGGTTGCAAAGTGAGATTTTGATCTCACTTTACCGTCCATTCGGTTTCGGTTATCATCATCGCCTCGTATCAAACTGGTCTCAAACTGCAGCAAGTATCACAAGTTCAAAATTTTACACGTTTTCATTGTGCAAAAGGTTGTAAACGTTTTGATTGTGGTAAGTAAGATTCTCAAACTGCAGAAGTTCACAAGAAAGCAAACTGCAGAAGTTCACAAGAAAGCAAAACTGCAGAAGTCTCACAATTCACTTCCTTATAATGCCACAAGAAAGCAACAACACAAGAAACAAGCAACAACATAACCAACAAGTCTCACAGACAACCAACAAGAAACAACATAACCAGCAAGTCTCACAGACCAACAACAAGCAAAAACATAACCAGCAAGTCTCAGACCACCAACAAGCAACAACATAACCAGCAAGTCTCAGACCACCAACAAGCAACAACACCACCAAGTCTCACATGCCACCAACAAGCAACAACAAGAGGTAAAAAAAGTATTGAGATATTAATAGGCTCAGATTATTAGTTTTTGATATTGTTGGCTGCAAATTCGAATGGTGCAAAGTGAGATAGAAACTCACTTTACCGTCCGTTCGGTTATGCCACGCCAAAACTCTAAGCTTTTTTTTATATAAAAATCATCATTGCCTATCTTTTTAATAGACCACCAGCTAGCTCAGACCACCAACAAAGCAACAACATAACCAGCAAGTCTCAGACCACCAACAAGCAACAAAATAACCAGCAAGTCTCAGACCACCAACAAGCAAAAACACTAGCAAGTCTCACAGACCACCAACAAGCAACAACACAAGCATGTCTAGTTCACCATTTGACACATAAGAGGTAAAAAACGTATCGAGATATTAATAGGCTCAGATTATTAGTTTTTATCCTGTTGGCTGCAAATTCGAATGTTGTAAAGTGAGATAGAAACTCACTTTATCGTCCATTCGGTTATGCCACGCCAAAACTCTAAGCTTTTTTTTAATATAAAAATCATTATCGCCTATCTTTTTAACAGACCACCAGCTAGCTCAGACCACCAACAAAGTACACAGACCACCAGCTAGCTCAGACTATCAAACAAGTCTTTTTTCAAGATCTAAAAGTATCACCACGGATCTAAAACCAACCACAGATCTTGAAAAAAAGACTTGGTTGGTTGTAAAAAGACTTGGTTGGTTGTTAAAAAAATAACCAACGAAACCACCAAACAAGTCTTTTTTCAAGATCCAAACATTTTTCAAGATCTAAAAAATTTTCAAGATCTAAAAAGTATCACCACAGATCTAAAACCAACCATCAAAGGTTTTTTAGATCTAAAAAAATAACCAACGAGACCAACCATCAAGTTTTTTTCACAACAGAAACCACCAAACAAGTGTTTTTTCAAGATCTAAACAGTTTTCAAGATCTAAAAAATTTTCAAGATCTAAAAAGTATCACCACAGATCTAAAACCAACCATCAAACAGTTTTTAGATCTAAAAAAAATAACCAACGAAACCAACCATCAAGTTTTTTTCACTACAGAAACCACAAAACAAGTGTTTTTTTTCAAGATCTAAACAGTTTTCAAGATCTAAATTTTTTTCAAGATCTAAAAAGTATCACCACAGATCTAAAAACAACCATCAAAGGTTTTTTAGATCTAAAAACAATAACCAACGAAACTAACCATCAAGTTTTTTTACCACAGAAACCACCAAACAAGTGTTTTTTCAAGATCTTATCTAAACAGTTTTCAAGATCTAAAAATTTTTCAAGATCTAAAAACTATCACCACAGATCTAAAACCAACTATCAAAGGTTTTTTAGATCTAAAAAAAATAACCAACGAAACCACCAAAAAAAATTTTCACCACATAAACCACCAACGAAACCACCAAACATCACCACAGAAACCAAAGAAACCACCAAACAAGTTTTTTCACCACAGAAACGACCAACGAAAACAAGATCTAACAAGTTTTTTACTTGTTAGATCTAAAAAGAGAGAGTTTCATTTAGATAGAGAGAGAAACGAGTGATTAGAGAGAGAGAGAGAAACGAGTGATATGAGAGAAGTGATAGAGAGTCATATACTAATGAGAGAAGAGAGAGAGTGTTGTTCCCTATTCACTATCGTATAAAAACAGTTAAGTAATTAAAACCAGTTAATAGTGAATCAATGACTGAAATGACATAAGTAAAAACACACTAATAAATTTTCAACTTAATATTCTTTATTAGAAATCAATCAAAAGAATACATTACCCAAGTACTTGCGGAACAGTACTTGGGATTGAAATGACAAAGTGTGGTAACTCCTCACTAGCTCGGGCTAAGTCTGAGCACAACTACTATGGAACCACGAGCTATCTCGGGACTGAGTTGTATTTGGAGGAGTGAAAGATGGCTTGTGTGTGTTTTACAATTCACAAGCTTGATCTTTCACTCCATCTCTATTATACACAAGTATGAGTTTTAACTCTATCCTAAGTGACAAACTGACAGGTTCTGAAGACAAAATACTGATGTATTTTGTCTCGTTTAAAGGTATATCGGTAAGGACAAAGCCACTTTCTACTTGTCAGTACTGATGCTGAGCCTTTCAGGGAAATTTGACTTCTTGAAGATAAGCACTCCGTCTTTATCGCTTCAAGCATAACCGTTTGTCCGCCCATTCTTCAGTCTTCTCGCCTTTCTTTAGTCTAGTTTGTCTTCATGTTGTGCAGTTAGTGAGGTTGAGGGATTCAGTGAGTTATTGTCATCACTCACTGAATCCACCATCTTCTTCTTGACTCAGTCTTCACACCTTAAGTTCCGCCTACGGGTGGAGACTTCTTCTTCGCCTCTTCTGCGAGTATCCTGAAGATGGCTCACTGAGAGACTATGCACTCAGTGACTTGTTAGTGTTTACCGGACTAAACACTTAGGGTATTTTCTATTCAAATCCTAGATTTAAGGGTTTGGTATTTCTTGAACCCAACATCTCCCCTATTTGGATATACAAATAGCCTAAGTGTTTGATCTGTAAGTGGCGATTGGCTTCTTCTTACTTTGAATACTAATATGAACATGATAAGGAACGCTGGATATTTTAACAAAACATACATCGTTTATTGATCAATTACATAGTTCCTATCACTAGTAAAAAAGATAAATGATAATGATATCAATCAAGATGGATCCCCAGTGCTTCAAGCTTGACTCTCTTAGTGATGAGTGTTTCTTTGTCAGGGTGCTCTCTTATCTTGGCATTTAAGTCACATAAACGGACGTTTTTGCGAGAGTGCGAATTTGAGAGGCTGGCGGTATGTAGCTTGATGTATCAAATCTTCATCATTTTTACGCTTATAAAAACATCCAAAAACACTTGTCAAAGCATCAAAATGATAAAAATATCACAAATAAGTGTTTTATGTGTTTCAAATGCAAAAATACCAAAAGCAGGTGAAAAACGTATCAATTTTGCATAATTGGCATTTTTAGTCCCCCAACTTTCATAAATTGGCAAATCTAGTCCCTGGATATTCAAATCATATAAAATGTCATTTAAAGTCCTTGGGGATTCACAAGTTGTTAGAAATAGTCCTTTGAAGTTAAAATTGCATATTTACAACTTTGGTCCCTCATCTTTGAAAAATGTCAAAAATAGTCCTCGAATATTTAAAAATGGAAAATTATCAAATATTACCCTTGTACTATTCTTATATGGCATAATTGGTCCTTGGAATAACTTTTGGAAAAGTGCGAGTTTAACCCTCACTGCGAAATTTTGAGAATGGTCCTTGTGTTATTAATAAACAAAACGAAGCGGACCCTTTTGTTATATTACTGATCCAAACCCAGTGGCCCAATGCACACAAACCCAAAGCCCAAGCGACCCTTGGAACCTTGACCCTTGAGCCGTCCAAAACCTTTTGACCACCCAATATACCCAATTGAACCCCCTTCTACGTAATTATTAATACAGTCAAAGTCAAACCCACTCACTGTACATCTCTCTCTCTCAAACGCGCCAAAACCAAACCACTGTGGTTTCCACCACTTCTTCTACCACTCACCACCACTCTCTCCACCTGTTGCATGGCACTTCTTCCCACCTCCACATCCTCCCAAAATTCTTTAAATGCAAAAAACACCTTTCAAATACTTTTTGGCGCCAAAATGCCAAATGGACGATTTGTGATGAATTAGAAGGATCAATGGTTGGAATGAAGTGGGAGAAGAATCTGTCGACAAAGCTCAAAAGATCAATATAAAGTAGAAGAGAAGCAATGTGAAGATATATCTAGTGTAATTTTTTTATGTTATGTCGTTTTAGTTAATTTTTCAAATTCAGTGTAATTTCAAGCTTTCAAGTCTTTGTTTTATCAATTTCATTATTGTAAATCTTTTTCATAAGCAATTTCAATTTCAGTCTCTCATTTCAAGTTAATGCAAATTTTCAAGTTCAAAATCTCATGTTAGCCTAATGTTATTATTAGTTGTTGTTATGGACTCATAAGCTCACATAAGCTCCTATTAAAGCTTTTCTAAGCTTTTAGAAACCATAAAAGTCAATTTAGTATCAAAAAGAAAAAAATACCAAAAATACTAGAAAATAGTTGGAAAATCAAAAAAATCAATGGAGAAGATAATCACATATGGAGCAGGGTGAATTTTGGATTGCCCTTGGTTTAGAAGCTTCTTGGGAAGCTATAGGAAGTGGTCTTGATCCTTGGTTCTCAGTTATAAGCTTGGAAGCAATTTGTAAGCTTATTTCATAATTTTGGCCATTTACTTGTAAGTGCTTATCTCGCTTATCTCTGTTTTTTATGCTTATTTGGTGTTATTAAGTTAGATTATTACTTAAAATAGGTTGCTTGTTCTTTGATATTTGTTAGTGCTTAAAATTTCATTTTCTGATTTGAAATTTATATGGTTCATATCGTGTTTCTCATGCTTGAATTGTCTGATCTTTTATGCTTCTATGGACTGATATAATCATAAAATAAAGTTAAGAATCAGTGTTAAGGTTTAAATCATTCATTTGTTTTGAAAACCAAAATGAGTCTTATATAAAGGTTGTTTGGATTTCTTTGATAGATTATCATTCCAGTGCATGCTTGTTGTTGTTTGTGGTTGTTACATGTCACAATAGTTCAAAATAACTCAGTACAACAATAAAAACGGTTGCTCATTTGTAAGAAAGTCAAAATAGCCTTTGATCACACCTTGTTATTAACATGTAGATTTCATGTTCCATGATCATGTTTTTATGTTCATAAGTTGTTATTATTGATCAAACTAGTCTTAAATCACCTTATAACATCATAATCAGTAAGTAGATTTGATTCAAAGTTCATATACTTTTTAGTATAACTTAAAAAGTCAAAATTTTCACTTAGTCGGTTTTGAATAAATTAGATAATTTTATATAGGATTTAATATTAAGTTTCAAGATTTGAGCTTTTGGGATAATAATATTCAACTGCTCATCTTTATCATAGTATTTTTATAATTTCTAGTTAGCTTATTCTTGCTTATTTCTTATCTTCTTTTAAGCCCTTTTCTAAAATGTGTCACAGTGTTGCAGCTTGAGCTAGCTTCATAAGCTTGTCAAAAGCTCATTAGTGAGTCCCAGCTTGTGTGCTTTAGCTTTTTGTGTAGCTAACCTACCCATCTTAAAGTTCCAAGTTTATTTTTTTACTTTCTAGCTTATTTGATAGGGCTGCTTATAGCTTTTTGTTTGTTCCATTTCATGTGAACACTGAGTAGTCAGTGTGATACAAGCTTTTTCTCAAGACTTTTATAAGCTCATTGTGGCCCAAGTGTGAGATTCTTGGCTTTTTGGGAACCTCAATAAGCCAGCTTATTACATCCAAGCTTGCTTTTGTCTTTGGAGCTTTTGCCCCTAGCTTAATCTAGCCTACAAAAACTGTGCAGGCCTGTTTGGATAGTAGGTTTAGTGTAATTGCTTATTTGCTTATTTAAAGCTTATCAGTGTATTCCTTTTTATCTTTTAGCTTCATTTAAGTAACTTTAGCTTATTTGTATCTTATTTTATCTTTGGTTCCAGTTTGTAAGTTTATTCGAGCTTAAAAAATCAAAACAAGCCATAAGCTCAAACTGTTGAGCTCATAAGCTCATTCTCAGCTTATTTTTAAGTTCCAAAATTTTGTCTTTATTAAAGTTGCTTATAATCAGTAGTATAGTAGTTTTGAAAAAGAAAAATCACAAAAACATCATTTTAAAAATAGTGATAGCGTTTATTTAATATAAATTAGCTTTTTAATTTTCTTTTTCAACTTATTATTAAGCACTTTCTGTTTTTATAATTTTCTTAGTTTTCTGTAACCATAGGATATTTATAGAAAAAGTTCATAATTTTCTTAGTTTGTTTAGTATTTATTAGAATTTAAAATAGTTAAAAAGTATTAAATAATTAATAATAAATAAATAAAAAAAACATAAAAAATATCTTTTCAGTTTTAAAATTAGTTTTATAATATTTTAGATTTTTCTAAATTAAAATTTCATTTTTCTAGGTTAATTTTATATTTTCTTGTATTTAAGTGTATTTTAAATATATTGTAAATAGGAATTAATTAATAATAAATAGATAAAAAGTGTAATAAATATATTTTAAGTTTTTAAATAAGTTTTATAATAGATTTTTATAGTCATATTTCACTTTTCTAGCTTTTATTTCATATTTTCTTATATTTTTAAATTATTATTAAATAGTTAAAAAATAGTTTTAATTAATTAATAATTATTTTAAATCAATAGTTATAAAATAATTTTAATTTCTAATAATTTTATTTTATTATTAGGATTGTAAAAATATCATTTTCATATCCATAGGTGTTTTATTCTTTTTATATTTACGCTTTATTTTGTAACGCTTACGTAAAATTTAATAAACGTACGTATTTACGTACGTGTTTAATCAAATTGCTTTATAATTCTGTATCCAATTACCATTCCAATAAATCAGTAGTGTAATTATAAACCAAAATCCTTACGATCATTATTATCCTTAGTGATCATTCACATCCTAACGCTTTTAAGCACCATTCAACCTCGATGGACTTAACGATCCCGAATCCACTAAATTCCAAGGGATATTGCATTGGTTTTAGACTGTTTGACTTTTATTACGGTTGACCATTCACAAGTGGTTGATTTGTGTAATAAACCTGACCGTTTGGAACGAATCATAGCTCAACATTGTAGCCACACTTGCCTGATCAATGTCACTTCACCTTTGAAATGCTGGATTCCCATAGACATCAATAAAGAAAAGTCCTCTTTCAGGCTTTTCTATCACAAGACAATTTACAAACTTCACACCTTCAGGTAGCTCCCTATTGCATTCCAGTCCAGGCACTTTGATCTCAGGCTCGAACTCAACCCTATTTTGTTTGCTTTGTGATGATTGGTTGAGGTCCTCGAGGTGCGCTAAGACATGGCAGATTCCCCAAGAGGTCGGTGCTTCCCCGCCTTTCATACCTTTTGAAAGCATTTTCATCAGCTCCTTAACCACAATATTTTGCTTCTTTTCAATGATTGGACCAAGTTCATCGAAGTTCGATCCCAAAGTCGTGAATTTCAAGGGATCATGAACCTCGAAGTGTATTTTATCATCCCCCCTGTAGACATTCATTGCAGCTGGTTTGACTGGGGATGATTCGACATCTTGATTTTCTCAGTGCCTTCTCGCTTGTCATTGACCAGTGGTCAATTTTTCTTGCATGATGGCTTTTCCTCGTTTCTTCTCATCCAATTTCTTTTTCATTTCACCATTTTAGCAACCTGAGCTTCCTTGAACTTCTCGTCTCACGACCCTTTGAAGCTTTTTAGATCTATTACAATATTCTCAAGAACAACTTATACCAAGGCTTCCTTGCTCTTTCTTTCTTCTCGAGCTAGGTTTCTCCTTTCTTCCTTTGCAAGATAGGCACTTAGTCGCTGTGAGTGAAGTGGTACCGAGTGTTGCCAATCGATAGGGAATCTTCTTAGGCTCGTGTTTTCGTTATGGCCTTCCTTTGTCCGGCTCGGAAGATGATGCTACCAAGGGTGGTGTTGTTGTCATGATTGTTGTTGTTGTTGGTGGGACTGATGATAAGGGTGTTGTCAAACCTGATTGATTGAGATAGGTGTTGCAGGACTGGTTGTGGGCTCCCCTCAGTGTGAGGGAGTCTCTTTAGTGGTTCTCCCCTCAACCGTTGCCGCAACGCCGCGTGAGAGCAAGAGTTGCCTCGGACACTCGGGGAGCGGTGTGACCTTTGACCAAGGCTTGGTAGATCTCACGACCATAGCCTTGATGTCGTCAGTATCTTTTGAAGACCAGGACCTTTTCTCGCCGATTAACTGAAAGTTCCAAAGCGTCATCATAGGGCCAAGATTCCAAGCCATTGAAGATGATGCCTTAGCCAAAGTAGTCACTTGAGCATCCAGAGAACCCAAAGGTAGCCTCAAGAGACCGAATCAAGACCTAATATCTGAACATTGGCGATTTGAGCATGTTGATTAGTTCAGTTGAGGTCTCGAGGAATTTTTCAAGTAAGCCTCGTAGCCTCCAACACTTTAGAGTTGAGTGCCGGGTCTTTGACAAAGATCCCTGATTTCATCTATTGTAACACCCCAAGTCTGAAGATGCTTGAGAAATTTAACCGTGTTTTCATCCGCCTAAGATGTTGGTACATGAGATCCCCTGTTCATCGCTGTTTGCATCCGAAATGCTTGTACCTGACGCCGGTCAAGTAGTTGGCGGCAGCTTGATTCATGTTGATCCCATAAAGTTTTAGTAACCCCAGAGTATAGCTTCCTTGAAGCTTTAGTGATCCACATAACCAGTTTCCTCTTTGTCGATTGGAAGAGTATTGTCAAACTTTACGCATTCTTCAGTCAGAGGAAGATGAAGAAGAGTCATAGTCATTGTCTTCGTTGGAAAGGTGACTCTTTAGGCTCTTGTGGATTAGGGCCGAGGCTCTTGTTAGTTTGAACATCGGCATCCACTTTTCTCCTGGCGATAGTATTTCATCTTCACATCCACTTGTTCTTCATCGAGAGAATAAAATTTAGTTGTACTCGGCAACTGTTAGTAAACCAGGTGGTGGTGATGGGTTCCATATGAGCGGGTGGTATATTTCCTCAAGTCTTTGTCCCCTATGCTCCATCAAGCGGTGGGTGTTTCCCGGTGCCATCCTTAGGGCAGTAAGCAGTGAGATCCCTATCGCGGGTTGTTCTATTCCCTCCGAGTCTTTGGGATCATTCATTGGCCCTGAGACAAAAAGCGTGATTTGCGAATGTCATCCTTGGGTAGTGTGGAAGGCGCTCCCCTACCAGTGGGTTGTATGTTTCCCTCTGGATCTTGGGAAGTAGTAGATGGGACCAAGGGCACTGACTGTGGTGTATAAGTGTCCTTCGTTGTCACCAAGGTGGATGCTTCTTGGTCACCCTTGGGTGTCTTTTCAGTCTAGGGCTTTTTGTGCCTTTTAGGCTGTGCTCCAGAAGCCTTAGGGCCCTGAGACTTGAGTTTGGTCTTAGTCCCAGTCTGAGACTTCCCCTTTCTCTTTTTAGGAGCAGGGTTTGGAGACACTGAGTCCCTTTGGTTGTTTACAGCAACCATATGGGCCGTCAATTCTATTTCAGTGACTTGCGATGGGTCTTTTTGAAAATTAGATTGACTCAGGATACCGAGTAGCGGTGTATTTGTATTCCCGAGGGTAATTACAACCAGTAACACTTGTAAAGAACATGAGACAAACCTAGGATACGAAACGTATTTCGTCCTAGTTTTGCTCATAGCTTGTTACGAGGTCGGTATGAATGTTCTCCCCATGTCGACAGTGACCCCATTCATCAAGCGTATGCCACCATCAAGCAATAGTGTTAACTTGTTCAATGGATGAGTGGTTCCCGCCAGAACCCGAATCACAAATGTGAACAGGATCTTCCAAGCCGCAGGAAATGAGTTCTTGGTGACTGGGGTTCAGTCCAAAAACTTTGGATCCAAAACAATTTGTTTCAACCCATCCTTAATCGTGGAGGGTTCGGGATGGGCAACATAGACTCCATTATTATAGTCTAACCCTGTCGAAGTACAAAAAGTTTTATAGTCCGGGTGATGATCTTTCCCCATTAAACAACTGAATTTAATGAGAAACTCCTGAGGGTCCGAGGTTAGTCTCATAGGTTGAGGTGTGGTCATAGGCCATTCTTTGTAGCCCAAAACTCCCCGAGGATGTCTTGGTACAGGCGATGGGGTGAGTAAAGGGCTTTTAGGTGGGCAGTTGAATAAAAATTTCATTATGTCCTTATAGGCTGGGACATTTGGGGGGTATTCAAAATTGCCTATAACGTTGTTGGTTTTAAATTCAACATTACTGAGATCCCCTACCCACTGTGGTGCAAACTGAAGAGATTGAGTTCTTGCCATTTCCATTAAAAGGTTTTAGGGTTTTGAAAAAAGATATCTTGACAAGAACTATCAAAGAATTTTGAATCTCTTGAGTTTTGTAATGAAAAATCTTTTGTTGTAACATATTAGATTTCACAAACACATCAACAATCACAAATATGGGCGTATAATCATATGGTTTTAGAGAGAGAAAGTGGGATATTCTAGTGAGAGAAACTTATGGAAGGTTAGATTCCAAATGAACATCCAACCTCTTGTGGGAGAGGGCTATTAATACAAGAAGCACGCCTCCTTGGTGTGGATCGGGCATCAGTGGTAAAGACCCGTCCTTCCTCCACGGTGTTGCACTAGACTAAACTACACTGATAACTAACTAACAAATAACGTTATAAATGATATGTCTACGAGCTAACTTAAGCTAGATAATATTTGGGGTGACCGATGCTTTACAATAGAATTTTCAATTCCTAACAATCTCCCCCTAAGGGAGGTCACCCCATGATTTACAATTTAGCATCCTAGCTATCCAATTAATCTTTAGTCTTGAGCTCGAAGACTTCACTTCATCAAAAGAATCAATCTTTGTGCTTTCATGGTGATAATATAATAATCCAACTATAATGAACATTAAGTGGAGGTTATGGATCTGATCCACATTATGATGACCTTTGAGCATTATATGAGATCATCAGCTACAGTTGATCTCGGCATCACACATTGTTGTGTTGCCCGCATATGATGTTGTGACAGTTGGACCGACATGCTCACATTCTGGATCATGAAATCTTTTCATCAGAGTTGCGGAAGCTTTAGTTGATTCATGATATTTGCAGCAGCGTAGCAGAAGCATGGAGTGAAAATATCAGAGTCGTTGATGCACTTAACATGATTTCTTTAGAAATGAATGTGTTGTGTGAGCATGCGGCTAGCAATAAAGCGCACGAAAGTGTCTTTGATCACTTTTGTTGAATTGAGGTACACGGCCCACGGTTCCCCGTTTATCAGTACAAGTACTGCATGTGATCGGTATAATTCGAAGAATCTCCTTGCGAGGGTTTAGCTGCTCTAGTGTTCTCAAACCGGACGTCTCAAAGAAGACAACACGGGTGAGTGAATCGCGAATTTGAGATTCACTGATTGATGAAAAGAGATTTGAAAAACAATCGTGTACTTGCGAAATAAAGTGTTTTTGCAATACAACGAAGGTTTTAACGAAAATAAATTATCAATCATAAATACCTTTTATTTTTGAAATATTAATACACAGTCGATGTGCTAGAGAAAAGATTTTTAAGCACAACGACGGTTTTAGAGGTATCCGTCAATCCATAACCTGAACCAGGATTGATTCAAAAATTTGAATCGCCCCATTGTTTCTGTTCAGTTGTCACATGTTAGATCTATTGGATAGATCTCACATGCCACCTACCAAGAGCTTGTTTGATGTTGGCTCTAGAAGGCTTTCCATCTTCATTGTAAATATGTTAGCATATCACTCAGATGTTCTGGAAAAACCACAAGGATAATGCGTAGGACTCATAAGATATAATCTCTCTTTCCACATTGTGTGAAACAGAGAGTCTTCATTGACAGTGTCCTAATGAGATTAATAGATGATCTCGAGGCTCTAGACTCAATTGTGCTCATTTGGTTCCTATGCCGGAGACTAGGGAGAGGGTCTCCTTTTTCAATATCAACAATCTCTAAGAGATAGTCGATAGATTATGTAGGTTCCCCGTGAGAATGAAACAAGTCCTTTTAAGAGGAACTTGAGTAATTTGGGAAGATGTAGTGTAGTTCGTTACTGGGTCCATGACGTCTTGTCTTCAATACCAGTGTTACCTTAGTAACCTGTTGAATTATTTGAGGGCTATCTCTTTTCACCCTTTTCTTGTTACCTTTCTTTTTCATTCTTCAACCCCTTCAGTTCTTACCGAGACTTCATTACTAAAACCTTGTTGGGTTTATTCCAGTTCTAGCTCTATCTCAGTCGGCACTCTTCCCATATCTCATTTTTCTCATTTTTTTTTTCATCATACCTAAGGACTTCTACACTATCTAGCGGATTGTCCCTGGGTAGATCCCTCCGGCTCTGGCGAGATCGTGGGAACACATAAAGTAAATTGGTCGGTATTTTGGTACTGTTCTTTTCTTCTAGAAACCAATTGAAAAATCATTTGGAAAAATCAATCAAGGTACTTGTGATGCTGGATCAAAGCATTTTGTACCTTAATAGTTTTGATCATTTAGAAATGCTCCCCCTCATCATGTGCATATGATTTTAAATTGTTTAGCACATGGAGGCAAGATTTCTTTGAAATAATTTCTTGATCACAATTTCCTTCGAAAAAACCATTTGATTTTCTTGGTAAATTCTTCCCCTCAATATGTGCATAGAATATTTCAAATCATTTTGTCACATAGAGGAAAGAGTTCTTTTGAAGTACATCCACGATCACAAAATCCATTAAGAATCCATTTAGAAAATCAATCAAGGTACTTATGTTAAAACATAGAAGTCATTGTACCTTGAGAGTTTATATTTGTTTTGAAATGCTCCCTCTTAATATGTGCTTCGATTGGTTTGTTTACATATGGGAGAGTAGTATGCACACTTGAATAAAAAATGGTCACCTTTTATCATCTTTTATATTTATATCACATTTTTCCCCCAATCAAAAATTTCAAATCCTTTGAGATTTTGGATCTCAAGTGATTTAAATATGTATGAAACAAAACTTTGTTGGAGAAAAATGTGTCTGGTTTTATATGATCTGAAGTGGACTACACTGAAGTTCCCTTTTTAGGTAAAGGGAAACCACAATACATACCCTATCACTACTACATACATTATAGTTGTTCATAGTACATACACCAAATTTTTACATATCAAAAACACAGCGAAGCTACTTAGGAAGATGTCTTCATTCAGTTCTTTGAGGCGGCTTGTAGTGACCTTCGAAGTCTACCACCACAACACTTTCAAGGCTACGATAAATCATTCTAGTCTTTAATCTTCGTCCGATTGCAGCAATGAAATCTTTACACATCTTCAAGTCGGACCGAATCTAGTTTTGTTCCACGGCTTCATGTCAATTTTGATTTCCTTCACTCTTGAGTTAAATTCTTGTTCAACCATCCTGAGTGTACCATCACTGAACTTGTATAGCTCGCATAGTCTCATTAGCATTCTTTTCCGTATCACGTCGATAAAGATGATGGCTCTAGGAGTGTCAATCACTTTATATTCGTGGTGAAATTCAAGTCCTGAGGCTTCCCATTGCGGTCTTGTTAGGTTGACGCGGGTCTGGTAGCTTTCCATTCCTAGTCGAAAATCCACTCTTTTTCGAATGACCAAGCCTCGATCCGAGATTGACAGCAGCAGATAGAGCTTTCTTCTCACGAACAGGTAGGTGATTAAGGTGTCCTTGAAGGTTTAGAAGATAGAGATCTTCAAAGTCATTTGGCGGAATGTTTGAAGTCGTTTTCTTCTATCACGTGATCTTTCAAGTCGATCTTGAAGAACAATCTTCTTCAGATAATCATAGCCATAGATTGGGAAGATTTCTATACTGACAACACTTAGAATCCGGAGCTTGGATCGAACGCCTTTGCGTCTCTTTTAGCTCCATGTCGTTCAATGTAGAATTTCTTCTTCTTGACCCACCAATGAGAAATGCCGTATGAAGCCGCGATGTCATACACTTGTTCTTTGTCATCCGAATTGATCAGGTGCCATCTGCCAAGACCGGATGTATAGGTAGCATTTCATCTTGTTGATAAAGCCGGTTTCGATAGTGCGAGCATAGATAGTCCAGTCATGGTTGAAGAAGAACTCGGTGAATGGTCATTTGTCAGGGTTCACCACCAGAGGAAGAGGTTGTTAACATCAAAATGACTGATTTGTTCGACTTGATCATTCAGCATTTATGGCATTCTTCCATCAGTACTGCTGGCGATTGGCATCTGAATGGAAGACCTTGACGATTTCGAATGCTTGTCCTTCAAGATCCTTCAGAGTGATGGACGAGATTCCCTTCTTCTCACAAAACCACTTCATAAAGCTACCCATATCTCCAGTGATGTGAAGAAGAGAGTCTTCAGGTGGTAGTTCCAGATGGTGGAGAAGAGATGGTCAAAAGCATGTGAGCAGCTTGTTCAGCTTCCGCTCCATCAATCCCTTTTCCTTTGTCTTGAGTGGAAGGAGTTGATTTTCGTGGCGCAGGCTCAGGTTCTCTTATTATAACTCCTCCCACTGGTGGTCTCATGTTCTGGCTTTCAAGGCTTTGTTTAATTCCCAGTTGCAAAGCAACCATGTCTTCATCAATCAAATTCGTATCACCCCTTGCAACTTCAGTTCCTTCAACGTTCCCCTTTCCAACATCTTTCTTCTTCCTTTTCTGCTACGTCTTTGTAAGTGTCAGTTGAGTTGTGATCTGTCCACGTCTCTCTTCTTGGGAAGGGCAGCATATGAGGTCTTTGTACTGGAAGTGGACTTTGTAGCTTTGGATTGTGATGGAATGGGAGAGTCATCAACATTGGATCTGGATGCCATTTTCTTGTATAATTTGAAGTGGTCAGTCTTCTTAATATCGTTAGTGAGAAGAACATCAGGAATTGGCAATCCAAAGATCTCTTTATTGACACCTCTAGCAACATATTTGAGGTTACCCAGAACAAATTCATCCTTAGCACTATGGAGGACTGATTCACTCCTAGGATTGAAGTTATGAGCTTTGCAAGTCTGGATGACAAGTTTAGAATCGATGATAGGAATCCCAAGTTTGTGAACTTTCTTTCTTCCTTAAGCTTGATTCGGAACATTTGTTCTATCGGTGATGAATGTGTGCATTGACGAGATTCTTCCCAAATACGTTCCGAGACATTAATGTTCACCCCATTGACGAGACCCCATAGGATTTGCAGAATAGGTATCCTTACTTTATCGAACCCTGAGGTTTTGCCCGATAAGCATAAGTTGAGAATAGTTGTCATGGCTCTCCAAGGTTGATACATGTGTCCGGTGATGATATCTGAAGCCCTTGTTATGCCAAATTGATAACCCAAACCAATTAGAAAGACTATTAGCTCTTCCGCATTAGGTGGAGGGACCGATCGTTTGGTAGGGTCACATGGTGTGATTCCTAGGGCCTTACTGAGAGTGTCAGATGTGATTTCAAAATCCTTATCATCAAGCTTGCAGGAATAAGTGGCAGTGATCTTGTCCCATGTGATGGTGTTCCAAAATTGTTGCAAGTAAATGGAAGGGATCGTGCATTGCTTGGTCATGGCACTGAAGAAATTAGTGTTTTTAAGAATATCAATTGCCATTTTGAAGATTGGATTTTGTTGCAGTCTTTCCATGTCCACATAGCAGTTGCTTTTTCCTATTTCTACCCATTTATCTTCTGGAAGAATTTCATTGTCTGTGAGAACTATGGATGGAGTAGAGGTAGCAAGGTTCTCGGATGAGGTTGTGTTAGCCATTGGAATTCAGTAGATACACACAGAGACAACCACAGTGTACGAGAGCATGTTAGATTAGACAAGGTTAGGCGAGCAACTTTTAATGCAACCTCGTGACACAAGCATAATGAGTAGCAAACATGACAGATTTCCAATAAGCAGATTGACATGCTTAGGAAATCGATTAGTAACTAGTGAATTTCGAAGTAACAAATCATTTTGACAAAGTTTTTCAAGAGACAATTTGTTTTGAGTCAAAATAGTTAAAAACAAAATAACTATAATAGGTTTTCATGAGACAAGATGCAATAGTGGAAGTGTTATAACAAGTTGTCAAGTCAAGTTGCTACAAGAGGATACAAATTGCTTAAACAAAAATTGTTATAGCAAGTCGCTATGAGTGATTTGTCAAGACAAGTCGCTACAGAAAAACTGAACCAAGTCGCTATCATGAAATTATTAAACTTTAAACATTTTGACAAGTTGCTACAAAATTAGTGACAAGTTGCTTGTGAAAATGTTATAGCAAGTCGCTAACTTGTCAAGATAAGTCGCTATAAGAAAAATACTTAACAAGTCGCTTTTATGAAAACGTTTAATCAAGTCGCTAACTTGTCAAGACAAGTTGCTATCAAAAGTTATAAGGCCAAGTCGGTTGAATCATCCAGTTACAAAGCAAGTCGCTAGCAAGAATGAATAAAGATATCACAACTCGCCACGAGGAATATGTGCACCAACTCGCTACCAAGAACAATGTGCTATCTGGTAAGTCGCTATCAAGAACATAACAAGACATACGCAAATCACAACAGTCCAATCCACATATGTAACCATTATAGTAACACAATCAAATCGCTACCATGAACAAGTACAATCAACTACAATCACAAGCATAATCATAACATCGCAACACAACACACTCAACTGATTAATACAATTATACGCGCAAAAGCAACCTATTAAATCAACACTTTCACCATCAAATCTATCCTATTAAGCCTAAACAACCATTGATTCGCTCGGGAAACCAATTATAGAAGTTTGTAGTATTTGGGTAACTCAAACGTGTTAGGTTTGAGTCCCGTGATCGTTCCGATCGAGGGTTGAATGGAATTTTCAACTCACGTCGCAAATATCGGGATTTGAATAAGATAAGAGGGATAATTTGAAGTTTTCTAAACTACGGGATAAGGCAAGCATAAAAGGGAAATTACACTACGGGGAATCCTAAATATGCGAATTAAACTAATACGATAAAAATGAAATGCAAATAAAATGCAACTAAGTCTAATCTAAATCCTAAATATGATCTAAAATTATTTTTATACTAAAAATGCAATTTAAAACTTAATTAAGAATTAAAACTAATTTTTAGGATTTTTCTTGAATTTATTTGAATTAAAAACTAATTTCTAAAATAAAACTAAATAACTAAAAATTATGAAAACAAGTGGGAAAATTATGAAACTATTTTTCAAAAATCTAAAATAACTAAAAAGACTTTTCAAAACTGGAATTGTATTTTTCTGAACTTTTTTCTATTTTCTATGAATTAAAAACTATTTAAAACTAATTAAATTGCTAAAAATTACTATTTAACTAAGAAATTTATGGAAAAATATTTTTTTGGCTTTTTATATTTTTATTAATCTGAGAAAAATGAAAACTTATTTTTTTGAAGCTTTTCTGATTTATTTGTATTAAAAAGCTATTTAAAAAGTCTTAAAAACTGATTTAAATAAAGAAAAATAGCAAACAGTAATGGAAAATTATGAAAAATTCAGGAAAACTCTAAAATCATATTCTAAATCTATAAAAAATAAGAAAACACGTACTAGTGTGCAAGAAAAGCCAACTGATGTGTAAAGTGCTTATAAATAAGCACTTAAAAATGAGCAAATGGGCACGATTAAGTACTAAATGAGTACAGAGGCTAAAGAATGCCAAATCAACTATAATCTAACTTATTTTAGCTAACCTAACTCTCTAGTGTGATGATTAAAGAGATTAAACTAGTTAGTCCTTATGACAGCCAAACAGCCAAACAACCCTACTAGCAGCTAAAAATTAAGCTAACTTAAAGCACTAAAGTGGAAACCAGATGTGTAGATCTAAATATTACCTATCAAACTATAACAAAACCAAAAACCAGCCTCTAGCTATCAAGCAAAAAGACTACACAAGGTCGCAATGAGAGACTGATCACATTATATCGACGGTGTGTGATCAGGGCACAAAGTGGCTAAATGGACAGCTGATAAAGAGCTTAAGGAAAAATCACAAAATTCCACAAAAATGGTTTTTCAAAACTTGACCAGTTGAAGATACTTATCCCAAAATCTCAATATATTTGAACTAAAAATGAACCAATGAAAAATCCACAAACTTTTGCAAAAACCTGATTTTCCAATTTTGACAGATTTGGTAAAGTTGACTAAAATGAGATTTGAATCAAATTTATGGACTGATTATGTTAATCTAAGACGCAATGAAACCAAATTAAGCTAAATTAACCTAATCTAAACCTAAATGTAGCTTTAATAACTGCAACGAGTTCTAACGATGCACAACAAAAATCGATTCTAAGTGATTTTGACTTAGGAGTGTTAGGTGCAATGCAAGGACTAAAATGACTGTTATAATCCTAAATGATACTAAAGCTATTATAACCAACCCTTTGAATGACCTCAATATCAGATTAAAACCTTAATCCAAATACTACTATAGCAACATATTTGAAAATTTCAAGCAACTATTCTACTAAACTAATCTAATTTTAAACCTGATTTAGTCTAATTGATCAAATAACTCCTAAATCACGTATCAAAGGACCACAGAATCAAACTTAAGCTAATGATGCAGATAATAAAAGCAAATGACAGATATGAAACAGATTCGTAAAATAGCACTTACAATAGTCCTAGCCACAATGGCTTGCCAATCACAAGTAACCACTATCCTATTGATTTCAACCCCAAATTCTATCACAAGCAACCCAAATCCATCCATACTTGACAAACCAGAAGAGATTCATTAATCAAACCAAACTTTGACTTTAGTTGACTAGTGAAATTAAGAGTAGATTCGAATGCTTGAGATAAGCTATTATAAAACTTATAAAACCTTGTAAATCGTTAATCAACAACTGAAATTAGACTTAAAACAGAGATTAACAAATATGATATTAAACTGAAAATTACTTCATTAATAAAATGCAAGTACAAAGAGAGATTCAAATACAGAATTTAAGTTCAAACATTAAAAATAAGCTACTCAGACTATCTACTCCTACTCTACTTGGATTACAATGGTGAAATAAGGGGTATTTATACACGAGCTTGAGGCCAAGGAAGGATCCAGAAGGTTGAGTTGTGCTTTCTATTGGACGTTTTGAGCCATCAGATCAATCCCACACGTTACCAATCATTATTAACCCTTGGATGAGACTCTCCACGCATCACTGACCAATCAGAGGAGAGATTTTGAGGTGTGACACACGGATGGCTGACTTGGAAGTGAGCACGTGTCAGTAGGTGTGTCAGAAAGTACTAAAATACCCTTAATTATAGTAATTTTGGCTAATTGAAGCGCAGGGTGTATTTGGGATTTTAGGGTTCATGTGGTGTTATCTGGGTTTGTGGGAAAATGGGTGAAATAAAGGGCAGGTAAATTTTTTGTTATTTTATTTTAACTGAGTTGACTATATTTGACCGGATATTAGTGGGGCGGGTATGGATCCAGCTTGGGCTTTAAAGATTTATGGGCCAAAGGTGTTAATAGTTTGGATTTGGACTATTAAAGTAATCCATTTGTTATCTTAAGGACCAAACTTGTAATTTCTGAAATTGATCCAAGGGCCTTTCTTGACAATCTCCAATAATTCAAGGACCATATTTGCCATCTTTGAAAATTCCAAGGACCAACATCTTAGGGACTAAAACGCCATTTGAGAATTGATTGTCCAAACTCGCAAATTCCTTTCGGCCTTGGCTTTTGCATTCTTCTTTCTCTGCTTCGGTTTTCTTCGATTTTGGCTTTCTTTTGTGTTTTGTCATATCCTTACGCCATACAAAAACTCAAGAAACACACAAATATTAAGCATTAACGGCTCTTTCTTGGTTATTTTAGGTCTGATTTGATAAAGAAAAGGTATGTGTTTTAGCACATATCAAAATACCCCAGACGAGACCATTGTCGTGTCCCCACGCAATCAACTCACGCTTCTAAACCAAGGATTTCAATCTCTTTCTACTAAACCTATGAAGAAGTAGCAAAGATTCCTCAAAAGAGATTAAGAACCCTTAATTCTAAAAACGCCCCGTTTACCTTTTAATTCACATGTAGATATTACGATTAAGCACATTTATTATGAGTGACGGTTTGTTGAATCTTTGTCGATCAAACGACACGACCACACAACCACAGTATGAAGTGACCATCGGATAGAATACATCGTCCCCGATTTTTCACAAATCCCCAAACTAAGCGTAAAATCGAAATCATTGTTAAATATTACTCTAGATGCTAACACTACCCATGGAAGTTACTTGTGTAATTACCATTTGCTCCCATTTTCATATTTTCCTCTAATTATTTTATTTTTGTGAGAAATGAATTTCTTCAAGTTTCGTTCGATAATTTTTATTCGATAAAGATATAAAGCTAAGTCGCTAATTAGTTATGCACACACAAGAATGAGGTCCACATCAAGGTCCTAATTTCGCACGATTTAGGGAGATATCTCGATTCAAAGTTTGGCTTAACACTTATTTCAGCACATTTGCATTTTTGCAATTTAGGCCCTTGGTCTTTTCAACCACTAACTCAACGGGATTACCGTTTTATCAGAAGTCTTATTATGACTTTGGATTTTTCCTCTGCCTTTTATAGAAGTCCATGACAACGGGTACCGTCGGACATAGAAAACTTTTATGGCTTTGGATTTTTCAACTTTAATCCATTTGGGCTTTATTTCATGTTAATTTTTGTGCCAAACTCCGAATCCAGGCTTTTATAACAATAGAAACAATAGCACAAACTATCAGTCAGTTGTCTATTACACCGCAGCATGCACTTGATGTGTACCCAACTCTCATGGGCAAGGATTCTCTAAAGAAGAATAAAGAACCTATCGTCAAAAACGAACATCTTTAATTATTATTTACTTGATATGGGGTGAAATAATTTTGTGGGAACAAAAAGCCATAAGTACCTTCGATGGGCTCTAAAGAGAACCAAATACTCCAGCTTAGCATCTAAACTCATAAGTAACTCTATCATTCCTCGATCTCCGCAAATTTAAAATCCCAAATAATGAGATCCGCGGATGCTTAGCTGATAATTAAATTATCTATGGTTAAGGAACAAGCTAGAACAACCGCGGTCAAGTCAAATTCTATTCCTACTCTCAAGAAAGTCAACAAGGTGTCAAAACATATATTAACTTAGCAAATGCTTCGTCAAATAATCTCAAGTCTCGCATTTTTAAAGTCACTTATTAGAAACTAGCAAATTCTTGTTTAAGCTTCGCATATTTACAATCACTCAGGGAGACTTGCGAATTCTTGGCCTTGTGAGCTAGAATCGCATTTTATAGCCTCTTGTCTAAGCAATTAGCAAAGACTATTTCAAGAAAACGCATATTTAAAGAAACTTCTAAGAGACTAGCAAAGACTTTACTATCATAAAACTAGCAAAAGCTTACAAAAAAAATTTAAAATCTTCTCATTTTTGCACAAATTTTTATTTTCTAAGGAAAAACGGGGTTGCGAGAGTACACGTCAAAAATAAAGCAAGTGCGGTCAAATCAAATCGAAGATTACCTACCCCAGAGACTAAACGAAACATTGTCCTCAATGTTTAAAGGCAAGGGTATCAACGATCTAAAAGCGTTTATTAAGTATGCTCAAAGATAAACGTTAGTCGATAAGATTAGGATATCGGATTTCCATCAGCATCGATCATGAAACTCGAGTGGAGAAAAGACAAACTTAGAGCACGAGTCTTCATATCGGGAAAATCCTAAACACAACATCACAAACAACCAAACACGAGAAATCAAAGAGGCTAACCCTTCCACGTCATTATTAGAAAATAGAAAGAAGATAGAGATAAGCATGGGGTGCCTCCCACGGCGCTCTTTGTTTTCTTCAGAATCGCTAGCCGACTTGTCCCGTTCATTTGTCCTTGGGGAAGAAAGTGGTAGTAGAATACGGTGAAGCGGTGTCCTCATTCGAAGGAATGAGAGACTGGTGGGAAAAGAAAATGTCGGGCTCCAGCACATATGGGATAACATCCCCCAAACTGCATAAGGTGTATGAAAGAATGATCCATCATCCGGTGGTTTTCTTGGTGGACGAAAGGATGATGGATAGAAATAAACGACTCCATAGAATGGGAGCTCATGGTAAAGAGGTGTAAGCTTAACAATGAAGGCATCCATCAGAGGATCCTTTTCTTGAACAACGTTTTCAACAAAAATCTCATCAATGAATATCGGGTTTAAAATCTTGTCTTAATGCGGGCTCATGGGGCTCGGGATAGGTGATGGTGGACTCATCAAAGAGAGGAGAGTCAAGAGAACCATCAAGAACAACCATATCCCCCTTGGGATCTTGCACAACATCCTCAATACCCGGTGGTATTGGGTTATCAATAACATCCTCAATGATCGGGTCATTCGTCGGAGTATCGGAAATCTCGTTCAAATCTTTGCTCATATCAACATCGAAGTAGAATCGCTCAAGAATCGGAGGATAAACATTGACAATAGTGGGACTGCCACTAATCTCTTCATCAAATCGGAAAGTCTCAAGATCGGGCGAGAAGTCACTATCTTTAATGGAGATAGGATGCGAACTTGAATTATCTTTTAAGGCTTCAATCTTAGAGATGAGAAGATGGACATTCAACAATGTTTCTCGTAATGCTTCATCCTCGATCTGAATATCATCGGGCTCAATCTCTTCATCTTTCGGCTCATAATCATTTACTTCTTCTATGTGAACGGGCTCAGAAGGTAAATCGTCGATGAAATCGATGTCTCCATAAGAATCATCATCGGATTTGGAGAACATTTCAACATGATCATTCGAAATATCAAGAGAAGGCTCATCACAAATATCATCAATAACAACCTCGGACTCAATTGGGATTGGGATAAGGATCTCAGCATTAGACGATTCCGTTTCCGGAATAGTACTAAGATGCTCATCCCCCATTATGAAAGAGTCAACAGGTTCAACAATGTCAGAAGACATAGAATCATTGACCTCTTCCAAAAGAACGTCACTTCTCTCAACCGGCGTGAGTGAAGGGGAAGGGTCGGAAATGAAAGGCTGAGAAATGAGAGTGGGATTGCCACTCGGAGGCGTATATTCGTCATCAGAATCAGAATCGTAACAATAATTGGAAGTTGGACGATATTGGATCACTTTCGCGGCCTCTTCAGCTAATAACTCACGATAGGTTTTCGATTAGGATCTTTTCTTGGCAGGTTCATGAAGCAATTCTTTTATTTCCTTTAACTTTTGTAATATATCGAGACAACTTTGGTGAAATTCTTGATCATCTGATGGAGTTTGTGGTTGAATTTCTTGGTATTGTGGAGGTTGGTCATAAGAATAATCGTAATTGTAACAAGGTACTTGCTCGTAAACAATCGGATTTTGCATCGACAATCGGATGCGTCGGACCTCCACAATACTCACAACAGTATGATTGTTGTGACGAATATGGGTAAGGTTCATAACCAAAGGTCGAATTGTTAAATTGAGCTTGACATTGAAAACCTTGGTGAGGACCACCACAGTACTCACAAGAGTATGATTTCGGCTCATGGTACAAAGGTTGGTTAGGGAAATCGGTTGTCTCATTGTAAGGATTGTGGTGAAACTCGGTTCCTGATTCTCCATTGCTACAACCGGGACAATTCCCACCATATTCTGGTCCTCTGCACCATATGCACAAGAGCTGATAAATCGAAGAATTATCCGGATAAAAGTTCGCAATTTCCACCATTTCCGTGATAGGCTCGGATTCTGGGGAGTCATCTCGGGCTCGAGAACATATTCCATTTCCTCACGGAGAAGGAGAGGAATCGACGTTCTTCAATCAAATTTTTCCACCATGCTATTATGTCGTCATCAGTATGAAGAGTACCCTTTTGTTCTAGTCGTGCATAAAGACGAGCGAGATCAGGATTTGGATTAATAAAATTCTGGCATCCATTTCGACAATTAGTTCCGCACCAATCGCAAATACATTTCGAACATCGAAATTGATTTTCTTCCATACGGCTTTGGCAATGAAAACAATGACGAAAATCGATCGAATCCATGAGAATTAAACGTATAGAGGGTTAAAAAGAAAGAATTATCGGTTCAGAGGGTAAAGACGAATATTTATGGGTTTTTAAAACAAATTTTGAAAAGAAAAATCTTTTTGGGTTTTTAAGAAATCTTTTGAAAAACAATCTTTTTGTAACCTTCTCGTCAACCGGTGCTCGGTAGCTCCCAAAAGTACGCGCAGCGGCGGGAAACGAAGAGTGGATCGTTCTTCATGCAAATTTAATGTCAAGACTTCCGTTTACCCCGTGTATAGGTTGTACTTCTGAGGTGAGCCGACGTAACAATTGACGTTCGGGTTTCTTTTGTTGGTTTTTAACTTTTTATGGTTTTGTAAACACTCTAGGAAGAATGTTTTGGTTTTTAGATGTTTTTGGGTTTTTGAAAAATATATATTTACAAAAACGACGGTAACTTCACTCGGGGAAGGATCTTCAAATGCAGCGATTCGAGACGAGGAATACGAAAACTCACTACATGCCCTCGGCATGGCGCAAAATTGATTCGATTCTTTCGGGAACCAATTATAGAAGTTTGTAGTATTTGGGTAACTCAAACGTGTTAGGTTTGAGTCCCGTGATCGTTCCGATAGAGGGTTGAATGAAATTTTCAACTCACGTCGCAAATATCGGGATTTGAATAAGATAAGGGGATAATTTGAAGTTTTCTAAACTACGGGATAAGGCAAGCATAAAAGGGAAATTACACTACGGGGAATCCTAAATATGCAATTTATCTATGATAAAAATGAAATGCAAATAAAATGCAACTAAGTCTAATCTAAATCCTAAATATGATCTAAAATTATTTTTATACTAAAAATGCAATTAAAAACTTAATTAAGAAAATAAACTAATTTTTAGGATTTTTATTGAATTTATTTGAATTAAAAACTAATTTATAAAATAAAACTAAATAACTAAAAATTATGAAAACAAGTGGGAAAATTATGAAACTATTTTTCAAAAATCTAAAATAACCAAAAATAATTTTCAAAACTAGAATTGTATTTTTCTGAACTTTTTTCTATTTTCTATGAATTAAAAACTATTTAAAACTAATTAAATTGCTAAAAATTACTATTTAACTAAGAAATTTATGGAAAAATATTTTTTTGGCTTTTTATATTTTTATTAATCTGAGAAAAATGAAAACTTATTTTTTTGAAGCTTTTCGATTTATTTTATTAAAAGCTATTTAAAAAGTCTTAAAAACTGATTTAAATAAAGAAAAATAGCAATCAGTAATGGAAAATTATGAAAAATTCAGGAAAACTCTAAAATCATATTCTAAATCTATAAAAAATAAGAAAACATGTACTAGTGTGCAAGAAAAGCCAACTGATGTGTAAAGTGCTTATAAATAAGCACTTAAAAATGAGCAAATGGGCACGATTAAGTACTAAATGAGTACAGAGGCTAAAGAATGCCAAATCAACTATAATCTAACTTATTTTAGCTAACCTAACTCTCTAGTGTGATGATTAAAGAGATTAAACTAGTTAGTCCTTATGACAGCCAAACAGCCAAACAACCCTACTAGCAGCTAAAAATTAAGCTAACTTAAAGCACTAAAGTGGAAACCAGATGTGTAGATCTAAATATTACCTATCAAACTATAACAAAACCAAAAACCAGCCTCTAGCTATCAAAAGCAAAGACTACACAAGGTCTGCAATAAGACCTGATCACACGTATAATCTGAGTGTGATCAGGGCACAAAGTGGCTAAATGGACAGCTGATAAAGAGCTTAAGGAAAAATCACAAAATTCCACAAAAATGGTTTTTCAAAACTTGACCAGTTGAAGATACTTATCCCAAAATCTCAATAGATTTGAACTAAAAATGAACCCATGAAAATTCCACAAACTTTTGCAAAAACCTGATTTTCCAATTTTGACTATTTTGACAGATTTGGTAAAGTTGACTAAAATGAGATTTGAATCAAATTTATGGACTGATTATGTTAATCTAAGACGCAATGAAACCAAATTAAGCTAAATTAACCTAATCTAAACCTAAATGTAGCTTTAATGCAACTGAGTTCTAACTGATGCACAACAAAAATCAGATTCTAAGTGATTTTGACTTAGAGAGTGTTCAGGTGCAATGCAAGGACTAAAATGACTGTTATAATCCTAAATGATACTAAAGCTATTATAACCAACCACTGAATAGACCTCAATATCAGATTAAAACCTTAATCCAAATACTACTATATATAGCATGATTTGAAAATTTCAAGCAACTATTCTACTAAACTAATCTAATTTTAAACCTGATTTAGTCTAATTGATCAAATAACTCCTAAATGCGGTATCAAAGGACCACAGTCAAACTTAAGCTAATGATGCAGAGATAATAAAAGCAAATGAGGATATGAAACAGATTCGTAAAATAGCACTTACAATAGTCCTAGCCACAATGGCTTGCCAATCACAAGTAACCACTATCCTATTGATTTCAACCCCAAATTCTATCACAAGCAACCCAAATCCATCCATAACAGCAAACCAGAAGAGATTCATTAATCAAACCAAACTTTGACTTTAGTTGACAGTGAGAAATTTAAGAGTAGATTCGAGTATGTTTGAGATAGCTATTATAAAACTTATAAAACCTTGTAAATCGTTAATCAACAACTGAAATTAGACTTAAAACAGAGATTAACAAATATGATATTAAACTGAAAATTACTTCATTAATAAAATGAAAGTACAAAGAGATTCAAATATAAATTTAAGTTCAAACATTAAAATAAGCTACTCAGACTAGTCTATTCTCTACTCTACTTGGATTACAATGGTGAAATAAGGGTTATTTATACACGAGCTTGAGGCCAAGGAAGGATCCAGAAGGTTGAGTTGTGCTTTCTCTTAGACGTTTTGAGCCATCAGATCAATCCCACACGTTACCAATCATTATTAACCCTTGGATGAGACTCTCCATGCATCACTGACCAATTAGAGGAGAGCTTTTGAGGTGTGACACACGGATTGCTGACTTGTAACTGAGCACGTGTCAGTAGGTGTGTCAGAAAGTACTAAAATACCCTTAATTATAGTAATTTTGGCTAATTGAAGCGCAGGGTGTATTTGGGATTTTAGGGTTCATGTGGTGTTATCTGGGTTTGTGGGAAAATGGGTGAAATAAAGGGCAGGTAAATTTTTTGTTATTTTATTTTAACTGAGTTGACTATATTTGACCGGATATTAGTGGGGCGGGTATGGATCCAGCTTGGGCTTTAAAGATTTATGGGCCAAAGGTGTTAATAGTTTGGATTTGGACTATTAAAGTAATCCATTTGTTATCTTAAGGACCAAACTTGTAATTTCTGAAATTGATCCAAGGGCCTTTCTTGACAATCTCCAATAATTCAAGGACCATATTTGCCATCTTTGAAAATTCCAAGGACCAAACATGACAATTCTGAATCTTCAAGGACTAAAACTGCCATTTTGAGAATTGATTGTCCAAACTCGCAAATTCCTTTCCCAGCCTTGGCTTTTTGCATTCTTCTTTCTCTCGTGCTCGGTTTTTCTTCTATTTTGGCTTTCTTTTGTCTGTTTTGTCATATCCTTACCTGCACATACAAAAACTCAAGAAACACACAAATATTAAGCATTAACGGCTCTTTCTTGGTTATTTTAGGTCTGATTTGATAAAGAAAAGGTATGTGTTTTAGCACATATCAACCATCAAATACATGTCAAGCGAATCCAATAACAAACCTAAATGATGGGAGCAAATGTCGAGGATCAAGTGCACAAAGGAATCTGTTAAGGGAACAGAGTTAGGGGATGCATATAATTCACATGTTATGAATCAAAAACGTTGAGATAGTCTTACCACAAGCAATTCGCTAGCAGAAAATGGTCACGAGAGAGAGAAAAAAAACTTTTGTGTTTTTGAAATTATGTGATAGTGAGTCAAGTCGCTATGGCTTAAGAATGGATTTTAGTTTAAAAAGTTTACACTTTCAGTCCCTGTACTTGTGTAGAAAAGGCTTTCGCTAGTAAAGATAAAGGCAAGTCGCTACCCTTAGAAAAGCTAAGTCGCTATCCTAAATAAAGCAAGTCGCTATCTATCTAGATTGTGCTATTGACATTTTCAGTCTTGAACTTATCAGATGCATGCAAATACAGTGGATAAAAGCATGTTGAATAATATGACAAGTACCAAAGGTGACATAACATAGATAAGCTATCATCAAACAGAGGGCATAACGAAACATGTCATAAACATTCATCAGCACACAATCCATATCAAACAATGATCAGAGTGAAACGAGATACGAGATAACTTGAAATATTCTCCCCTCAATCAATGTCACCAATGAACATTGATTGAATTCAAACCCCTCGTTATAAAACTAGAGTATATCTTTTGTTCGAACTTCATCTATGGACCCGTATCATTATTGAATGACATTTCTAGGACCGTAGATGTTATCGATTACAATAGATACATCTTTTATCAGTTGTTGGGTAAAGATTAAATTAATAAATAATTAAAAAAAATGTATATATATATATATATATATATATATATATATATATATATATATAATATACTAATTTATAAAAATGGTTTTAAGTGAAAACTAATTTGTACAATGATTCATGAGCAGTCGATTCAAGTCGAAAGGAGTCAAAGTACAGGTACATCAATTCGACAAGCTACAATTCCTGATTGAGCAATCTTCATTTTCGATGGAAACCAAGTCATGATGTTCATGATTGAATTGAGCATTGTACACGAAAAAGCGAGGACACTTTGCACTAGAAGCACATGTATATGCAAATAGATGAGTTAGTGACATGAGTAACCTCACTATTGGATGTTGCATAGTTTGATCTAGGAATGTCATTAATAGAAATCCCTTTAGGTTCAATATTCTTGAAGAGTTTTCCTGTGGGCATCCACTTAAGGCAAATCTAGGTATGTAAGTCGTTTGGATCCAAAACTTAAATAATCTACCAGTGGGAATCCATTTGAAACAACTGCTAGTAGATTTGGATGTAGCCACTTCCCTGTTTTGAATATTGGTCCTTTCGAAATTAGTTTGTTTCTTAGGGGATTGATCAGTCATTTGATGCTTCTTATAAGAACTAGATGAACTCCTAGGGCATTGAACATTAAAGCGGGATTGTTATTCATCACATATCGGAATGAAATAGTGAAGTGACTGGTTTTGACAAAACAGTATTGCATCAACTTGGAGGCAAGCTTAGATTTCGATGGTTTAAATCTTTCAGTTCTAAAAGTATTGGGGCCTAAACTACAATACGTTTGAGTTGTTCAGTACAATTGGCTTTCCCAAGGTTGATGGTTTTGCAAACTTAGTGTTCACCCTATTTCCAATAGATTTCCTAAGCTTATTTTTTAAGGCAACAATAGTGAAGCTCTTATCCTGAATTTGGGCTTTGAGGGCATCAATGTCAGCCAAGAAGGAGTTAGTTTGATCTATCAACTTGGAATTGTTCTCTAATAAGTTCTTTCTTACGGACTCATTTTCCCTTAATAGGTTGGACACACACATAGCCAATTCATCATTCCTAGATTTAAGCGTATCACTCACCTCATGGTTAGGACTGTTCATCCCTATATTACATTTCTTATGCAGATCTGAGTTCAAATTTTCGGATTACATATGGTTGAATCTTTGTCCGAATCTGGGTTTTAAGTGGTTAATTTCAAAAATTCTCGAAATTCGGAAATTCGGATTTATGCAAGTTTTTGAAGCAAGAAAACTTTCTTCTCTTTGTTGTATTGCAATTTCCAAGGAAATACAATGGTTTTCAAGAATTGAGTATTTGTTTGAAAGTTCATCATAAACCCCTTTTTCAACCATGTCATTTGTTTTAAAGATTTTAGATTCAGGCTTAGCCAAGAAACATTTATCAGTATCATAATCAGATTTAGAATCAAATTGATCAGGTACATTAGTAAATGCATTAAGTTGATCAGTTAAGGATACCTCATCACATGACACCGGTTCATTTGCTGGTATGGCATCTGTATTCACCGCATGCATAACGAGAGTGCCTTTGAAATGCAAGCTGTTTCAGCGTTTCGACTGCCTTTGTATTCATACAGTCGGTTTCATCATCCTTTGTTGTGTCTGATATTCTGCAATCAGCATCATCCGTTCTTTCAACTGATCCATTACCCGATTTATCACAACTTTCACTCAATTTTTTCTGACACCCATTCAACACATTCAACTTATCATTCTTTTGAGCAGCTTCCTTAATGTACATTTCTACATTATCCATAAGTTGGATAAATGTGTTGATGAACTCATGAATTTCTATTCCAGTGTGTTTCTTGAATGAAATTCCGATCCGTGTTGATCAAAGTCTGCGGAATATTCCCCATTGATAAATGGCTGAAATTGGTTATAGATTACTTGAAGTGCAACATTAGAGTCATCCATTAATACCTTCTTTTTGGTAATTTGAAGCTTCAGTTGTTCTAAGTTAAACAACAGTTCTTGTCAATGTGGATAAGTCCTGACGGAAGAGAGCACTGCATGTTCGATCCCTAGTTGTGGATAACAGTTGTGTGAGGTGATGATGAAGTAGTTGAAAGGACTCAATGTTGCATTCCATTTGCCTTGCATCATGTGTCATTAATAAGTTGTTGGAAATGTATATATTTACAAACACGTAAATGTCCGGATTCGAACTCGTGACCACGGGATTGCACACATTAGCGAATGAGAATTAAAGTTAAATAATTAATGTTAATGTTTACGATTAATTATTGCACATTAAGTCCGTTTAATGATCGTTATGTATTTAACGGAAAAATGACTAACGAACGTTAAATGAAAAGAGAAAGGAATAGTAATGGAAAATATTGAAGTGGAAAGTTTTGGGTTTTCTCTTGGGCTTGTCTCATGGCCGGCCAAGGGAATGGGTTCTCAACCCAAGCCCTAACTTGTTCCCAAAGTTTTCCATACACTATATAAACAAGGCTAGGGTCTAGGGTTTTTCATAACTTTGTGCATTGAATTAACCCTAGATCTCTCCTCTCTCTTGTCCCTATTCGGCCGAACACCCCATGTTAGGGAGTTTGGTTTCGTTTTTCCTTAAAACGAGGACTTGTGTTAGATCTAAATCGCTTGATTCGTGGTAGTAAGACACTATTCTTACACCTAATTGGTTTGAGTTGTAGAACGGTAATGGACAACTCTTTAAACCACTTCTTTGTTTTGTTCAAGAGATCTGACATTCGCAAGAGGTACGTTACGCATAGTTTCAGTTAATTATTTATTTATTATGATCTTTAGTCTTCCGCTGTGTACTCTTGATGTCTACATGTTTTATTGTATGTCATGTAGTATAAACTCAACAGTGGCATCACGAGCCTTGTATAACAAGTAATTAATTACTGAAACACATAATTAAAATAAACATGTTGTGTTATTATTTGTATGCGTAGATCTGGGGTTTGCAAAACCTAAACCCTAATTTTTAGGGGGGGCGTTTTTTTGGGTGCCCTAATTAGGGTTTTGTAAACTAAAGTTTTAATTGGATTAGAAACCCTAGGATGCATGCAACTTTATGTGTATTGCGTAACTCTATTTAATTGCATTAATTGTTAAGTGTAATTTTATGTCCATGATAATTACATGCATTTTTATCATGGATCTGCTTTTATTGTATGTCTTTTTTGTTTAAGTGATATACATTAAATTATGATAGATCTAAAATTGGGGAAGACCTCAATAATTATTATTTAATCAATTATGTGCTATGTGGTATATGTTTAATTTTGACTTACGCAATCGATGAATCGATGCATGTGGCTCACCTTGTACATAGCTGAAAACGGGTGAAAGTCTTAATTAAATATATACATATTGACAAATCTAGAATTGATTATTAATAGGATTTATCAAAAGGTTTGCATGTGACTATTTGATATGCATGATTTTTGTTTATGCATTCATTGTTTATATGTTTATTTTTAAATACTTGCTTGTTTGTTATGTGTAACAAGGGTATTTTTACAAGAAAAATAAACTGACCTAAACAATGGTGAAACATGTATTTTTAAGCATAGTAATCATAATCGTTTAATTGATTGGTGACTTTGGTACAAATGGTCTGAACGGCTCACCCATGAGAATGAACTATAAAGGGGTTAATAAAGAAGTGCGCACAGTCACAATGAAAGGATGTCTAAGGTTATGCTTTTAGCTTACACGGTCCTCTACCCCCTGTAAGTTCGAATGGAGCTACTTAGTAAGCCATAAAATGTGCAAGCTCATCTTAAGGGCGAATTAGTTTTAATTCCATACGCGCCACCGTTGGTAATTACCCGAAACACTAAGTGTTTACACTTATGCAAAAGTACGGTATAATGGATGATAATTAACACTAAATTCCTTGATTGGTGAAACCAATACCTCAATTAAAGTTTGATGATGAAAAGCTTATACATTAAAACAAGATATAAATGTTTTAATAAAACCTATGTTACGAAGATGAATGCATGACATCTTTGTACATATTTGATTTGACATCAAAATTATTACCCTTTAATTTAAGTTATATGCTATCCAACGAAACGAAAACACCTAAGATTACTTTTTATTTGCGCGAGAACGTGACTTAGATCGTAATCAAAGGGTAAAATATCCACGTGTCGTGAGAACGGGCATGGACGATTTTGCAGTTTCTTAAGTTGGACAACTTAATTGAGTTAGGCGGTGAGAACTGGCAACTCAAGGCATACGATGGGATAAAACATGTTTACATGGCGATTGATGTTGGCTATATGTAAATCCCATAAATCTAGGAATTGCAATTGAAATTGGCAATTGAGCAAAAGCTCTACCATTTTGTATAAGGTTCATTACTAGCAGATCAACTGACGTAATGAAATTATGACAATTTGGATCCTAGTTTTTAATAATAATTAATTGGTTATATGAATATGAACCTTGGGTATTTAATTGTTTATTGAAAAGGAAAATTATCAAAATACTAGTTATGGTTTTTTGAACTTTTTCTGTAGATGGCTCAACCAGAAAACACTATGAGCTTAATGAGTGCTGCTTTCAAAGATATGATTGGAAGAGACAATTTGGCCCTAATTTCAATGATTGGCATCGTTCAGTTAGGATCATCCTTCGTGTTGCCAAAAGGGTTGAAATTTTGACTACACCTCTGCCTGATGCTCCTCCCAACACGGCAACTGCTCTTGAACAAGAGGCATATCGTGTTGAATATGAGAAGCACAATGATGTGGCGTGTCTAATGCTTTCGGGGATGTCTGATCAATTGCAAAAACAATTTGAGCACTATCCGCCTATGAGCATGCTAGATGAACTCAAACGTATGTTTGAGAAGCCACCCGCAGCTGAACTATATGAACTTATTGAAAAGGTTCATAGCGCAAGCGAGGAGGTTGGCAAATCTATCTCCGACCACATCCTCGAGATGAAACATCACTTGGACCAATTGGAGAAGCTCGGCTGTGGTTACTCGAATGATGTATGTGTCGGCCTCATCAATCATTCCCTTAATCAGGAACGATTTCGTGATTTTGTCTGAAATTTTAACATGCATTGCACGGGGAAGACAGTGAATGAGTTACATGCAATGCTTGTAGACTACGAGAAGAGATTGCCAAAGAAGGCTCCTACACCTGCTGTACTCGCAATACAGGGTGGTAGGGTGAATAAGCAAATACCGTAACCAGATAAGAAAGGGAAAGGAAAAGGAAAGGGGAAGCAAGTTGTCATCCCACTCCTAGAGTTCCCAAGAACCTGCAAAAGAAAAGGAGAATCCTAAGAAGGATTTAACTTGCCACCACTTGCAACTCACCGGGCCACTGGAAGCGGAACTTTCCAGTTTATCTGAATGAGTGCCTTCAGAATAAAAATAAAAATAAGATGGGGCCTAGCTCATCAGGTATTTTTATGTTTGAATTATTTTCTTTTCCTCATAAGCAAAATTCCGGATATATGATACGGGGATGTGGTACTCACATCTGTAATACATCGCAGGGACTTAGAGGAGCAAGGAAGGCTGACTGTGGAGAGAGATACTTGTACGTTGGAAATGGAAAGCGTGGTTAGTCGAAGCCATAGGGACTTTTGATTTAGTGTTGCCTTCGGGCTTAATTTTAGAACTAAATAATTGTCATTATGCACCCTCCATTGTTAGGGGTGTTATTTCAGTTTCTTTGTTAAAAGATATTGGTTTTGTGCACACTTTTACAAGTTATGGAATTTTAGTTTCTTTAAATAATGTTTTTTACTTTAATGCAATTCCTGTTCTTGGTGTGTTTGAAATTGATATGGATGGTTGTATATCTAATGAAAATAATTCATTGTATAGCATTAGCAATAAGAAGAGCAAGTTGAACTGTGACTCATCTTATCTTTGGCATTAGCCTTGTCCCATATAGGCAAGAAAGCATGGAAAAATGCAACACGATGGGCTTTTACAAACGGTCAATGATGAATCATTTGACAAATGCGAGTCTTGCATAGCTGGGAAGATGACAAGGAAACCTTTTTCACCACAAGTGGAAAGGGCTTCCGATCTACTTGGATTAATACACACTGATGTGTGTGGTCCACTTAGACATGTGTCAAAACGTGGTGCTTCCTACTTCTTAACCTTTACGGATGATTTAGTCGTTATGGTTATGTTTATTTACATAAACATAAACATGAAGTCTTTGAAACATTTAAGGTTTTCAAAAGTGAAGTAGAATTACAACTCGGTAAGAAGATTAAAGCTCTTCGATCCGATAGAAGTGGTGAGTATATAAGTCAAGAGTTCAAAGATTACTTAGCTGAGTGTGGAATTATCCAGCAACTCACATCTCCTTATACTCCACAGCAAAATGGTGTATCTGAAAGGAGAAATCGTACTTTACTTGACATGGTACGATCAATGTTTGAACTTACGACTCTTCCTTTTACTTTTTGGGATTATGCCCTTGAAACTGCTATTCGCATTTTGAATATGGTTCCAACAAAGAAGGTTGTTAAAACTCTATATGAAATATGGACAGGAAAAGCTCCCAACTTTTGTTACTTAAAGGTCTGGGGATGTGAGGCGTTTGTTAAATGTGACACACCTGATAAGCTCCAAACCAGATCTGTTAAGTGTATCTTTGTAGGATACCCTAAGGAAACTATGGGTTACTACTTCTACTACCCAGCTGAGAACAAAGTCATTGTGGCTAGGTATGGAGATTTCCTTGAAAGGAATCTCATATCTCAAGAACTCAGTGGGAGAGTATATGATCTAGAATATGATCAAGAAGATACAACACCTTCTGAAACTACTAGCCAACTTCAAGAAGAGCCTAAAAGCTTAGGCGTTCCTCCTGAAGTTGTTCCCATTCGTAGTGCGAAAGGTACTATCGTGCACACTGTCTATGTCTTAACGTAGAGGTGGTGGAAAATATGGTTGGGGATCTTAATGAACTCGCCAACTATAAAGGCGCCATGGTGATCACGAAAAGGATAAATGGTGATTGCTATGAATGGGGAAATGCAATCCATGAAAGATAATGAAGTTTGGATTGAAGTTGACCTTCCTCCCAATGCCAAAATCGTTGGAAGTAAGTGGATCATCAAGAAGAAAACTGACATGGATGGCAATGTACACACCTACAAGGCTCGTCTAGTGGCTAAAGGTTTTACTCAAACCTATGGCATTCACTACGAGGAGACATTCTCTCCTGTAGCGGACATAAGAGCTATTAGGATTCTCATAGCTATAGCTGCACACTATGACTATGAGATTTGGCAAATGGATGTCAAAACTGCTTTTCTGAATGGTCGTCTAGATGAAGACATATATATGGCACATCCAGAGGGTTTTGTGAATCCATTATTTCCTAACCGTGTATGCAAGCTTAAAAGGTCCATTTATGGACTGAAGCAAACATCAAGGCAATGGAATAAAAGATTTGATGGAGAAATCAAAAGTTTTGGATTTACTCAGAATCTTGATGAGCCATGTGTATATCACAAAGCTAGTGGGAGTCATGTTACTTTCCTTGTTCTGTATGTCGATGACATATTAATCATAGGAAATCATATACCAAGTCTGAATGAGGTGAAAGCCTATCTTGGTAAATGTTTCTCAATGAAGGACTTAGGGGAAGTAGCATATATACTCGGAATCAAGATCTACAGGGATAGATCAAGGCGACTAATTGGTTTAAGCCAAAGTGCTTACATTGACAAAATATTGAAGAGATTCAATATGCAAAATTCCAAGAAGGGATTTTTGCCAATGCAAGTAAATCATGGTTTGAGCAGCCAAAGCTGTGCTTCAACACTGCGAGGTGGCGCGTATAAAGAAAGTTCCTTATGCTTGGCTGTAGGATCTATCATGTATGCGTGAGATGCACAAGGCCGATGTGGCGTTTGCTCAAAAATTGACCCAGTCGGTATCAACAGAATCCGGGTGAAATAACAACCTGACTGTTTAAACGTATTCTCAAGTACCTTAGGGCTACAAGAGATATGTTCATAGTGTATGGGGAAATCCGAAGCGAACTATGCATTACATGTTCTGGGATGCATCCGGAAGTGTGACAAAGATGATACGAAGTCTCAGGGCGGGTTACATATTTGTCATCAATGGAGGTGTTGTGGATTGGAAGATCAAGAAACAGACAACACTTGCATATGCTGCTATAGAAAGTGAGTACATAGCGGCGTCTGAGGTCGCCATGGAAGCTGTTTGGATAAGGAAGTTTGTTTAGGGCTTGGTGTTATGCTTGTCGATTGAAAATCCTATTAAAGTATATTGTAACAATTCTGCTGCAATTACTTTTGCCCATGAACTGGAGTCATGAAGGGCACCAGACACTATCCTAGACAATATCACTATGTTCGAGAGCAAGTCGAAATTGGTGAAATTGAGTTGCTCAAAGTTCACACAGATGATAACCTAGCAGATCCTTTAACAAAGGCCTTACCTGGTGAAAAACTTAATCATTTGTCTGATAAGTTTGGACTTCGTTTAGCTAGTAGTTTCATGCCCATCTGTGACTAAGTATTTTAGATAAAAGGATATTGTAAACATTATTATTGAAATGAAATAAAGTATTTTGTTATGTTTATTATTCATTTATTATGATGTTATCCTATATTTGCATGTTTAAATCCTTGAATAACTTAAGTTATTCTAAATAGTCCATTGTCAATTAATAACATGGGAATGATATTGAATTAAGACAAATCTGAGTATTAGTTAGAGTATACTTGAAAGTATGCTAATGCGTAGCATGACTAATTTCAGATGATATTCAATGTATTGAGTATAGGACTTATCCCACCCGCATGATAATACTTTATGGATCTTTGTCATTAAGTATATCATGGATATTTATCCTCTGACTTGAGATACCAGAGATATGTCATGGATGTAGTGTATTTTTGTGAAGCAATCTAACGCTATACGTAACTGGTAGTTATAAGGGTTGTTTTCAGAAGTGTTGCGAAATCTATGAATTCTGCTTGTAGTCAAAATGGGATTTGTTTCCTTCAAATTTATTTTGAAGTATAATACTACTGGGCCCCTCGTAGGGTTGTTAAGATGTTTGCATGGCCATGCCCAAGGTCTTCTGGAATATGTTTAGAAGAATTGGTAATCTTGATCAATCACATAAAGCGAGAAACAGAATAGTTAATTAAGAAATGAGTGAGATCCATATTCTTATTAACATGGTATTAGAAACAAAATGATGAATATGATGATGAATCATCAAAACTTGGTTTTCTCCAGAAAACCATACACGAGTTGTACCGGAGGCATTGGCGTGTTGCTAGACGCTAACCAATGTCATTTCACGTTTTGTAAACATATCCAAGTGGGAGCTGTTGGAAATGTATATATTTACAAACATGTGAATGTCCGGATTCGAACTCGTGACCACTGGATTGCACACATTAGCGAATGAAAATTAAAGTTAAATAATAATTGTTAATGTTTACGATTAATTATTGCACATTAAGTCCGTTTAACGATCGTTATGTATTTAACGGAAAAATGACTAACGAACGTTAAATGAAAAGAGAAAGGACTAGTAATGGAAAATATTGAAGTGGAAAGTTTTGGGTTTTCTCTTGGGCTTGTCTCATGGCCGGCCAATGGAATGGGTTCTCTTTTTGGGTTTTCTCTTGGGCTTGTCTCATGGCCGGCCAAGGGAATGGGTTCTCAACCCAAGCCCTAACTTGTTCCCAAAGTTTTCCATACACTATATAAACAAGGCTAGGTTCTAGGGTTTTTCATAACTTTGTGCATTGAATTAACCCTAGATCTCTCCTCTCCTTTCTCTTGTCCCTATTCGGCCGAACACCCCTTGTTAGGGAGTTTGGTTTTGTTTTTCCTTAAAATGAGGACTTGTGTTAGATCTCGCAATCACTTGATTCGTTGGTTAATTCGTGTGTACAAGAACGTGGTAGTAAGGCACTATTCTTACACCTAATTGGTTTGAGTTGTAGAACAGTAAGGGACAACTCTTTAAACCACTTTGTAGAAAACTAGAAGGGGGGTTGAATAGTTTACCAATTAAAAACTTTGTTTTGAAACTTATTGAAAGATCAATTGATATTGATCTTTGGATATGTTGATGAAATATGCAAGTAATATGTAAAGAGTAAATAAGGAAAGAAATGATCAAACCACAACAAGTTGTTTATAGTGGTTCGGTCTACAAGGACTCTTTTTCCTTGCCCTACTCCACTCCCCGAGTCTCACACTCGAGAGTTTAACTTCACTAGTCAACAAGCTCCTTTCATCGGCGAAGAAAACCTTTACACTTCGCTTACACTATTTCCGACACTAAGCTAGATGTCGAGTTCTTTCCAAGGGTACAACTACTCCCACACACAATGTATTTTGAGGACTAAAATACTAACCACTCACACTCACAAGATTATGATGGTTTAATACAACAATGAAGTATGAATCAACACTAGATCATACAACACTAAACAAACAAGACTTCCAACTTCTCGTTGAAGCTTGAATGTGACTTGATCTTCTTTGCAACAAAAGAGATCACTAATATGATATGAAACTGAGTTAGAAAGGTTAGAGAGAAGATATGTATGAGAGTATAGTAGAAAGGGATGAGAAACTACTTGGCTTGGCATTGCTATTTATAGCCAAAATGGACAGGAGCGTCCACGGACCGCGGAACCCTTTTAAGGGTTCTGCCCATGTACCATTTTGGTACGCCGGGTCTGACGAGCCAAGATATCAAATCTTGCCAAAGTCAACTCTATCTAAGTGAGATTGTGCAAGATATGAAGAGTACAAATCCACACAAAATATCTAATGAAATCTTCCAATGATTTCCATGATGCATCACATGATGTCATATGTTGTATTTCTATTTTTAGAAATATGCAAGTACTTAAGTAGTGTTTGGTTTTAAGAACCTAACACATTCTAAAACTACTATCATACATAATGATTAGAGTCATATCAAGATGTCACTAATCATAAATGTAAATGCTTGAATGATGAATATATTGTTTGAAAAAGCTTGTTTAAATATCTATTAAACTTGACAAGCTTTAAGCTTTTATAAATTAAATTTACTTTTGGCGTTAACAAAACTTAGGTAAAGATCAAAAATATAAATAACGTTTAATGACGATATTTGTATTAACAATCTCCCCATTTTTGTTGAGGACAAAATATAAATTTTATTTTTAAAAAAGATACAAAGTTTGTGCAAGAGTTATAAAAATGTTAGTTTTAGAACTTGAAAAGAGAATGATAATGCAAGTGTATGATGTTTGACTTTTTCTAAAAGTCAAAGTATTCACTAGTTGATGCATGATGTTGACTTTTTCAGAAAGTCAAAGTATGCAGTTGACTTTTTAAGAAAAGTCATGTCAGTTTGACTTTTTTAGAAAAGTCAAAATAAAATCAAGTTCTATATTTTCTCCCCCTTTTTGTCTCAACAAAAAGAAGAGGCGTCTTGCGAATGTAATGAGCGAGCCATTATCTCCCCCTTGATCAAAGCTCCCCCTAAATTGGGTACTTAATGGGAAGATACATGGATTGTGAAAATAAAGCTACAAAAAAATGTTAGTAATAATGATCATTCACAAGCATTTCCAAACATTATGTAAAAGTACCAACACTATAATAAAAACACCATTCATTAGTTAAAATTTTCATGAACAAAGATCATGAAAGGAGAACACAATGATGTGTTTTAGTACAATAAAAGAAAAGAAAATAAAATCCTAGGAAAAGAAGAGCTAGAATGCTAATCTATGACCATCCTAGTTAGATGGTGGATGAGAAAGAGCGTTGAGGCGCTCAAGGATATGATTGAGGATGAACCTCATTTCCTATTGGAAGTCATGGACCATAACCCGGGTCCTTTCCACGGTTTGGGCCGTTTGCTCACAAGTTGAGCAACCATGCCTAAGAGGGTAGAATGTTTGGGGAGGTTGTGGTGGTGGAATGGTAGATGTGTTGGGGATGTTTGGGGTGGTCATGATGGATGCAAGCAAAGCATTTTGCATTTGCATAGTCTCACTTAAGTGAGAATCCACCATGCCTTTGAATTGGTGGAGGTTGTGGAGTTCCATTTGAATCTCCTCTCTAGTGGGATTGGCATCCCACATACACTCCTCAATGTCCTCAAGATGAGGGGACATTGATGGGGTGAGTGGATGGTCCCCATACAAAGGACCATGAATGTCTTTGTGAATGGGGTGGAAGAGAAGAGGTTTAGGCCCTAATGGGGCGTTTGGGTCAATAGATGACCGAGGTGACTCATGAGCAATCCGCTCAATTGTGCCAAATGATGGCAATGGTGGTGGATGATTTGGCCTAGGAGGCAAGTCATCCAAGTCCTCCAAGAAAGGATTTGGTGAAGTTGGTGGAGTGGAAAATAACTCCATAGGAATGAGAGTTGGAGACCTTGGTGGTGAAGGTGGTGAGGGTGTTTTGGATGTTTGGATGGGTGCCGGTGGAGGTAAAGTTGGTGTTTTTGTAGGTGGTGGAGTGGTAATCACAATGTGTGATTGATTGGGTGTAGCCAAGGTAAGATTTGTATCATCTCGGATGGGAGATGAGATTGTGAGTGGAGAAGACTCGGATGAGGAGCTAAGATTAACGAAGCAACAAGGCCTCACACTAATTCTAGCAGTCTTCTTGCAAGGTTTTGGAGATGATTTTGTCATTTTTGACTTGGGTTTTGCTTTGCTAGATAATAGTAAGAATGAAGAAGGTGTGAGGATGATCATGGTAAAACCTCTCAATTTATAGAAGTGAAAAATTGTGGAGAAATGTGTTTGATTTGATGTTGAACCATTGAAGAGATGAGGTTCCTAATGATTTGGAAGTGGGTTGAATGCTAGTCATATCACCCAAGTCAATCCATACAAGAGAGATGGAGTGAAGAAGAAAAGATTTGCAATAAATGTGTTCTAATGAGTGAAATTTCCTAACAATCCAGATCACCCACGGATTTGAAGGTACCAAAAATTTGGTTCCTTCCTTTATGCCAAAGGGCTCCTTGGGTGGATTTTTCAAATTTTTGAATTTTGGTGGGAAATGGATTTCTTATATACCTAAGTAAATTATACTAGTTCTAATAAGAGTATAAACTAGTTAAGATTGATTTATAAGTGATGGATGGTAATTTGGAATCACGAAAGAGTCGAAATTCAGAAAATTACCTGGAGGATCCACGGCACCAAAATCATACACGGCCGGAACCCTAAAAAGGGTGCCGTCTGGTCCCTGTACATGCGAACGGCGGTACCAATTACATAACGGACGGTACCAAATTTATGGTGCCGTCGATCCGTGAAGTGAAAATGGACATAGTACGTTTTTAGGTGTCGGGGACTTTTCGAAACACGAAATTTTCTCAAAACTAGTGACACTAAACATTTTAGTTAGGAAAAGTAAATAACACATGTATAAACATAGTGGAGCATAGATTTTGAGCAAGGCTTTTTGATTTTCACATTATAGTGAAAATGGGTAAAATTTGATAGCATACTTGTGCTATCCCCCTGTATAAGATTGTTAGCATACAACATTGTTTTAAGTTATATTATCATCCTACATAATAAAAGCAACTAAATTGTATCAAACATTAACGATAATGTATTGTTCCAAACACTCCTTAATGGACCCTCATTTGTCCAACTTCTTGTAGATCTTGTTCATCATCCTACCAAGGCACTTGAACATTCCCTTAGTTTGCTTGAATTCTGCTGATTCATTCTCTATCTCGGGAAGAGACGCATAATACTCATGAGGTGGAAGACGAGAGCTTGGAAGACCATCCTCAGAGCTATTTGATGATGATGATGATGGAGTTGGAGGTTTTGCTCTTTTGCCTTTTGTCTTAGCAACTCGTTCATCACTTAAAGGTACAAAGATGTGAGGGATGAGCTCATAGTGAAGGTGCATCCCTTTTGGGGTTGGTGGAATTGGTGCAAAATTTCTATAGAGACGGGTGAGAAGCATCCCGTATGGAAGAGCAACCGATCCTTGAGTTGGAATATCAATCATTCTCCTAGCGATGTAGTAAGCTAAATTGAATGGTTGGCGGGTGGACAAGTTGTAGAGCATGTGGCAAAGGCAAGCGTTGATGTGATCCCTATTTCCTATGGTGCTAATGACGTTGGCTCTAAGTAACTCCTCCCATTTCTTAAATTCGGGCTTAAGTTCATTTATCTCCATTCCATATGGATCTCGGTTTACCTCTTTTCCCTTTCGGGTAACTCGGGTTGTATCACCCCTAGGGTTAAATAGGTGTTCACGGATAACATCCTTATCGGCCAAACGGGTTTGGTAGGGAGTAGAGCGGTCATTGATTGCATCAAGAACGGTGAGTGACCATTTATTCGAGTAGACACAAGTTCCTCGGTTGGGAATTCCTAGCACTTGAGCAAAGTTGGCTAAGGTGATGGTGTAGTCGTTTTGATTGATTCTAAACCTAAGACAAAATTCATCATCGTCTTCATCACTAAAGCCGGTCACACTAGCATAGAATTCTAACACAAACCTAGGACCAATTGGTTCATCGATGTCAAGAAGACAATCGAATTGAATGGCGGCTAGTTCTTCACGAAGATTGGTATTTTCAAGGAAGGATGAGTGAATGGTTCTACCCTCATGGAAATACCTTGATTCTAGACCCCTAAATATTTCTACTTGTTCCTTGGTAAGTCCTTTGGTTTTGTGGTGTTTGGGAATGTAGTTAAGGGTGTCTTTGTGATCATAGAATCTTGCGGCTACCATGGTTATTCCTAAGGACAAGAATTAATATGTTAAAAATGAGAATAAATTTTAACGTTTTGGTTCTAGTGTGTGCCTATATGAAAACAATTTGGAGTTGCGGTTATCTCGACTCATTTTATGCACAAAAATGGTTTTAGTGGGGTGTTTGGCAAATACCATGAGATAACCCAAATGCTCCTAATTCAATGTGGCTTCATTTGAATATACCGGGAATGCATATTAGTTATGCAATACCTTTAGTATTCAAGAGCATGCAAGTGATGAAAATTTAACGTTTCTATTTGTATTAGCAATGAAAAAAATTGTTTTCCTACAAGTGAGAAGCTTTTCAAAACTTTTGACATGGGGTGTTTGGTTGTTTGAATAAGGCCTTATATTCATTATCTATCAATTAGTGGGAAGCATGATTTGTTTATGCAATATGATAATGTAGTACCTAATTTCAATGACTAGTTATGCATTTTGCCAATTGAATTCATATTTGGTATACAAGCATACATAAAACCCCATGTAATGATTTGTGATAGTTTTGTGCATAAATAAGGATCCTAGACTCAGAATTAAGAGATAGAATGTAGTTAGGATACTTACAATGATGTTATCTTCAGTGATTAGTGAGTGAGAAGGTGTCAATAATGAGTTTGGTACATGTTTTGTTAAAGTGGGTTGTGAGGAAGAGGATGTTTTGTATGTAGCAGTTTTGCTTCTGTAGACACCACGGACCAGACGGTACCAAATTTTTGGTTCCATCCGTGTTGTCATTTGGTGCCGTGGCTACAGTAGCAGGTACAAAACAAAATTGTTTAGTTTTGATTATTCTAATGTTTTTGGCTATGTTTGTCCTACATGTTTGGTTCCATTAACCCTAAACCAAGTCTAAGAAGATTAAAAGGTTCTCGTTTAAGAGGCTTAGTTAATATGTCGGCAATGTTGTCTTCGGAGGATACTTTCTCGATTGAAATGTTTCCTTTTTGAACATTGTCGCGAAGAAAGTGATGGCGGATTTCAATATGCTTTGTACGAGCATGTTGAACGGGATTCTTGTTGAGATCGATGGCTCCTTTGTTGTCGCAAAGTATCACAATGTCGTTGAGATGAATTCAGTAATCTACGAGAGCTTGCTTCATCCAAAGAGCTTGTTGACATGCCTTTCCGGCCGAGACGATTTCGCTTCAGTAGTTGAGATGGCTAAAGGCGTTTGCTTCTTTGCAAACCATGAGGTGAGACAATGTCCAACAAAAGTGCAAATACCACTTGTACCTTTTCTATCGACATAATCACCGGCATGATCCGAGTCGGCATACACTATGGTTTCTATACCCGTGCCTTTGGGATACCATAATCCTAAACACGTTGTTCCCTTAATGTATCTAAAAATCCTTTTTAAGGCTTCTAAGTGTGATGCCTTTGGGTTTTCTTGAAAGCGAGCACATAGACAAACACTAAACATAATGTCGGGTCTACTAGCCGTAAGATAGAGTAGGCTACCAATCATTCCTCTATATTTAGTGTTATCTACGGATTCACCTTCTTCGTCCTTGGTGAGTTTAGTGTCCGAGGACATGGGTGTTTTAGTTGGTTTGGAATCTTCAAGACCAAATTTCTTAAGCATGTCTTTTATATATTTAGATTGGTTAAAGAAAATGCCATCTTCTAATTGTTTAATTTGAAGTCCTAGAAAGAAGTTTAATTCACCCATCATACTCATTTCAAACTCGTTGTGCATGATTTTAGAGAAATCATCACATAATTCTTGACAAGTTGATCCGAATATAATGTCATCAACATATATTTGAACAATGATAATTTGTGATTCCTTTTTCTTGGTAAAAGAGTATTATCTACTAATCCCATATTGTATTTGTTATCAATAAGAAAAGTCTTAAGTCGGTCGTACCAAGCTTTAGGTGCTTGTTTAAGGCCATATAATGCTTTCTTGAGTTTGAAGACATGATGTGGTTTCTCAAAGTCGGTAAAACCGGAGGTTGAGCAACATACACTTCTTCGTTAATAAACCCATTAAGGAAAGCACTTTTAACATCCATTTGAAATAATTTAAAGTCATAGGCACATGCATAAGCAAGTAATATTCTAATAGATTCAAGTCTAGCTACTGGTGCATAAGTTTCATCATAGTCAATCCCTTCTTGTTGATTATAACCTTGTGCAACAAGCCTAGCTTTGTTTCTAGATACTACACCATTTTCATCCATTTTATTTCGGAAGACCCATTTTGTTCCAATAATAGTTTGATCTTTAGGTTTTGAAACTAATTTCCAAACATCATTTCTAACAAATTGGTTTAATTCTTCTTGCATGGCTATTACCCATGATTCATCTTTTATTGCTTCATTTATGGTTTTAGGTTCAATGGTGGATACAAAACAAAAATAATTACTTTGATTTTGGGCATGTGACCTTAAGGTTCTTTGATTAAGTTGTCCTATGACCTTTTCTAAAGGATGACTTTTATATTCTTTAATGTTTATAATTTCCTTATTTAATGGTTCATCTTCCTTAATTTGACTTTCTATTATTTGACTTTCAACTAAGTCATCATCTAGCAAAGGTGATGTCTTAGAAGGAGGTGGACTTTCGTCAAATGTTATGTTCAACGATTCCTCGACTATCATTGTTTCTTTATTTAGGACAATGTAAGCTTTACTAGTTTGAGAGTAACCAATAAATACACCTTCATAAGACTTTGGGTCAAACTTGGTGAGATAATCCTTAGTATTAAGAATAAAGCATTTACAACCAAAGACTCTAAAATATCCTAACGTTGGCTTTTTACCTTTATAAAGTTCATATGGTGTTTTGTTTAAGAAAGGACGTATTAAGACTCTATTTAAAATATATGTAGAAGTGTCAACGGCGTTACACCAAAACTTTTGAGGAATGTTTTGTTCATTAAGCATTGTTCTACTCATTTCTTGAATTGTTCTATTTTACGTTCTACTACTCCATTTGATTGAGGTGTTCGTGGAGCCGAAAAGTTATGTGTTATACCATTTGTATCACAAAAGTTTCCAAATTGAGTTTCGTTGTCAAATTCACGACCATGATCCGTTCGGATCGACACAATTTTGACACCTAGAAGATTTTGAATTTTCTTGCTAAGAATTTCAAATTTATCAAAAGCTTCATTTTTGGTTTTCAAAAACAATGTCCAAGTAAACCTTGAGTAATCATCTACTATGACCAAAGTGTATAAGTTGCCTCCATAGCTTCTTATAGCGGATGGTCCAAACAAGTCCATATGTAATAATTCTAGACACTTAGATGTGGACACCATATTTTTAGATTTGTGACTACTATGGGTTTGTTTACCAATTTTGCAAGCGCCGCAAAAGTGTTGGTCATATTTTAGTTTTGGTAAATTTCTAACTAACTCTTTTGAAGATAGGTTTTGTATAAGTCTCATATTAGCGTGACCTAAGCGTCTATGCCAAAGAGATGAGCTATCGCCTAATGTTGTTAGGCAAAGTTTGTCATTATATGTTTTATCTATTTTCATGACGTATATGTTATTTTTCCTAACTCCTTTAGCTATGGTGATACCATCTTTTAGTATTTTACTACCATTTTCATCAAATAGTACTTTATACTTTTTATCACATAATTGGCTAATACTAAGTAGATTAAATCCTAACCTATCTACATGAGCAACATTTTCAATAGTTAGGGAGTTATGAGCAATCGTACCTTTGCCAATAATTTTGCTTTTGAGATTGCTACCAAAGGTGACATTACCTCCGTCATACTCTTGGTATGATGAGAAGAGACTTTTGTTGCCCGTCATGTGTCGTGAGCATCCACTATCTTTTATCCATTCATCAGGTTCCAATCCAACTTTCAAGCATACCTAAGAAGCAAATAACTCAAGCATTTGGTCCCCAATATCTCATGGGTCCGTTTGGGTTAAACATACCATTTATTTGATTCATGTATGGGAACGATGGGTAAGAGTTCCATGGCATGTAATCTGGAGTTTGATATGGTCTAAGGAAGTTTTGATTCCAACGTTGTGTTGGTAGTTGGGTTGTACGTTGTGGTTGCTCTTAGGAAAGGGCGCGTTTGGCAAAGGAGTTTTATATCGTTGTTGAGTAGTTTTTGATCTAAATTCATTTTGACAAGTCCTACTCCTGATGTAACAGCTGGTTTTAGTTTAACACTATCATTGGTTTTCTTGGTTACTTTAACAAATTTATACGGTTCGTTATTCGAACATTCTGTTCTGCTGAAGTACCCACGGCACCATTTTGCACAACGGACGGAACCTTTATTTTGGTTCCGTCTGGTCCGTGCTGTACTACAGCAATTTTGATAGAATGTTCGTTCTTTTCGGCCGTTTTGTTTTGACTCTTTGGAATTAATACTTCATTAAAACCTAGCCCATTCATGTCTCCTGGTGTTTTATGGATTTTAACTATTTCATCGGCAAGATCGATGTTTTTGTTAAACCTTTAAAACTTAGAATTATTTTCTTCGATGTAGAACTAAATAACAGAGATCCCGGTCCTTGTTAGCACAGAACGATTCAATTCTTGATTCGAATGCCGACTTAGGAATTCTTTGCCAAATGACTTTTGGTATTTCATGACTGATTATCCACATTGGAAGTCTTAATACTACATTAAAACCTAGACCTTAGTTATTACATGTCCACACTAAACTGCAATAACCCTACAAACGGATGTCATTCGCCTAACGGAGCGTTTATGCCCATTTAGTCCTTTTGTCAATCTTCTAGACATTGTTTCATCGAAAACTCTTGTGTGAGCTTTAGTTTTTCTATTTCAAGATTAAGCTCTTGACATGATTTACAATCATCGTCATTTGCTTTTCCTTTTTCAAGTTGTTTTGCTTTTTCTTTCAACTCATATACTTCATTTTCCAAAAATTCCTTTTTGGTTTTAAAATTTATTTTAGTTATGATTTTAGACTTAGCTCACACAATTGATTATATTGTTTTTGCAAAGTGTCATCATCTATATAAGAATAAGAAGAATCGAAAGTACCTCATTTGACTCATGTGCCATTAGAGCGATCTCTTCCTTGCTTGATTCTTCATCGTCTTCACTATCACACCAAGCACCACTTACAAAAGCTCGTTGAGTTTTGCTTTTAGGTGGCTTGGGACATTCTCCTATGAGATGACTTTCATCACCACATCTAAAACACTTTCTTTCACCTTTACCCTTTTTGTCATCCCGATCTTTTCGGAATGGCTTCTTTTCTTCTCGAGGTTGTCTTACAAACTTTCCTCTTCTTCTAAAGAACTTCTTAAAATCTCTAACGGCCATGGCATACTCCTCATCTTCACTACCAGAGCAAGATTCATCATCATCGCTTGATTCCGCCTTTGCTTTTAGAGCAACGGATTTGATCTTCTCCCTTCTTCCTTTGATGATCTCCGAATCTTTCTCCATTACCATTTCGTGAACTTTGAGGTTGCCAATTAGCTCGTCTAGTGACATTTTTTAGAGATCTTTTGATTCTTCAATAGCGGTCACTTTAGCTCTCCATTTGGGATGGAGTGCTCTAAGAAATTTCCCGACAAAGTTCTTACTACGAAAAGATTCATCAAGTGCTTTAAGTGATGTAATAATAGTGTTAAAGCGAGCAAAGCCACAATCAATGGTTTCATCTTCCGGGATAACAAATTGTTCATATTGTTGAACAAGAAGATCAATTTTGTTATCCTTGACTTGTGAATTACCTTGATGTGTAACAATCAAAGATTCCCAAATATCTTTGGCGGTTTCACACATAAAAGTTCTTTCATATTCTTTTCTAGGTAAAGCATTATAAAGCATCATTTTAGCTTCATTATTTTTAGCAACTAATTTCTTTTGTTCATCAACGGAAATATCCTTTGTTGTAGAACTAAAATCCCCTTTAACAATAATAAACCAAAGATCTATATCTTTTGATTTTACATATGTTTCAAAACGGTTTTTCCAATAGATAAATCCATTGGTTTCAAAGAGTGGTGGTCTTTGCATAGATTGCCCTTCTTTAAAGTTTTCAGAATCCATGGATCGTTTCAAGTTTATAAAATACAAGTTATTTTAGAAATTCTTGAGCAACGAGGCTCTGGTACCAATTGTAGAAAACTAGAAGGGGGGTTGAATAGTTTACCAATTAAAAACTTTGTTTTGAAACTTATTGAAAGATCAATTGATATTGATCTTTGATATGTTGATGAAATATGCAAGCAATATGTAAAGAGTAAATAAGGAAAGAAATGATCAAACCACAACAAGTTGTTTATAGTGGTTCGGTCTACAAGGACTCTTTTTCCTTGCCCTACTCCACTCCCCGAGTCTCACACTCGAGAGTTTAACTTCACTAGTCAACAAGCTCCTTTCACCGGCGGAGGAAACCTTTACACTTAAACTACACTATTTGACACTAAGCTAGATGTCGAGTTCTTTCCAAGGGTACAACTACTCCCACACACAATGTATTTTGAGGACTAAAATACTAACCACTCACACTCACAAGATTATGATGGTTTAATACAACAATGAAGTATGAATCAACACTAGATCATACAACACTAAACAAACAAGACTTCCAACTTCTCGTTGAAGCTTGAATGTGACTTGATCTTCTTTGCTACAAAAGAGATCACTAATATGATATGAAACTGAGTTAGAAAGGTTAGAGAGAAGATATGTATGAGAGTATAGTAGAAAGGGATGAGAAACTACTTGGCTTGGCATTGCTATTTATAGCCAAAATGGACAGGAGCGTCCACGGACCGCGGAACCCTTTTAAGGGTTTCGCCTGTGTACCATTTTGGTACCGGACAAGCCAAGATATCAAATCTTGCCAAAGTCAACTCTATCTAAGTGAGATTGTGCAAGATATGAAGAGTACAAATCCACACAAAATATCTAATGAAATCTTCCAATGATTTCCATGATGCATCACATGATGTCATATGTTGTATTTCTATTTTTAGAAATATGCAAGTACTTAAGTAGTGTTTGGTTTTAAGAACCTAACACATTCTAAAAACTACTATCATACATAATGATTAGAGTCATATCAAGATGTCACTAATCATAAATGTAAATGCTTGAATGATGAATATATTGTTTGAAAAAGCTAGTTTAAATATCTATTAAACTTGACAAGCTTTAAGCTTTTATAAATTAAATTTACTTTTGTCGTTAACAAAACTTAGGTAAAGATTAAAAATATAAATAACGTTTAATGACGATATTTGTATTAACACACTTCTTTGTTTTGTTCAAGAGATCTGACATTCGCAAGAGGTACGTTACGCATACTTTCAGTTAATTATTTATTTGTTATGATATTTAGTCTTCCAATGTGTACTCTTGATGTCTACATGTTTTATTGTATGTCATGTATTATAAACTCAACATAAGTGTGATTCATTGATAATTGACTCAGAATGTGAAGGGTTTTGATCATAATTTTTGTGAATCAATCATGGTTAAACATTCTGAATAGCAGACAGTTTCATTGTTCTGCGAGGTATCATAGAGTTCAAGTACTTTGGAGATTAAAGGGTCAGTGATGTATTTCATTGTGTTGATGGAAATTAGGCACATGTAACTTGCATCAATTCACCAAATTGCTAAATACCTTGAAGACAAGTCGCTACTTACCTAAGTCGGTAGGTAGTCAAGTTGCTATAAACCTTAGAAACAAGTCGCTAAGACACCAAGTCGCTAAGCAGACAAGTCGTTAAAGAACAACTCGCTAAGTATTAAGTCGCTAAGAACAACTCGCTAAGTTTCCAAGTCCCTAAGTAGCAACTCGCTAAGAACAACAAAGACAAGTCGCTAGAAATTATAGAGACAAGTCGCTACGCCAACCAAGTCGCTAGCCGAGGTGGAACCTCCACTACGTTGTACTGTTTTTCGGCTTGTCTCAATAGACAAGTCGCTAGGCTCAACTCGCTACTCCTCTAGCTACAAGTCGCTGGAAATTAACAAATCAAGTCGCTACCAAGAAAAAAACTCTGAGACTCAAGTCGCTAGGTAGAAAACTTTAAAAACAACACTTTTCAATCCAAAAGAAGCTCAACCACATTGATTCAAGCTTTCCAAATCAAAACCCAAGAACTTACCATGATTCTACACACAAAAGTACACTCAAAATTCAAACTTTAACACAAGAAATGATCCAAATGATGCAAAAACCACTAAACTTTTTCAACCCCAAAAACCATATAAAACCACTAGAAATCCAAGTTTATGTAAGGGAGATAATCAAACCATGGCTCTTGATACCAATTGTAACATATTGGATTTCACAAACACATCAACAATTACAAATATGGGCGTATAATCATATGGTTTTAGAGAGAGAAAGTGGGATATTCTAGTGAGAGAAACTTATGGAAGGTTAGATTCCAAATGAACATCCAACCCTCTCCCTTGTGGGGAGTGGGCTATTTATACAAAGAAGCACGCCCTCCTTCGGGCTGTGGATCAGGCATACAGTGGGTAAAGACCCGTCCTTCCTCCACGGTGTTGCACTAGACTAAACTACACTGATAACTAACTAACAAATAACGTTATAAATGATATGTCTATGAGCTAACTTAAGCTAGATAATATTTGGGGTGACCGATGCTTTACAATAGAATTTTCAAATCCTAACATGTTTAAATGTTTACAGAGAAGATTTTACTGAAAAACTTGTTTTTGAGGATTAAAGAACACAAAGATTTCTTGTTTTGAGAAGAGATTTTGACAGAGTTTGGTTGCAGTAAATCTTTGTGTGTGTTTTTATGTTTAGAGAGGGGTATTTATAGAGTGAAGAGAGGGGAAAAATATGCATAAATGGGATTTGTTAAGTTAGTTTTTGAAAACGTTTTGAATCTCCACATTTAATGCCACCACTCCACTACCCGCAGTAAAATCCCGGTTTTCAAGGAACAGTTGCAGTGCATAGTAAAAGTGCATTCTGCAGTAATAAAATATCCACAAGATATTTCATGTGAGAGGAGGCATTTAATGCCAAGCGGGATGAGGTAAGTTTAGAGGGACCCTTGACTTGGATGACAGTAAGACAAAGAGACATATATTCCTATATTAAATTGACATGATTACCAACCTAGGACATTTAAGTAACTGATACTTGGTGCATTTAGTTACTCATTCAATGCTTAATGTCTAAAGTCAGGGTCCTTGAATGAGTCTCATTCAGTGAGAGGGTAGTTTTGGGGTTTTGTTCTGGGAGGATTAACCATTTCAGAGAAAACTTACTGAGATTGGGATTGGTTTTCAGGTTGATGACTTTCAATGTCTAGCATTCCCAATTCAGCTTTCAGTCTCCTGAAGGTAGGTTCATCTAAGGATTTGGTGAAGATATCAGCAAGTTGATATCCAGTAGGGATGAAATGAAGCTCTATGTCTCCTTTCATTATGTAGTCCGTGATGAAATGATATCTGATATCAATGTGTTTGGTTCTTTGGTGAAGGACAGGGTTGTTGGAGATTCCAATGGCACTGGTGTTATCACAGAAGATGGGCACCATTTTGTAGTGGATGTTGTAGTCACTGAGTTCACTTTTCATCCATAATACATTGGCACAGCATCCTGTAGCAGCCACATACTCGGCTTCAGCTGAAGACAGCAGCCACATACTCGGCTTTAGCACTCCAACAAACCAGTTTTCCTCCAAGAAATTGACAGGACCCTGAGGTACTTTTCCTGTCCATATTGCAGCCTGCATAGTCAGAGTCAGAATATCCTTTGAGGTCAAACCCTGAGCACTTTAGATAGTATAGTCCAAGGCTTGGAGTTCCCTTTAGGTATCTGAGGATTGTTTTGGCTGCAGTGAGTTGGGATTCTTTAGGATTGGACTGATATCTTGCTATAAGACAGACTGAGAATTGTATGCTTCCGGTTCCAACGCATTAGCTACATCAGTGAACCAACAATCCCCCTGAAATGAGTTTGATTGACTGATTTGCAAGCGAGATCAGGTCCAAGGTTGTTAGGAGGGACCATTAGTATCTTTACTAAGGCACAGTCAGAGATCTCATATTTCTTCAAGAGATTTCTAGTATATTTCTCTTGACTGATGGAGATTCCTTTATCAGTTTGCCTGATTTGTAGTCAAAGAAAGTAAGTGAGTTCACCCATCATGCTCATCTCAAACTTCTTTGTCATCAGTTTTTTAAACTGTTTGCAAAGAGTATAATTTGTTGAGCCAAAGATGATGTCATAAACATATACTTGGACGAGGATCATATCTTGTTTTGTCCTATAGATAAACAATGTGTTGTCTATCTTTCCTCTGACAAAATTGTTTTGAATCAGTAAGGCTAAGAGAGTTTCATACCATGCCCTGGGAGCTTGTTTAGGTCCATAAAGGGCTGTCAAGCTTGAGATAGTCGGGAATTCACTACTCTCAAAGCAGGAGGTTGCTGAACATATACATCTTGTGAGTTCACCATTTAGGAATGCACTTTTTACATCCATTTGGTAAACTTTGAAGTTCATCTAGGTAGCAAATGCAAGGAAGATCCTGATGGCTTCCATTCTTGCGACAGGAGCAAATGTCTCATCATAGTCAATGTTACCTTCTTGTGGATGTAACCTTTGCAACAAGTCTGGCTTTGTTTTAATGACAGTGCCGTTTTCATCAGTTTTGTTTCTGAAAACCCACTTCATTCCTATGACAATGACATCCCGAGGACATTTGATCAAGGTCATGACCTTGTTTTTATCAAACTGTTGAAGTTCTTCTTGAATAGCCTGAACCCAGCTTGGATGTTTTAGAGCCTCAGTGACACTTTTGGGTTCTATTTCGATAGAAAATCAATATAGACATTCATTGGCTGAAGCGCAATTAGCTTGCAGCCATGCGAAAGTGAGCATGCCCTCAGTGGGTTCACCAATGATGTTTACAAGCTCAATGTCCTGAGATTTTGTCCACTTAATTTGTGGTCTAGGATCTGAGCTTGTAGAGGTTACTGGAAACTCAGGAGTGAGTTCGGTTGGAGGAGCCATAGAATTATTTAGATCATCTTTTGAGATGTCTTGTTCAGGTTGAGGTTCTTGAATCATAGGTTCCAGAACATTTGGTTCAGTATTACCTATCCCAGCAGGGACTGATTGATTATCAATAAATTCACTGATAGTTGGTTGGGGAAGGTTATGAAGTAAGACATAGTATGAGATGTCAACATCTATTTGGTATGAGGAATTGATTTCAGTGTTGTACTCATCAGGAGGATATCTTGATGAGTTATCAATTCCGATTTCCTCCACTGAGGTATTTGTGAACCTGATACTTTCTGAACTTTCATCAAAGGTGACATGAAAGGTTTCCTCAACTTATTGTCTCCTTGTGTTAAATACCCTGAAGTCTTTGGAGATTAGTGAGTAACCTAGAAAGTACTCATCATCAGCTTTTGCATCAAACTTGCCTAGATGATCCTTGTGGTTGTGAATGAACACAGGACATCCAAACACATGAAAGTAGCTGATATCAGGAAGTCTACCTTTGAATATCTCATATGGGGTTTTGTTATGTCTTTTGACAATGATTGACCTGTTTTGTGTATAACAGGCTGTTTTGACTGCTTCAGTCTAGAAATGTTTTGAGAGAGCTGAGCCATTTAACATAGTTCTAGCACCTCAATGAGAGTTCTCATTTTTTCTTTCAGCTACCCCATTTTGTTCAGGGTGTAAGGAGATGAAAAGTTTTGGGAGAATTCCCCTTTTCATCACATAAATTCTCAAGCTCTTCATTTATGAACTCATTGCCATTGTCGCAGTTGATTTGTCTAACATTAATGTCATTCGGTTTTCAATTTTCGATGAATGACATTATAGTATCACCACCTCTTTTGGAAAGAAAGTATACCCAAGTGTATCTTGAGAACTCATCAACTATGATAAGTGTATACTTCTCATGCTGGATTGATCTAGGACTGACGGTCCAAAGAGATCCATGTGCAGGAGGTGAAGGAAAGCTTTTGATGGAGAAATTTTTTTTGGTTTTAAATGATGCTCTGCGGTGTTTGCCTTTTTCACAGGCAGAGCATGGTTTATCTTTTTCAAAAACCAGTGATGGTAAGCCAAGGACCTTGTTTTGTTTTGCCAAGTTTTTGATGTTTTTGAAGTTCAAGTGAGAGAGTCTCTTGTGCCACAGCCAGTTGACAGTTTCAGTGGCTTTGGCAAAGAGACAAGTTCCATCTTGAGAGAGTGTTGACATGTCTAAGACATAAACATCATCTCTTCTAGGAGCTATTAAAACAACTTCTTTGTTGGTATTGAACATGGTGCCTTGTTTGTCATTGAATTGCACAATGTACTTAGCATCACAGAGTTGACTGACACTGATGAGATTGTATTTGAGACCATTGACATAAGCTATTCTAGAGAAAACTATTCTATTGCATAAAGTAATCGAACCATAACCTTCGTGGGACATGATGAGGTATCACCAAATACTACCTTGGGTCCTGGTTCCTTTACATACTTGTGCAGATACTCCTTAACACCAGTCATGTTTCTTGAACATCCACTATCTAGATGCCAAATAGGCTCCCTGGCGTGTCTCTACACAAATAGTAAATTGGATTAGTTTCTCTTGCTGACCCACATACTAGTGGGCTTGGGTCTAGAGGTCTGCTTGAATTTGGCAATTGACTCATGGTCAGTGGTTGAGTGCATTGTGCTACCACAGGTTTTGAATTTGGAGACTGAGGATGACTCAGTGACTCGGGGTTGCATAGAACTTCTCCTTGCTTGAATGACACTGTCATGATGGGATGTCTCATGAGCTGTATTTCCGAAAATATCACAGCATGTGTTCATGAGACAATCATCAGGGTGATGATCATTGAAGCCACAGTTTAGGCAAGGAGGAAAAGGTTTTGCTCTATTCTTGTGAGCAGATTTAGAGGTTGAAGCATAATGATGACCAACATTGGTATAGTTTGCTTTACTGAGTGAACTTACATATTGTAAGTGATCAGAAGTTTTGTGTCATCCTTTTTGCAGATCATACAAAAAAGGATTCTATAGCAGTTGTCAGTGGTATTACTGGTATAGTGGCATAGATCACACTTCTGTTTGGGCTTGTTGGTGGATTTTGACTTTGATGAACTAGAGGAGGCTGACTTAGTTTCCTTGATTGAATCAGGAGCTTTTTCGATGGATTCCATCTTATCAGTCAGCTCCCTCACAAGTTCAGTCGATTGGACTGAATTGGTCAAATTCAGTAGGGACTGAAGATGTGGAAGTCTCAGTGGGAGTAGATTCTTGTTGGATTGGTTTTGTTGGTATTTTCAGGATTGTTCTACCAAGTCCAGACCTTTCCTTTGGTGAATGAGGATTGAATTGCATTGGAGTAAGCTCAGAGCTTGGTGAAGCACCCTAAAGAGGTTTCAGGGTGGAAGGTGCATTAGATTCGTCACTCGAGATGTGTTCAGATTACTCTGGGTACATCAGAGAGTCCAAGCATGCTCTTAAGATCTTGACTACTCTAGGCTCTAGTATTCTTCCGAATCAAAATTTGGAAGCTTACTCTCAGGTTAACCCGTTCAATCCAATCACTGGGCTTGGGAATTGTCAACATATTGGTAATCATGCCACCGCACACAAATAGCTTTGGACTGGTCTTTGTTGTGAGAGTCGTGGAGATGGTCTTCACCTATGAATCTCTTTTGCTACTGGAGGCACTGTCCACAAAGCATCAAAGACCCTTGGATTCTTAGCATTCAACTTTCAATGATATCTTTTTCCTTCTTAAGTTCATCTTGAAGAGCCTGATTTCTTTTAACTAGTTTAGTGTTTTGAATTTTCAAAGTGATAGCCTCAAGCTTAGTTTGTTTTAAAAGAAGTAGTTCATCCATACACTTGTTCAATTCAAAACTTAGCTGGTTATAATTTGAAAAAAGATTTAATCGTTGCTTTTCTACAAACTTAAGGTCAACATTGATATAGTTCATATAAGACTGCCAATCAGATTCATCATCCATAGAAAGCAACATATTTACCTTCTTCATTGTGATGTTGACCCATTCTCCATTCCTGGCATGATTTTTCCCACCAGCTAGCTTGTCCTCTTCTCGAGAGAGCCATCGCGTAATGACTTGCACCATTTCATCGTCTCGAGGAGACCGGCTCTTCATCCCAGTTGAAGACTTCAAAACGAGGCCCTTGTTTTACCCTTCACAGATTTAACAGTGTTTGTTGTTTCGAGGAGGTGGCCTCAAGCGTGCTAGCTTGGCTTTGAGTTTCAGTACTTAGCTTCAAAATCAACAGCTTTACTTTGGTCGACTTGTTTTGAAAATTTTGATGAGACCGATAGATTTTGGTCGAAATTTGCTAAATCATGTGGTGATTTGACCCGATGTTTTATAAGAGGTTCGAAATTGTTTTGAAAAAACAAGATTTGGCAAAATGACCTCTTTTATGACACTTAAAGCATTCAGTGTCCTCATTTGCTTATCATTTGAAAACCTTTGTTTCTTTTTATAAACCTCAGAGTTAGCAATGAGTGCCCTTTCCGAAATTCAATGTTCAGTCATTTAGGTACTCCTCACTTGATCTCTCATCAGGCTCATCATCTGAATTCTCCTGAAAATCTTGAACCACACTGTTAGAATAAAAAGCAGTAGATATTGGTGTTGAAGTGGTGGTCAGGGACTTCTTGAATTCTTGAGACTTCTTTAAGTCAGGGTATCGTCGGTTGATGAGGTTTTCCGCATAGAAAAATTTCCCATAAATTTCAGGAAGTTCAAGATTCTGGATATGATTAGCATTCCTAAGACCTTGAGAGAAATTCAGCCACATCTCAGGGAGACTATTGACAAAACCAACATTGATTTCATGTTTGGACAACTTAACACCATCATTTGACAGTTCATTTAGCAAAGTTTTGTACCGGGTGTAATTTTGAGACAGAGTTTCAGTCCTTAGCCCCTGAAGGTGTTATACTCAAGTTTCGGTCCATTATCCTATTTTCCTTGGTATCGAAGGACCTTCATGACTGTGGACCGGGTCATCCCAGGTTTGTTTAGCTGTATCAGACAAATTTTATAATGACTCCATAATATCATCAGGAAGACAAGATATGATGATATTTTTTGAGTCTTGGTCCTGGTTGACCACTCTTCTCTCATCCTTAGTCCACTGAGCTTCAGGTTTAAGTAAACCTTCAACAGTCTTTGGGATAAATGGACCTTCATTAATACACTTAAGGTAGTAAGGTTCCATCCCGTACCAAATAGCAAAGCATAAGCTTTTTCCATTTGTTAAATTTACCAACTTCGAGTCGAGGGGCAACAGCAGAATAAGCTCCACCCTTTTTGTCCACAAGTTGGGGCACATCAATTTCAGCCATTAGGATCCTGATTTAAAAATGTTTTGAGCGGCTAATAAAAAGGTTTTATAATCAACCTTGCTCGATACCACTTCTTGTTGTTCCCTATTCACTATCAGATATAAAACAGCTTAAGTACTTAAAACCAGTTAATAGTGAATCAATGACTGAAATGACATACGTAAAAACATACTAATAAATTTTCAACTTAATATTCTTTATTAGAAATCAATCAAAAGAATACATTACCCAAGTACTTGCGGAACAGTACTTGGGATTGAAATGACAAAGTGTTGGTAACTCCTCACGAAGCTCAGGCTAAGTTCCGAGCACAACTACTATGGAACCACTGAGGCTATCTCTGAGTTGTATTTGGAGGAGTGAAAGATGGCTCGTGGTGTGTGTGTGTGTTTACAATTCACAAGCTTAAATCTTTCACTCCATCTCTTATGCTATTTATACAAGTATGAGTTTTAACTTTTTCCTAAGTGACAAAAGCGACAAATATGCTCAAGTATAAAAGACAAAATCTATGTATTTTGTCTCTGTTTACAAAGGCTATATCTTTTGTCGGTGGGCAAAGCCACTTTCTCTACTTGTCAAGATCGACCGAGCCTTTCAGGGAAAGTTGACTTCTTGAAGATAAGCACTCCGTCTTTATCGCTTCAAGCATAACCATTTTGTCCCACCCATTCTTCAGTCTTCTCAGCCTTCAGTCTTTAGTTTAGTTTGTCTTCAATGTTAGCAGCTGGTGAGAGTTGAGGGATTGGTGAGTTATTCTCATCACCATGAATCCACCATCTTCTTCTTGACTCGATCTTACCCCTTAAGTTTTACGGACTTGTGGAGAGACTTCTTCTTCGCCTCTTACTGAGTATCCTGAAGATGGCTCATTGAGAGACTATGCACTTAGTGACTTGTTAGTGTTTACCAGACTAAACACATAGGGTATTTTCTATTAAAATCCTAGATTTAAGGGGTTTGGGTATTTACAGAACCCAACAGAGAAAGAAAACGCGTATTTAAAGTGATTTTTTTTTGTGCAAAGTTTAAGTATACAAAGTAAATACTTTTGAGTTTACTTTAAAAAATTGTAAAAGTTTTATTTTTTATAAAAGTTTGTAAAACTATAATTTGTAAAAAGTTTGTAAAAAATTTGTATAATTTGTAAAAGTAAAAGTTTTTTTGTAAAAGTTTGTAAAAAATAATAAAAGTAAAAGTTGTAATTTTTTTTAAAGTATATAATTTGTAAAAAAAAGTATATAATTTGTTAAAAAAAGGTACACAAAGTTGTTAAAAATGTATAAAAAGTAAAAAAAAATAAATTGAAAAGTTGTAATAAAAACATATAAGTTGTAAAAATAAAAAAAGTTGTAAAAAAATGTATAAAAGTTATTAATTATCTGTTACAAATGAAAATTATAAAAGTTGTACTTTTTATTTTTTTAGATGTTCCCTGATGACAATTTTCTAACTAATTGGGTGCAAACTATTAATCAATCGATCGGTTTTATTATTGTTAAAGCAAGAACCAAAACAGATAGGGGCTATAAGTACTCAATCAAATATAAGTGTTCAAGACATGAGACGTCTGCACGTGAAGGTTCAGAAGATGAACTTCAACGACAGACTAGTACCGCTAAAACTAATTGTCCATTCAAATTACCGGCGAAATATATAAAAGGTCAAACTAATGGTTGGAACTTGAGGGTGAAGTATGAGAGGCATAATCATGATTTTGTAGATTCGTTTCATGGTTTTCCACAAGCAATGCGGTTAAAAGATCATGAGTTCGTTTTGGTGGAGCAATTGACAAAGCATAAAGTAGCACCACGCATTATACTTTCATCACAAAAGGAGAACGATCCGGATAACATGTCTAGCATTAAAACGATATATAATGCACAAAACAAGATACGCGGCGCCATTCGTGGCGATAGAACTCCAATACAAGTCCTTTTAGCACATTTGAGGCGTCAATGTTATACATATTACCGGGTAAATGACCGCTATGAGCTTGAGAATTTTTGTTCACCCGACGACATATGCCCTATGGACAACATTCCGAAATCATCTTTGATGGACTCACATACAACACCCGCGTTGTTTTAAACTGCCATTCTTTACAAATTTTGGAGTTACTTCAACAAACAAAACATTTTCAATGGCGTTTAGCTTTTTGAATTATGAAAAAGAGCCAAATTTCAGATGGGTGTTGCAATGTGTTAAGAGGGTGATAGACGAACAATATTACCCACGGGTTATCGTCACCGACAGAGATTTGGCGTTGCTTGGGGCATGCAGAGCAGAATTCCCAAACGCTAATAAATTACTCTTTCGATGGCATATTAATCAAAATGTGCGCAAAATTGCGACATAGATTCGATACGGAAGAGGAGTATGCGTCCGTTAGATGGTCATAGGATTGGATGGTTAAAGCTCAGACCAAAGATATGTTCATGCACAATATAAGCACCTACAAGAGTTATTGGTCCAAAAAGCAGGGTACTAACTATTAATTCATTTTTTTTAAATTATTTAATAAATAAGTACCCGAATTGTTTTCTCACTTTATTAATTCATTGTTTTCTCAGACGTTTTGCCATATTTTAATAACTGGTTGCAACATTACGACCACATGTTCGTGTCGTACATTACCGACCCATATCGCAGCTTCGGCCAGACAACAACATGTAGATTTGAGGTCAACACGCGTTGTTGAAGTTATACTTGGGCTCCACACAGTCCAACTTAGACACGTTGTTGAGTTCGGTCGATAAGATTCTAGTTGCGCAAGAAAATGCGATAAGAGACAGTTTTAATTTAAGCATAACCAAGAAACTGCATGTGTGTAGGGATACACTATTTGATGAATTGCGGTATAAAGTTTCAAAACATGCTTTACAACTCATTGTCGCCGAAAGTAAACTGGATATGGACCCACTTGAATGTGGTCATCAGTTGCGGTCAGTTTGTGGGTTACCATGCTATCACAAACTGGTTTACTATTAAACTCATGGTAAGTATATTAAATTTATGCCTATCAAGTTATTCTCCCCGTCAATACCGATAATTTATACTAGTCACTTTTTTCGAATGCAGGATGGCCTATTCCACTTAATGTTGTTGATAATTTTTGGAGAACCCTAAGTGCTCCCGGCCTGAAGCTCGACCTACTCAATACACTGAAGAGCCTGAAGATGATCTTTCTTGTCAAGCTGACGTAGAAAAATTCCAAAATATTTTTGGCAAAGCTTCGTCGTTTGTCAAGAAAAATATGTTAAACATGATGAGAGGTATATACGCTCCCGAATCAGTATCAACCCGTGAATCTGCTATTAACGCAAGTACTCATGGACGTCCGAGCGCAAAGGACAAAAAGTCCAAGGTTAAAAAAAATCCCAGATTTGAACAAAGAACCAACCACAGAGCACCGCAGAAGTTATTCAAAACCTAAAAAAGTCCCAGACTTGAACGAATAACCTGCGAGGCATAGTTCATACGTGGGAGAGCCTGCTAACGAGAGCGATTTAAGACACGAGTTGTACATTGCAGATGACAATAACGAATATTTTATGGCTCGAATTCCAGAGCTTTTCCGACGGTACATCATAAGGATTCTTAACGTGGAAGGTGATGGAAATTGTGGCTATCGAGCCATTGGCGTAGGTCTTGGTTATTCAGAAGATATATGGCGCAACCTTGAGCTCTTGTCGTGGAAGAGATAAACAATAACCAGAACTTCGAGGGAAATGTGGGGACTTGGTTTGAACAGATTTCGCTTCATGGGTTGGTTTCGATCAGGATTTGCACCCCAAGAATATTGGATGATTATGCCAGACACGGAAGTGGCTATTGCTACAATTCCTAACCGTCCAGTTGTATGTATATGTAATTCATCATGTGTTACGTGTCTTCCGCTTAGGTCCGGTCCAGATACAGCACAATTATTGTCCCCCGTTGTGATTCTTTGTATGGGGGAAGCCTAGACTGCTCACTACGTTCATGCGATTCTAGATGAAAACTCACCACTCCCGCCGACTCACCCACAATGGAGGGCTTACAGACATGACGTGACCTTGAGATGGGCAACTCTATTTGTTGAACGACAAAACATGTGTAGATATACGTAGTATAGACATATGTTGTAAACGATTACTGATTTATAGTAAACAATTACTGATTTATATTATACGACAAAACAAGTAAGACATATGTTGTAAATAAGTATTTGTATTCAGACACCGAGTTACTGATTTATATTGTAAATAACCATGTATCAATTATTATTCTATATTGTAAATAACCATGTTGTAAATTATTATACATATTCTTTGGCGAGATGGAACATAAAAAATCCTTTCATGTGTCGTTGTGAACGAGGACTTATAAGTGAAAGAACATCCCAAAAGCCCAAAAGTTATGGTCAGAAGTATTATGCATGTCCTTTATCAAAGGTAAATAATTATACGTTTGCTTATTTATGTAAATATTGTTGGAAAATGTGGTCAAAAGAGTTGAATGACAATTGATGTTTGTCATCATGTGTACTAATGTGAATTGAAAATAAAATTAATTTGTGATTTTATTCTAATTCATGAGACATTAGTATAATTAATTTTGTTAATTAATTATGGCCGTTTTCTTTCAATTCCATTTCCTATAAGTTGAGAGCTCTCCTCTCATTTCCAAAAAAACCAAGAAAAATTACTCATATCCTCTCCTTTCGTGTATCTTGTTTCTTTGTGTAATCATTAGTAATAGAGGGAAGGCACATTTTGGTTCGCCTTGATAACTTGTTAGTGCTAACGGGGTTATCCGTTGTTGTTGTATCCTGGGAGATAGACGTTCATGATCCTCAAGCACCGTGGAGAGGACGAATCTGTCTTAAGAAAACTATCAGCATCACATGCCTCAACATTTTCCTTACTTGTGTTTTTTGTGTCTCAACAATTGAAAAATCTACGGTATCGTTTCTCTACACTTTTATGTTTTATGTTATGGTTTGTTTGTCTCTAATCACAATACACGTAATATATGTAACAATCTTAAGACATATTATTTTTTATTATTATTAGAGGCAATCACGAGAATACTATTTGAAATAATGATTTGAAAACAGTATAAGTGGAGACATAATTTCCTAAACTGGGTATGCGTCACATGGTGACTTATGGTGGAAAAAGATCATAAACAATATGATTCGAAACTTGTTTATATTTTATGACCATAAGGCTGACTGCAGTAGTGTCGATCGACACTCGATCTCGATGGTTTGGGCGATCGATTCATGTCGATCGTCCTAGTGTGGAAGATGTCGATCGCCACAAAAAAAGAAGGTACCGGTCGTGTGGAGGATCGATAGCCTAAACTTCATTTTCATCTTGTAGCCGTTGCAAACTAAAAAAAAAATCCTACCCTATAAATACACAACATATTTACACACTTAAACTCACAAATCTAATTTCACACATTCTCTATATCCAAACCAAAAAATCCTACTCTATATTTACACACTATGAGTTTTAATTTTTACGAGCTATTCATTTGCCGATTCGTCATGGATGATGAAATGAAGAAGTTAGTACCGAGTTTATGATGTTTGCGGAAGATTGTTGGGAGGCTTTTCAAGCATCACAAAAAGTCTCACGAACCCAAGTTAGTAGGGATCGTGTGGGTGCTCATAACCGTTTAGTGGATGCTTACTTCAGCGAGAACCCAAGATACGGCGATCAAGCATTCCATTATCGTTTCCGTATGAACCGTGACTATTCACACGCGAATTGTCCGAGATATAACCGATCATTCACTTTATTTCCAACAAACTCACTCTAATATGTGGCGTACTAGGTATTTCTCCATTGATGAAGTGTACTTCGTCAATCCGTCAATATCGGGTCAATGCGATGCTCTAGGCGAACACGTGCAAATGGGTGCGTCAACAATTAGTGAAGTGTCTCGAAAAATTTTGTGAGGCCATAATGGAGTTATATGGTGCAGTGGCTGCGGCGGTTAGTGACGTTGACAAACTCTATGCTCATCACTACGAAACTCATGGGTTTCCTGGGATAATAGGTAGCATCGATTGCCGAGTTGGCGTGGGCGAATTACCCACATGCTTTAAAAGCTCAATTTTGTAGGGGTGATCAGGCGGGATCCTTTCATTTTATTGGAAGCGATCGCGTCCCAAGATTTATGGATTTGGCATGCGTTCTTTGGTGTCGGCGGGATGAATAACGACGTAAATGTTTTACGTGCATCGCCTCTTTTCAATGATCTCAAAACGGGGAGAGCATCGGATGTGGAATTCGTTGCTAACGGCGTGCCTTATAAACGCGGATATTATCTTCCTGATGGGATATATCCGGAATGGTCGGTTATTATGAAGTCCATTAAAAATCCAGGGGCGAATGATCACAAACGAATATTGTATAAGACGATGCACGAAGCAGCAAGAAAAGATGTGGAGCGTGCTTTTGGTGTACTAAAGAAGAAGTGGCTAATGATTAAACATCCGGCTAGAGGGTTTGACAAAGAGAGTCTATCGCATATAATGTACACATGCATCATATTACATAATATGATAATTAGGGACGAACGGCAGCGATATCTCCCGTATTCTTTCCGTGAGCGGCACGTTCTTATGATCCCATAAGAACGCATGTGGAATCGTTGGAAATTACCAAGGAGATATGCGACAAAACAACTCATCTTAGTGGAAGACATTTGGCATCGTCAGAATCAAAACTAGTTTAGTCGTTTTATTGTCGTAATGTTTTAATTTTATTTAAATTATTATGTAACGTTTTAATTATTAATGAAATTTTATTTTGTGTTAAAAATGTTTAAAAAAAAAAAAATGAACTTGGTCGCCCTTACTGGGACACCTAATCGCCTGAAGGTCGCTGGAGAGAGAAAGCTGACGTGGCAGTGAAAAGTAGGGGGATTGAATCCCCCTACTGGGGGCAGCCTAACATTCATTGTCTACTCTTATTGCTTCTGGTTGCTATAAAATTTTGATATTGGTGTGATCATGTGACTAAATAATAATATATACAAATCTTATTATATTAAAAGATATTTTGATGTGATTTTAGGGCCCGTTTGGTATACAGGTGGGTTTAGGATTTCAATTTGAATTTAGATTTAAATTTGGTTTAAGATTTGGATTTCGATTTGATGTAGGAGAGAGAAAATAAAATGAGGTAAGATAAAATAATATATTTAAATTAGAAAACAATATTTTAATAATTAATAAAAGTATTTAACCTTTATTTTATTAGTTTATAATATAAAAAATAAAAGCATATAGAGAGAAGCAATTAAAGTGGCCCTACCATGTCAGAAAACCACTACTTGAACCTCAGATTTGAAACAGTGCCACATTTTTACTATGAATCCTAAAATCAAAAGTGAAATACTCAAACAAACACTTGATTCATGTCTTTTCAAAACAAAACCTCGTCCAAAACCTCAACCAAACAGCTCCTTATTGAAGAGAACTTAGATCGTATTTGCTTTCTTAGTTAAATCACCAAATGAATATTGTATTGTATTGTTAATGATAATAGCTATCAATAAATGGTATACAATTAATTAAGTGTTGAATGTGATTAATTAGGTGTTGAATGTTTAAATGATTTTGGTTTTGCTATTTTGATTGCTAATAACTAATTTTGATAATAGTATCATAAAAGGATGTATATGAAACTTTATTATTTGATGGACCGTTATCTCTACATACATATTTGCATTTATTCAAAGTTTTAATATTCATGATTATCTCTCGATGACTAAATGTGAAGGGTTGAGTATAGAAATGATTCGATTTTGAATATTAATATGTAACTTAAACGAAAGTTTTTGGGTAATGAATGTATAAATATTATCTCCTTTGGGGGTGAGACATTGAAACAAGAAAATGGAATTAACAAGATGTATAATTGTGTCATTTATCATTTTGGTAAAAGAAGTTGTTATCTTGAATTGTTTGATATGATTTGGCAACTTATCTTAACAAGTTTGGGTATGGTGTTTAAGGAAATAAAAGAAATAATTATATTAACAATTTTGTTTGTCAATATTTGTATGAATATTGCACCTCATAACTTTGCCTTTAATATGATGTACATGTGCTAAGCAGGAACTTCCATTGTTAAGATTAATAACATGTAGACAATATTGAACAAAAAGAAATAACGTGGTAATGAGAGTTGGTTCTAGTTGTTTCTGAAATTTCATTATTTGTTATACCGATTCAACACATTCATATTTCACTTTATTGAAATTAAATTGTATTGAAGTTCAAAAAAAAAAATTAAATTGTATTGATATTGATGATCGGTATTTAGTCGTTACTACTTAATGATTTGGTAAAACATTGATCACATATTTTAATTTGGAAGATTAATACTTTTGTAGACGGTACATATATAGTTTGGGATAAGTTTTATCTGAACTACTTTAACTCTTTGGTAAAAGATTTTGGTAGTTGCATTTAGTGAATAAAAGATTAAAACTTAAAAGATTTTGGTTGCAACATATTTTTAGTGATGGTATAGTAAAAGATGATATGTGATCTCGAAAGATATATGAGAATCATATTTGGTTGCTAAAATAAATTTGTGACCCATGTAACTGAAAGACCGAACGAGTATAAGTGATTGCATACTTGTTCTTATTTGTGAAAAAAAATTTTTTTTGAAGTTGCTAAGTTGCATGCTATTGTTTTTACGGTTGTAATGTTTGGATTGAAACTTTTTCTAATCTTATTGAAACATAAACCACAAGCTGGCTGTAATGTTTGGGTCTAAATTTTTTTTGAAGTATTATATTATGATAGAACAAGAGAGTGTTCAAAGGATGTTAGTCGAAATCTTGTCACGACACTAGTTTGTGTAACTAGTGTTGGTTTCATAACCAAATATTGAGATTAAACTCAATCTTGCGGAATGCTATTTTTGATATTTGGACTCTGAACATGTGTTGTTCTCATACTAAACGAAGGAGTTTTGTATCCAAATTTTCTTCAAGTGTGTAGCTAAGAAATTAAAAGTGATTTTTGAAAATTCAGTTTTAATGGATGGGATTACACTTTTATT
>OU343224.1:335796135-335820039 GCA_910596185.1 Chrysanthemum makinoi
AGGGGAGATTGTGCTTATGTAGTTTTATTAGAAGTGATGGTCATTCGCGTTTGGAACTTTTAGCGTGTGTTAGATGTCATTGATGAATAGTCAAGCCGGAGAAACAGGTGGATTGGGCTAAGCTAATTGGGCATTGGCTATGTTAAAGCTAGCCTTTGTCTAGTTCTGCGTGAAACGAAGCCCAATCCAAGTCCATCACCGAGGCCCATGGCCAAACCTTAGGGGCATCATCCTCTTTACTATAAATACCCTCGAGTATGTCATTTGAGGGGTGTGCTTGAGTGTGTGTGTGTGTGTTTTCCCTTGAAGCAATATACAACTTATTGTTTTCATCTTTCTTCTCTCTATCTCTCTAAACATACATACGAATATACATCAAGTCACCATATCTTATCTTAATCTTTCTCTTTATTTACGCATAACAGTTTGGGTTTAACGTGGTATTCTTGTGTTCATAACGTGGGTATTTGATAAGGTTGATATATCGTAGTGGTCCTACAAAAACGTGTTGCACAACATAAGTAATATCGGGTCTAGTGAAAGTGAGGTACTGAAGAGAACCCATAGAAGACTCCGATATAGCATAGGATCGGCAGGATCACCATCATCAACCAACTTAGACTACGAGTCAGCGAGGTCCGAGAAGGGTTACAACCAACCATATGTGCGCGCTCCAAAATCTCCATAGCATACTTACGTTGTGACAAAAACATCCCAGAAGAGTAGCAGCGTAATCGACACACCCAAAAAATAATTAAGAGCAGCCAAATCAGTCATAGATAACTCCTTATGCAAAGAAGCAATAATCCGCTATAATAAACTATCAGAGGAAGCAGTCAGCACAATATCATCCACATATTGTAACTGAAGCAGATATCATCACCACAATGGGTAAATAAATAAAGAAGAATCACCACTTGGAGTGAATAAACAGATAATAGTATAAGCGAAGCCGCGAAACCATGCGGCCTGCTTAAGACCATAAAGAGATCGCTGTAATAAACAAACATAATCTGGATGCTTGGGATCCCGAAAACCGGGTGGTTGATGCATATAAACAATTTCAGCCAAATCACCATCCAAAAACGCATTCATGACATCAAGCTGATGAACAGGCCAATGTCGAGGAATAACTACACTAAGAACAGTCCGAATGGTGCCGGCAACAACGGACTAAATGTCTCATCAACATCAACTCCCTCACACTCGTGTTGCTACCGTTGGCAACAAGACATGCGTTATGCAGACTAAGAGTGCCATCGGGGAAAATACTTATGGTGAAAATAACCACATACACCTAACAACATTGAGCACCGGGGATGAGGTACACAAGTCCAAGTTTTATTCTTAATAAAGCATTATATTCATCAAACATAGCATTTAAGCCAATTTGGATCATCAAGAGCATCCTTATACGACTTAGGTGAAGGAGAAACAGTGGAAACATGACCAACATACTTAGGATTAGGACGAGTAGTCCCGACACGAGAACGTGTGACCATGGGATGAGTAGACACAACAGGTGTTGGGGGCTCAGGAAGAGGTTCATTAAACGTGGGCATAGGTAGTTCAGGGACAGGTGCGTGAGGTGTAGGTGGGGCAGGGGAGGTAGGTATGTCAACTAGTGATATAGGAATCGGGTTTAAAGTAGGACCAATTAGGGTGGTGTTAATAATGGTGGAAATGAGATTGGAAGAATCTTCCAAAAAATCATATGAGGGGGTGGGTTTGGACGGATGGGATAGAAACGGAAAAACCGTTTCATCAAAAGTAACATGACGAGAGATAATAATTTTGTTTGTATGAAGATCAAGACAACGATAGCCAAAATGATTGGGAGCATGTCCCAAAAATATGGCAGGTGTAGCGTGAGGTCCTAATTTATGGTTGGTATCAATATGTGGGTAACAAAGGCATCCAAAAACATGAAGGACACTATAATTAGGTGTAGCACCAAAAAGGCGGGTAAAGGGTATTTCATTGTTAATTACGGGAAGGTAGGATATTTAATAAATAAACAGCCACATTAAGAGCTTCAGTCCAATAAGATTATTTATGGTACGAATCATGCCTTCAGATTTCCATTTTTGAGAGGTTGAGGGGCAAGAAAATCTAAACTGATGCCATGGGTTGAAAGTAATTTATGAAATGCGATGTATCGAACTCACCACCATGATCACACTGAAGCGATTTAATTTCACACTTAAACTAAGAATACAGAACATAACTACGAAATAAGCTGAAATTTAGACAAAACATCAAATTTATTCATTAGCGGATAAACACAAACATATCGAGAATAATGATCGAAACAAAACATATCTTTGGAAACTGAAGACTGAATTGGGGATACAAATCCAAGTGAACAATGTCAAAGCGTAAACATAACTAGTCGAACTAACAAACGAAAGCTTCACGTGTTTACCAAGTACGACAAGCATGGCAAAGAGCGGGAAGCTTCTATTTATTACAAGAAATAGAATCACTAGACACAAGACGTATACTGACTGTGTTAGGTTCCCATATTTGTAACACAAGCCTCAATATGAAAGAAAGAAAGATAAGATGATCGGTTGAACAAGTTAAACACACACACGTATGAATGAGAATAGTTATGCGTAAAGTGAAATGAATAAAATGAACAACCAACCTTCTAAGGAAGGTTTACAAGATTATTTATAGGAGGGAACTCGGGCAACACACCAAGTTCCCATCCTTTACTTATTGGGTTTTGGATAGGCTCATGGGCTTTCTACATGAGCCTAACCTTGATTACTAACATAAAAGCCATAATTAAGCTAACTATTACATATTAATGACTAACACTTGAATTCTAGTTTAGGAGTGATTCCAACAATCTCCCCCTAAGTGTTAGTGATTGATGATATAAACGTTGTAGGTGCTTATGTAATAGTAGCTTTGACGTCTTCTGACATTCTTCTTTCTTGTGAGAAAGAGTGCCTTGATTCGAACAATCTCCCGAGTAGAGAAATTGTTTCCTTTGAAGTATTGCTGCGGCGTCATTATCTTTGTTCTTTGATCTTTGTTCTTTGTGATGGAAGTGATAGTATGTTGTTGTTATGCAGCTCGGGTCAGCCGTTGCTCGGTGTCTCCACATCTTTCTCCAACATGCTCACCACGCTCTTTAGCGTTGGATTATAAATCGATGTAGTTCTCTTAGTCTTTAAACTTTGTAGATTCTTTGACTTGTGAAGAATCATTCGAATTGTGTTGCCTTTTGAGAGAACTTCATTAGTGTTGCGTTGGTATGAGCATGTGGAGAATCGCACGATCTTTTCTACCATGAAGCATCCATAAGAAGAAAACATAAAAACATGGGTTAGAAGTAATCTAGCGCTTACAAGTTTGAACTTGAGAGTGTTAGGCATAGTGTGAAAACACAACTCTAATTCTCAAAGTTGTTCTGAGGTCCCCAAGTGAGATAGCGATGTACCAGAAGTACACCTACGGTTCGGATAGTGTTGAGTACACAAAGCATCACCTCCGCGTTGTAGCCGTTTGAGACACACTAAGCGTAACCACAAGAGGTTACGAAGTGACTCTGCTGTCCGGGCTGTTTGATGTTGACCACTGGCGAGGAGTTTCCATTCAATCACTGAGGATCACAATTGTGAACCTCTCATAAATGTTCTCCACAGATTTCTAAGATCTGTGAAGGACTCGATAATGTATCAATTGCGTCCTTATTGTTGAGCGACAAGCGATGAATTGTCAAGTGTACCTAAGAGATCTTTTGATGAATCTCGTGGCTCTAGACTCAATATTGCGCTTTGGTTTTCTGAGTGGAACTAGGAGAGGGTCTCCTTGCTTCAATACCGGCAATCTCTAAGAGGCGATAGTTTATGTAGGGTTCCCTGTGAGAATGAAACAAGCTTCTGTTGAGAAAAACTTGAGTGGCTAAGAAGGTTTAGTGCATGCGTCCTTTGGGTCCATGATGACTATGATCTTCAATACCGGCGTCATCAAGTGACAACCAGTAGCATATGAATTGAACCGATTATGCGCCTAAGTTGAATAATCTGGAGGGCTATTTCTTTTCACCCTTTTCTTTGCATTTCTTTTAAATTCTTCAACTCCTTCTTTCTCCGATTCTCATTTTCTCCTTTTTATAATCATACCTAAGGACTTCTAATTCTAACTATTGGTGGTGTCCTTGGGTAGATCCCTCTGGCTCTGGCGGATCATAGGACGGTTATTCCTAACCTTAGTCACCTTATAACTCCATGACTAACCTATGTTGCCATAAAACCATTATCATTGAAAATCTCTCAAAGTGTTTATTAGTAAAACATTTTGTACCACTGTGAGAGTTTAAGATTTTGCATAAATACTCCCCCTCCATACGTGTTTATGTCTTTTGACAAAAGTCTGCACGGTGAGAGAAGAGCGCGCACTTTTGAATTGATCAACTCATGATAGACAATCCCCCGCGAGAAACAGTTACATTACATATTTAAAGAGTTACATTGTCAGATTTTAGGTGACAACTAGCTCTAATAACTACCTTGAAGGTGTGGACAGTCCTCGAAACGTTGTCAAACCCGTCAAAGTTCATGTCTACCAAGAGTTTCTCGAATGGTACATTCTACTCGGACAAGTCCTTTGCGAGACACGTTTACATCACTAGCGAACTAGCTTGAACTTATTACCCATCGGGACAAGTCTTTTTAGGAGTTCTGAAATTTAAGATCTCGTCAATTCATTGGTTAAGTCAGTAGTCTGACGATTCCTTTGCAATTGCACAACATATTTCTTATCACATAATTTTTCTCCCCTCAAAATGGCATAAGAAATGTTATTTTTGACGAAATTTTGATATCGAATATGACCATTTTGAGTTTTGTGGGAAGATTATCACGAAGAACAATTTTTAGAACAAAGTTTTTAGGCAAATACTCCCCCTCAACAAGTGATTAACTTTTGAGGTGTTGAAAATCATAAGGGGAAGTATTGTTCTTTTGAGCAAAACTTTGAAAATGAAAGTTTTGATTAGTTTTACTGAAAAGTAAGAAGCTTTCGCTCCTTTTATAAGGATTGTGGGACTGAAGCGTACCATAGGGTCCTTTCATTACAAGTACGAGTTGTACACTGTTATGTGTGCACAAGCCATTGTTCAATATAAATCACACAACCAAGTAATGATAATGAAACAAATCAAGGGGGAGAATCGGTAGTCCGCAATAACTCGGGGAATGCGTTGGGGCGTTGATAGCTGTGTGAGAAATCGGGGCGACCACCTACGAAACTCTCCAGCGTTACGAGCGGTCCCTTCGGACAACCTCGTCATCGGTGATGATCCTCTTAACATCCCTTTTCTCCTTCGAATTCCATCTCTTCTTTGACCCTATGCCTTCATGTATCTCCCTTAACTGATAAGCTAAACCATCCCTTACGCTCTTTAGTGTATGATCCCCAAACTTATGAAGCTCTTGCGGCATCAAGCGATTGCGGTGTAGTTCACTCTACGGTAGACTTCAGAAGCGGTTTCTTTGATGAGAGTGTATTGAGGAAGGTGGTTGATGTCGAGGAAGGTCTAGTTGAGAGATCGGTGAGGTTGACTTACGTGTCGATCGATTCCACGGCAAGTTGTAAGTCTTCTACGTTCTGGATCACTATGCCGATGTGAAGATGAGAAAGGACTTGATGTATTCACGTTGGATTTACGTTGAAGTGTCTCATTCTTCCACGTACCTTGTAGAATCTGAGATCTTCAATGTCGTTGAGAGACAAATTACGAAAGTCCGCTTCACGAGAAAACATAGTCTTCTTCGTCTTGTCTTTTGACCACGATTTTCTTGAGAAATGTGTAGTCCCATTTTGACAAGAGAGTTACATGCTTACGAGCAACGATCCCTTTATCACTAAACACTTCATGTGTAGACTTTTGAACTCGGCGGCTTTTATAGAAGATTCTTGCGTCGGGGCCAATGGTGAATCCCATACATCGCATCAATGTCATACTCTCTCCACTGTTGGCAAACATGTGAAAGCCTTTTCTTCGATGGCTATGCGGTTGGAGTATATTCTTTGCCGAGAGAAGTGTCATGATGTGGCGTATTTCTTTGACACATCGCTACCATGTAGAAGAAATTCCAGGTCGTTGTTGAAGAAGTAGTGAAATGGAATTTTAGGTTGATCGGTTTGGCCAATTGTAGGTAGAGTTACGGTCGAGTGCGTGTAGTATGGAGCCTTGTCCGTTACGGTGAAGTCAATTTTTAGCCTCGAGGTTGAGCCAATCAATGTTGTTAGACATGGCTCGTGCTATGTTTTCAAGATGATATTCAACTTCAATAGCACTTTCCGAGATGTCTTTGGCGGTTAAAAGCGTCATTCTTGATCGCTTTTACTCTGACTTCGTCATCTTCTTTCCCCGAAACTTTTCTTTTAGTAGCTTAGCATGCTCCAATGTAGGACCTTCTACCATGTCTTGATCTTCAGGAAGGGAGGGAGTAGCATCAACAAGTTTAGAAAACCAGTCAGTATTCGGTGTCATCTTCTTCTAGCCATGAGGCGACATCGGCCTTATGTCGTCGTCTTCTTCTTCTTTGGCCTAGATGAGGATCTTTGGTTTCTTTGTGTGTCGAGAGAGGTGGGTTGTTGTTGGGGCTCGGGGACTTCTCATCGTCACCACCGTGTATTCGAAGTGATCACCGGTTTTCTCTGTCTGGGGTGGTGCTTAGAGTCCTGAGGTTTATCAGCAGCAGCAGAACTTGGTGGAGATCTTCTTTCGGTTGGAGTCCTTTGGGGTGGTGGTTGCATGGAGGATGATTCACCAATTTTCTTCGGGCGTTTAGGCACTGTATCTTTGTCCTTATCGTTATCATCATCGTCTCTTGGGCGCTTAGGCCTTCATTTGCTCTTGCATGAAGTCTTGAGTTGATATTCGGTAAAGCCTCAAGTAGTTTACTTTCGTCGAGGTGAGAGTTGCGGATCGTTGAGACAATTATAGCACCGACTTGGAAATAAACTCTGCATCGGAGAGCTGGCTTGAGCTCAATTGGATTGATCGTCATTGTTACTGGGGTGGATTGCATTGTTTGCTTGACCAATTTCATGAGATTTGGATAGAGCATGCGGTGAACATCTCCCTTGTAACACGAGGAACGATGTCGAGAAGAAACTTGTGAGTATATTCTCTTGCCGTATGCTCCATTTCCTTTTGGAAATCTCCTTTGATGAACTTCTGGATATGCTCCCTTTCTTTCAACAACTCGTTTATCCCATTTTGAAGAAAGTTGATTACATGCGTGAGTGATTGACTTTTTGTTGGTACGTCTTTCTTCACGACTTGCTTGATAACATTGACAATCTTTGTCTTAGCTCGGGATATCCAAGAGTCGGTTGGTTTCTTCATTGCGACTTGGATGTGGATCTGGTTGTGCCTTTGGATGGTGGAGGTGAAGAGTGAGAATACAGTCGATGATGATGAGACATGAGGAGACTCGAGGGTCTTATGGTGGCTCAAGTTTGTTCCTTGGAAGCGTGTTGGACTGTCTAGAAGAAAGTCATCATAATCAACCGTCATCTTTTCTAGACTTAGCCATTTCTTCACCTTAATCCCTGGCTTCTTCATCTACTTGAGCTTGAGCTTCTTTATCGCTTTTTCTTTAGGCGCAACCTCGGCATCTTTATCGAAATCTTCTTCGACTCTTCCTTTACGGCTCCTCAAATTCATAGGTGATAGTGTCCTTCAGTCGCCGTTGTTGTTGATCATGGGTGGTGGTACCGGTTCCTTATCGGGTTAATTAACCGCATCAGGACTGGTGTAGGCGATGCACCACCACTTGACCCTCGGGGCCACGAGTTTGTTCTTTCACGAACTCATTGGCAGCGTGTTGGAGTCTGATATCCTTAACCTTTTCTGTAGTCTTTATCCGGTGGCTCTTCTTCCGAGCTTTCCTCTTCTTGCTCAAGCAACGGAGTTTTCCCTTTGCCTTTATCGGCTTTTGGGTGGGAGGTTTTGCTCTTTGTTTGAGTGTCATCGGTTGGAGTTTGAGTAGATGACCTCTTCGTCCGTTCAGTTTCCTCGAGTCCTCGTCCGTAAGCTTTTGTTGCGGTTCGGGTTTGGGAATAGGAATGACTTCTTTAGTGGGAATTTTCCTTTTGTGAACATGAGTCCTCTTGGGATACTTCCTCGTACTCTCGGTGCTTGTAATGCTTCACCTGCCTCTCCAGTTTTCCTAGTAGGTGTACCGGCCGGACTTTTCATCAAGGAAACCTACTTTGCCTTCTTCAAGCGCCACCGGATATCGTTTGTACGAATCTGTTGTTTGATATCATCGATGATAAGATAATCGCTGACCTTGCACCTTGTTTCTTTGTTGTAGAGTCCTTAAATCGGCGGTGAGTGTGGGCTCATACAACGGGTGTTGTTTGGGGTCATCAAGTCTCAAGGGTATATTAGAATTATACCCTAGAGCTCTTTGGATCAACAGTTTGGTGTAGCTCGATATACGGGATCTTGGTGCCAAGCTTTTTAAGGAAAGTCATCATGTAGTCCCATATCGAGCTTCAACTTCTATGTCTTTCTTGTTGACCAAAGCCCAAAATATTTGTAATTCCATGAGCTTGGGATGCTCACGACCACTATCACGTCCCGAAAGCAGATTTTGCAATCATTATGTAGAGGGTTCTCCATGGTGGGCGGGGAATGTTCTTGAGATCAACAGATGAGTGCTTTGTGATAACCTCGGTAGCTTCATCATAGCCGATGTCGACCATGAATTGGAGAACGACCTCTTCAATTGGAGTGGCATTGAATTGAGTAGGTTCGATGACAGGAATGAGAAGAATGGCCCTCATCTGGCGGTGTGATGGTGACTTATTTGTTGTTAAGGGGTCACAACATTTTGACCTTTGATCTTTTGCATTGTATGCGAGCTGGTGAATGTAGATCTCCGGTATAGTGCTCGAGTTTGTGAGCATGTTGATAAGGGTGAGTCTTCAGAATATCTGCGGCAATCGGCATGAAGACTTCGGCACAAGAGAAGGTATCACAAATCAACTCGAGGTTGTTCTTTCCGATCTTCATAGGGGTAACCATGAGGAAGATATCTTCAATAGTGAGAACATTTGGTGCATTCACATTTTGAATTTGAGCGTCCATGTCGTGATCTGAAAGATATTTAGCCAAAAGAACCAACATATCGAAAGACATTACGTTAGTCAACAGTTGATTTTATTATCTATTTATTGAATGTGATATGTCAATGATTGTTACGAGTCCAATGTCACTTGTTAGTCCAATAGTCCACAGACGTCGTGAGTAGATTAACTTTGAGTTTTAAAGTCCAAGTTTTCACTTATCTTTCACAACTTATTAAACATTTAAGCTTATTAGTGACATTTTTGGTTTCGTGGCGTTATGATTTATTTATTTACAAGTTGACACGCTTAACAATTCATAATTTTGGTTAAAACTAGGCTTAGGCGTAGGTTTTGCAAGCTTATGCATAAACAGGAGTAAGTATACGCGTAAGCATAAGCTTATGCGTAGGATCTTGACTTGCGTAAGAAATAATGCAGTAGGAAAAAGACCTTAGGCGTAAAGCTTATCGTAAAGCGTATATGGAACTTTACGCTTAAGGCTCACTCGTAAGAGTGAACCTTATGCGTAGAGGTTACTGTTTACGCATATCCTTCATAGGATCTGGCGTAGTCCCCATTGTAGAACCTTACGCGTAAGATTTCTCTTACGCATAACATTCTACGCGTAAGGTGATCCTTATGCGTAGATGTTCAAGTAACCTTGATTCTAAATTTTCACGCTTAGAGAACCTGTAATAAGTTCATCATAACACCAATATTAACACATACATTCAATCCTTTTCAGTTCAAATCATGAAATCACAATTAATCAGTTACGCGTAGAGTCACTTAAGCGTAAAACTTAAACCCTAAAGTTCAATTCCTACGAATAAGATATCTAGCCATAGGAATAACACCAAAATGTTTCTTGGATATCTTAGAGGTCATGTGACTCTGTTGGAACAAGTTTTAACATCAAAACCCAAGTGGATCAAAAATACCCATTCGCTATGAACATAAACCCTAATTATCAATTTTCATATAATTGATGTTTCTGGGAATGATCTAAGCCTAGATATGATTAATCAAACATGTAACTAACAACACACAACCATTTTTTTAGCTAGAAACACTCACAATTGAAAACACCCAAATTTACGCATAGATCCCTAATTCTTAAAATCAAACAATTTGAGTTTTTGGGTGAGTATTGATGATAGAAATGGTATCAAAGTGATTAGATAAACGTTTTGACACTACCATTTTAACCAAAAACACTAAATCTTGATTATGTGTTCATACGCTTATACGTAGAACACAAAATCACTCCTAGATAAAAATCTAGCCGTTGGATTTCAAAATGATTCAAAACCTATGCTTAGATAATTACAAAGAACGTTTTACCACTTACAAATTGATGATCAAAAGTCCGGTTTTGAAGATTGTTTCTTAGCCGTAGGTTTGGGTAGTTGGGAAATAAATGATTGAATTTAATGTGGTTTTAAAAATTTGGTGAAGTATTTTGTTAAAAATACTTTGAGTGTTTGATACATTCAGTCCTTCCCCCTTAACCATTTATATTCAATGCCCATAACTTCCATTTTGTTTACCAAACGAAAGATATTTGGAAAGACACTCGACGACACTCCCCCTTGACTTAATAAATAATGACATTTTATAAATTTGAGTCTGGGGAGTGACAGTAAACCAGAAAATGTGACCACCATTATCAAAGAAACAACCGGGATTAGGTAACATGCAAGTACAAGGTTTTATGAAACCGAAAAATATTTTCTTTCTCCCCCTCAACACTTGACTGAGAAAATACTGAATTTTGAAAGATTAGAGTGTTGACGGAAGATTTGTACTTGCCATGTTAAAAGAGATATAGATAGAAGAATATTTTTGTTGTTTTATCAGATTTTATAATTTTGTATTTTGTTTTTGAAAAATATTTACAAAAGAGGTTTTGGTGTTGGACTGGTTTTAAGAATGTTTTAAAAGTTCATCCAGTTCCTCTGGAGTCAAACACCGCTTACCAATCCGGTGGACCAACTCATTAAACCTAGCAGGAGCTAAGGCTTTGGTGAGAAGATGCGCGGTTGGTATTCGATACCCGCAGTATAATTCAATAGTGCCCTTTTCCACGTGCTCCTTGATGAAATGATATCGAAGATTGATGTGCTTAGATTTTGAATGTTGAGCGAGTTGCGAGATCGCATAACACTCGATTATCGCAGTACATCGGGATTCTGTCAAATATTTAACCATAGTCTTTGAGTTGTGTTCGCATCCATATGACTTGAGCACAACATGCCGACATGGCTACATATTACCTACTGTTGAGGAGCGGACGTACAATCTTGCTTCCGATTGCCATGACACGGTTTATCACCAAGAAATTGTAATGCTCCTGAATTACTTTTACATGAATCTAAGCATCCTGCGTGATCGGTCTGAAAAAGCTATTAGTTTAAAACCAGAATCCTTCGGATACTAGATCCCCAAGTTAATGGTTCCCTTGATAAATTGGAGGATTCTTTTAGCCTCGGAGAGGTGGGTTTAGATTGGTATGACCGATAGCGGGAGCAAAGATAAACGAAAAAATAATGCTCGGGCACGCTGTTGTTAGATACATGAGAGACCCAATGATACTTCGGTATTTGGTAGGGTCCACCAATTTCTCATGTAAATCAGCGTCTAGTTTCTTGGTATGAGCCATTGGTGTGGCATAGGTGTCATTGTTTTGCATTCCAAATTTGTTTAAAATTTCAAGGGCATATTTGGACTGACTCAAGAAAATACCACGAGGTGATTGATGAACTTGCATTCCAAGAAAGAATGTGAGTTCACCCATCATTGACATTTCAAAATGTTTTGTCATTAGTTTTGCAAAAGCATTTGAGTATTTTAAATGTGTTGACCCAAAATGATGTCATCCACATAGATTTGAGCGATTAAAATCACGAGCCAGTGATATTGAATGAAAAGTGTAGGATCGTTGAACCTTTTCTGAAATTATTGGCGATAAGAAAGGATGATAACTTATCATACCACGCCCGAGGGGCTTGTTTGAGACCTTAGAGAGCCTTCTTCGGTTTGTAGGCGTGATTAGGGAACTCGGATCAGCGAATCCTTACGGTTGGATAACATAGACCGTTTCTTTTAGTTGTCTATTGAGAAAGACAGTTTTGACATCCATTTGAAAGACCGTGATGTTCATGTGAGCATAAGCGCCTTGAGAAAAATCGTCTGACCTCAGATGAGCAAGCTGGGCGAATGATTCTTCAAAGTCAATACCCTCTTCCTGTCTATAACCCTTAGCCACCAGGCGTGACTTGTTTCTAATTACGGTTCCTTGACATCAATTTGTTTTTCCAAATCCATTTGAGACCAATGGCGAAGACCCTGTTGGTCTTTCAACCGATTCCCATACTTCAAGGCGTTTAAAGCGATTGAGTTCTTCTTACATGGATTCAATCGGTTGTCTTTTGTCATTGCATCTTTAATGTTTTAGGTTCGGATTGGCGGTGGTAGGCATAAATGCAATGTTCACCATCGTGTAAAGGCGTTGTCTTGTTACGGTTGGTTGATTCGGGTTACCAATAATGTTCTCAAGAGGATGGTCTTTAGTCCAACGATGTGTGGAAGGTTGATGTTGATATACATTCTGCAGATTAGGAGGATACAAATGGCTTGTAGATGATTCCGCAACATCCAGTGCGGCGGTTTCATTAGCAAGCGGGTTGAAGAAGCGCATTTGGATCAAAATCTGCGGTGGGGGTACTTCATTGTTGAACATCATCGGTGGTTCGGCGTCGTTGGATCGATTTGTTCAACTGTTGTTGTAGAGTCAGCTGGTGGTGCTTCTTCAATAATAGTTGTTGTAGCAGTGTATCGGTATTTGAATATGATCAGTTGAAGCGGCGGAAATATTGGATACGCCTGGAGCACGTTCATCAATATCATCACTAAACAGAGGAGCAAACAACTTTTCCATTTGTTGACGAGTAAGTTGGGGGTTTGGTTCGGTGATGATGAGGTTTGAGGGAAGTTTAAGCGGTTGTGACCGGGTTCCAAGTTGTTATGCTCGAAGCCATTTCGTAAGCTCATCGAAATTTGCATGAATCGTTTCCATAACTTTTGCATGTACGGCGATTCGGATCCGGTAACCTTTAGAATTATCACGGTATCCAATAAAGACTCAATGTCGACTTTGGCTTTGAGCTTTCCAAAGTCATCACGATCATTCTTCGGGTAGCAAAGGGATCCAAATACATGAAAGTGTTTGGGATTGGGTTTTAGGTTGTGAATAAGCTCAAATGGTGTTTTGTTGTGGCGTTTAGTAATCATTGGCGATTCGAGGTGTAACATGCGATTGTTGATACGGCTTCAGCCCACAAGTAATCTGGAAGTTTAGCATTGATTAACATGGTTCGGCGGCTTCCACTAGCGTGCGGTTTAGATCTCTCAACAACTCCGTTTTGTTCTAGAAGTGCGTGCAATTGATGTTTGATGCTCAATTCCCACTTTCTCATAATAGTCACGAAGAGTTTGATTCACAAATTCAGGTTCCTTTATCCTTGAATTTGTCGGACGGTGTTCCGAGCTGAACTTGAATTTTCGTGAGAAAGGTGATGATCATCTGTGGAGCTTGATCTTTACTTCGAAGAAAATAAACCCAAGTCCATATGGAGTAGTCATCTACAATTACCTAGATGTAGCGTTTGCCATTAATCGTCTGCACGCGCATCGGACCACACAAATCCATGTGAAGAAGATGAAGCACATTCTGAGAGCTGTGTTCCACCAAGAAAAATGGGCACAAGTGCTTTTCCCTTGTTCACAAGCTGAACATAGGTGATCTTTAGAATATCGGAATCTCGGGAGACCTTCAACAAGTTTGTATCGAGCAAGGTTGGTTATGGTTTGAAAGTTAGATGTGAGAGACGTCTGTGCCATAGCCAAGATTTTGTAGATGTTTCCTTTGAAAGGAGACAGATGGGAGATGAAGCAATCATGTCTTGCATTGAGATTGTGTATAAACTTGAGTTGCAGGTGCGGACATAAGATCGTTTCCTTGTAAATCCACGAATGAAACAAGTTTTTCTCGAAAAGCAACTTCCAAATCTCCATCCGCAGGCTGACCTCTTGAGAAGAGATTGTGACCAAGTCCTTCCACATAATAAACCACGCTAATTTCGATGTTTCCATTGATGTAATCTTAAGTAGCCCATGATAGATGCGAAGTGATCATTCCCGAATCATCGGCGGTGCCAATGAACTTTGCAATAAATTTTGATAACAGTTTGAGATTGCATGTCATGTGTCGGGAACATCCGCTATCAACAATCCAAGGATGATCGTATCACACGCATTACACAGACGACACAGATGGAATAGAAGTAGATGTGGAACCCGAAGAGTTAGAGGGTTCCAGAGCAGTTATAGGATAAACACAATTATGAATGATTTTAGGTATCCATTTAAATCCTAGTGTATTATGTAACCATTTCTTCCATCTCCAACTAGTCTTTGCTTTAGTCTTAGTGAATGCACTAGGTGGTACTACATTCCTTGGAGGTGATATTGGGGCTACAGGGACAACAATGCGTTTCTTAGAATCTAAAGAGGCGGTTTACCAAGCACAGACTTAGAAGCATTAGTGGGCCTAGTGGTATTCCGTTTCTTAGGATTTCGTAAACGAGACAAGATAGTTTTAGCAACACATTTATCATGACAATCAGAAAGCATACTTTTACGACATATAACACGAAGCTTCATACTTAATATCAAAAGTACTTAAAGGTTCGGCATTAGATTTACATCACTTTTTCCATTACATTTGTCAGGCGCAATATCTAAAGTGGGTGCAACTTGGGTCTTATTCAAAGTCCTAGGGTGGTCTTCTACTTGACATTCTTTATTGTTCTTTTCTTAGGTAGCAACTTACTATTCTTCTTTGTATTGCTCTAGGAATTGTGAAGTGCGGACGTTGGGAAAAGAGGCAACTATTCTGTTTGATAGAGGGAAGCACATTAGTATGTTGTGATTTGTCAGTAGGCATTCTAGTGACACTTTTTCTAAGTGTTCTGGTGCAATTTTCTTAATGTTGCTAAAATTTGAACTTGTTCATACTTTCCTAACTTTTCCTTTAACTCAATGATAGTATGCAACAAATCTTGATTTTCGAGCGAAGATTTCGAGAAAAATTCATTACTTTTAGTGTGTGCAAGATAATGATCAAGTTTGTTTGATGCTTCATCACAAGTCTGTTTGAGTAAATCAAATATGACACCATATTCCTTTTAACTTTTGCAAGTTCTTGTTCATATTTTGAGATTTTACATTTCAAAGGCGGCGTTTTGATCATCGGTTGCTCAAATTTTGGATTAAAAGTTTTGGATTGCAACTGGTTGATTTTGTTTTTCAAACCAAGTTCACGATTGTGACAATCTTTTTGACACCATTGAAGACGACGTTTTGCATTTGAAAGCTCGTTTAACAGTCGTTCATTTTCAACTTTTAAAGACTCGATCTGAAGCACATTATCAGTATTCTCAACAATTTCAACAGAATCAACAGAATCAGCAAAGATAGAATCAAATGCATATGACAAAGAATGCAACAACACAACATTATGGATATCAGCACAAATAACATCTTCCAAGAGTCGATCAACATCTTTTCGTAACATTTTGTTTTTATGTTTTGAATTTGAAATCGATGTTTCTGTTTTCTCGAAAACGATTTTCGTCAATCCAAGTTCCTTATGAAATTCCCTTTCCCAATACAATGCACAATTTTTCAAAATTTTAACATGGGGTAAAATTCTCTTCTGAAAAATATCTCTTTGTTCTCACGCTGAGGCGATTGAAAATGTTCAACTTTTATTTCAGAATGAAATTCAATCTCACGTTCTAAAAGTTTGATGTCGGAAGTGAAAATGTCAAAATATCTAAGAATTTGACGATTTTCGTGTTTTGAATTTACTTCACTGAGTGAAGGTAAATGACCATAAATTTGTGCATAATTTGGTTGGTGAGCAACATTAGAAGACTCAGACATAGGTGTGATAATCCTAGGTGTGTTAGAAGAATCCTTTTGTGTGATGAAAGTGACGGATTTTCAATAGTTTAATGGTTTGTTATAAACAACATTTTCTAATTTTGGTCGACTCTCGTCTTCTGCATCTAATTCCTCTTGACGATGATATTCAACAACACTAATACGAGAATCATCAATTTTGTATACTCTTTGGAAACTTCGGGATTTGGTTTGAATGCTTTGTTTGAAAGCTTTGGTTTGTGTCGGCAAGATTCGGTCCATATCCATTTGGATTGGGTTTTAAAGTAAACTTTTGAATAGTTGTGATTGACTCACCATGTTTATAAACAACATTTCGAAACTCTTTGAGTTTGTTTTGAAAGTGACAATTTCTTCAAGATAGTCATCTATTCGTTTAGTTGAATGCTTTTTGTATCAGAGAGGCTGTTTTTGACAAGTTAACAACTTCGGCCTTGGCTTTTGAGTTTCCAAAGTAAGGCGTTAAGTTGTTTTTATGTTCATGTTTAGATTGTTCTATTTGAGGCAACAAAGCATTATTCGATGCTGCTAGATCACGTATCTGTCGTTCTAATGATTTTTCGTTTTGGTGTGATTTAGCAAAAGTGGCTTCAAAACCTTGTTCACGTTTTTCTTGAGTTTTGAAAAATTGAGTTGCCTTTTTAAGCATTCAATACCCACAGTTACAGTGCATTTTCTTTGTGTAATTGCTGATTTAGTGCACAACATTCTTCCATTCGGGATTGTTGGTCTTTAAGTAAGAGATCAACATTTGGATTAGGCAAAGGTTCAGCGTGTTCAGCGTGAGTCACAACATGATCACTATTCAAATCCTCAAGTATGGCGACGGAGTCAATTTGAGTATCAAAGGTAACCATAAAGTCATCTTGATCATCAAATGTAACTACGGGGTCTATTTGAGAATCGTCGAGAATGAGATGTGGGCGGCTCATGTTGAACATTATGAGCCTCGTCGGATTCGGATGTTGGTGAGATATTAGATCATTGATGAATATGGTTTGTTAGGGTACGAGACAAGCCATCGGTGTCATACAATGGGCTGTGTCACTCATGTGTAGAGCTTGCATTTGTGCCATCAACATCACTGCTGCGTTAGCTTGCAAGTCCTCCATATCATCATCAGTCGCATCGCCATAAAGCTCGTTCTTTGGTTGTGAGGTTCCACGGCTTCATCTTTAAGAGCCAAAAGTAAAGCCTCCTTGTGATAGCCGGTGACCCTTATCATTACAGGTTGTAGCAGCGAAGACCATTTATCCCATTCAGGCATTCCCTGTTCAACCACTTGAGCTCTCTGTTGTTGTGGAGCACCCATGTTATTCCTTCCCATAGCATTTAACCCTTGACCACCTCCCATCGGCGACCATAACCCGATTCTTAACTTCAACCGTCCATTGTTCACAATAGCACGATTCCTTATGTTTGATGAGGAGCGAATCGATTGTTTGATTTGTTTGTATACCGGCCGAAGGCTTTAGCAATCATAACAAATCCTTGTTGCAATGCATCGAAAGCATCGGAGTCCTCATTAGCTTCACTGTAAAGTGCTTGATTATTGTTGTTGTTGTATGGAACCAATTGAGTTTGTTGAGATTGTTGCTGTTACGGATCATATGGTGTAATTTTTGTAGTTGGTTGAGGAGCCGGTTGAGGAGGATAACTAGTTTGAGCCCACAACGCAAGTTGTTGATTGTCTGGAAGTGACGGTGGGACCGGAAGTCCACGGATAGCCCTTTCTTTGTCAAATTCTTTTTGGTGGGGCTTCAAATAGTCGTACAACAATCCGTATGTAGCATGATGAAGATTCTTAGCTTGACGGATGAAAATGACATACTTCTCCCAATCAGGACCAAGACTACTTAGAAACTTAGTATTATTGCAATTCTTGGCATGATGATGTTGTGTTTTCCAAATCATTGATGATGTCGAGAATCGATGATGATAAGACTCTAATGTCTCTCTGGTTCAATCATGAAGTGTTCATAAGCCAAGTAGATTTTGGATTCCATGTCTTCTTGATTGAGTTCCGTGCCTTCCATGAGAAGATGAATATGTTCCCACATTGCTTTTGCAGTCTTTTGAGCATCAACACTTCAAAGGATTGGATTAGGTAATCCTAAAAGGATATATTGCATTGCTAGCTCATCAGCCCGAAATGTAGAAGTTCATCACCGAAAGAGAAGGTTGATTGCAATGTTTGTGAGATCATCTCTTGGTGGAATAACATTTGGATCTCCGGGTGTAACGACAATAGGCATCTGAAATCGACCTTCCAAGATGACCTTCTTTAAGAACTTTCCACGTGGCTTCTTTAGATCACAAAACCTAAAGAACCTAATTACCCATTGATCATAGTTTAGGAGGTGAGCATTGGAGGTCTATCAAGTGATCTAGCCTCATGAATGGATTCTTGGCTACTTAAAGCTTCACACATCTTTGCAAACCAAGATGGTTCCTTCATAGTGTTTCTGGATGGATGTTGATTGTATGATTGTGTAAGGTTGTACTTGAAGACTAGGTGGTGGTTGAACCATTTGTGTTTGAATTGCTCCTTGTTGTGGATAGTGTTGTTGATTAAATTGTTGTTGATAAATTTATTGTTGTTGATTGAATTGTTGATGTTGTGGACTAAGTTGTTGTTGTTGTTGAGTATATTATAAGGGAAATAGTTCTGATATGGTGGTTGAGACATGTTGAAAACTTGTGTTGTAAAATGGATCTTTGTAGTCGAATGAAACGTTGTTGATGAAGTATCCTTAGGCGTAGAAACCATTGTTAGGCAAAGTAATGCTTAGGCGTAAAACACCAAACTTCTGGCGTAAAAGCAATAGTTACAGTAGGATTAGCTGCAGCGTAAATTGAGAAACACTAAGATTAGGCATAAACTGAAAGTTAAACGTAGAAAACTTATGCGTAGGATTAGCTTATGCGTAAGACAAGGCTTAGGCGTAAGAAAAATCTTAGGCGTAAAGAGTTCTACGTGTAAGTTTAAGCTTATGCATAAAAATTAGGGTTTTGCCCAAAAATCCTTTACACTATCACAGTGTAAAAAGATATCCAAAGTCGAAGTGTTTTCAGGCTTATCCAAGCAAGAAAACAACTAAACAAGAAAACTTAAGATCAAGCCACGGATTTCTTACGCGCTAACTCTAGGGTTTTGTTGGCGTAAAACTTAACCAAAGCGGATTTTTGCCCAAAGTGATTCTAACCAGTTTTTTGTGATGAAACAGCTTCAATATCACCAAAATAACACAAAAGTGTGAAACTTGATGATCCAAAACTTGTAGACACCTTACACGTAGGAATGAACACACGTATAAAACCAAGCTTTAAAACAATGAATTACACGTAAAGTTTAAAACTTTTTGCCAAAAACTGAAATTTTAACACCTAAAAACTTTGAAAGAACAAGAATCTTGGATTGAAAAGTGTAAAAAATGAGTTTTGAAGCATGTAAAAGTTTGTATAACGAGACTTACGCGTAAAACCAAAAACTTCAAAAACGAAAAAACTTTTCACCCAACTATTTGGCGATTGATACCACTGTTCGGTTCCCATATTTGTAACACAAGCCTCAATATGAAAGAAAGAAAGATAAGATGATCGGTTGAACAAGTTAAACACACACACGTATGAATGAGAATACTTATGCGTAAATTGAAATGACTAAATGAACAACCAACATTCTAAGGAAGGTTTACAAGATTATTTATAGGAGGGAACTAGGGCACTACACCAAGTTCCCATTCTTTACTTATTGGGTTAGGCTCATGGGTTTTCTACATGAGCCTAACCTTGATTACTAACATAAAAGCCATAATTAAGCTAACTATTACATATTAATGACTAACACTTGAATTCTAGTTTAGGAGTGATTCCAACAGACTGGTAAGAAATGCTTGAGGAATTGGAGAAGGCTTCGTAACAAGGTAAAGATCACCCGTGCTATCACAACGGAGGAGTACCCGTCGAGTTAGGAAGTCCTTCACAGAAAAACTAAAAGGATTAAATTCAACAGTGCAATAATTATCACGAACAAATCGACGCACAGAAATGAGATTTTTGACGATATGAGGAGTAATTAAAATGTTAATACAAATAAGCCGTAAAAACGTTTATTTATATTTTACGATCTTCTAAATGTTTTGTCGATAACAAATGTAAAATCGTTTTAACGAAACAAATAGAGTACGTAAATAGTTTGAGTTAATAGTTTTCTAACACACTTAAGTTGTCACATAAAACACTAAAACAAGTATAAGTGATTTTATGATTTAGATACATATGTACAACAACTAGTGTTTACATATTGGGTTAAACATATACTTAAACTAAGAATACTAAAATGGGTAAAAACTAAGTATATACTAAAATGGTGATGTATCTCTTGTTTTATTGAATGAATACTTATATGCTATGATTATTTTGTGTGTTGTGCTTGATACATTGTACATATATCTCATTTTCTCAAATAGCATTCCTTGACATTTCTTCACTGCTGAAGATCATCAATGAGATAGCCGGATCCCTTCAGGATAACTAGACGGATCCCTCTTTAAAGGAAACCGTGGGATCCGTGGTACAAGAGCACAAATTTATACTAACTTGAGTCTCTTTTGCAGGAAATTATGCACTATACTCTTGTTTTTCTAACCTTTGTTTTGTAGTTATTCAAAATACACATGAAGATATTGACACCATAAAGCTAAGGAGAGCTTTGTGTCAAACGACATTGCAAAATCATTTGCAACTTAATCCAATTTTGGATTACACTTCATGACACCCCATGGCAACATTGCAATATTCAAGGGGTAGCACGTTCTCGTCACTTAGATGAACCATTTGCAAACTTAATTGCAAACACAATTAGTTTATTTTACGTTATGTCCTTGGCGCCCTTACATAGGGATGGACTCGTCAAGGGGTTAAGGCAAGTACCATTCCGTCACTTGCTCTCTTTACATTTTTACATTTTTCTTATAAAAATTGTGTTAGTTTCTTTTAACACTTTTGTTTCGACAAAAAGGGGAAGAAGAAAGTAAAAACTACAAATTCAAATTTTTACGAATTTTAGCTGTTTCCTTAAAATAATTTTATGTTTTGTCATCAACAAAAAAAGGAGATTGTTAATACAAATAAGCCGTAAAAACGTTTATTTATATTTTATGATCTTCTAAATGTTTTGTCGATAACAAATGTAAAATCATTTTAACGAAACAAATAAGAATCGTAAATAGTTTGAGTTAATAGTTTTCTAACACACTTAAGTTGTCACATAAAACACTAAAACGAGTATAAGTGATTTTATGATTTAGATACATATGTACAACAACTAGTGTTTACATATTGGGTTAAACATATACTTAAACTAAGTATACTAAAATGGGTAAAAACTAAGTATATACTAAATGGGTAAATACTTGCAAATGGTTTTGACCCATAACCCATGGTTTTATATATACCACTTAACCAAGTTCATTGTATCTAGAAAGAAAACCATGGATCAACCCATAACCCATGACCCATGACCCATAACCAAAAATACCCATGGGCAAAGAGGAGCGGACCACGGATCCCTAGCGTTGTGCTAGCCGGATCCCTTGTGGTAGGGATCCGTGGGATCCGGGGAACAGAAGAGAATTTCCTCTATAAATAGAGAGCCATTTCTTCCTCTCTACATGTGGTTTTACATACATACTTCCCCAAAGAATTCTAACCCTCTAACCTCAGATCTAAGTGATCTATGTAGTTTGTATTTTGTTTTTGTGTGATCTACTAGGTTCCTCTTAAAGGAGAGATCACCACCTCTTGAAGACGTGCAAGCTCAAAGTCCATGAGTTGCCATGCTTCGTCATCATCAAGACTACTAAGGTTCTCTTGTTTATAGTTCTTCCTTTCTCCATAGATGTTGGGTAGAAGGCATTAGTGAAGAATGCCGAAAGTGTCAAGAAGAAAGCATTAGTGAAAGATGCTCATCATCCGTGTCAAAGCATTAGTGAAGAATGCCGAAAGTGTCAAGATGAAAGCATTAGTGAAAGGTGCTCATCATCCGTGTCAAAGCATTAGTGAAGGATGCTAAAGGTGTCAAGACGAAGGCAATAGTGAAGGGTGCCAGCGTTGTGTAAAGGCATTAGTGAAGGATGCCAAAGAATCAAATCAAGTAGCATTTGGGAAGAATGCTTAGGTCGTATAATCGATGAGGTGCATCATTATACATATATGTATTTGTTTATCTACAAGGATGGTGATATCCTTGATGGTGTTGTAACAAGGAGTAGATCTTCTTGAGATTAGGTGTTGTGTCGTGAAGGTGTAGTTCACCTAAGGTGTGAAAGAACTAGGTTCTTAGCCTAGTACCTAATAAAGGGTAGGCGACGTTGTGATAGGATTAGTTCTCTTAAGGTGTGAAAGAACTCGGTGGTTAGCCTAGCACCGTATAAAGGGTAAGCGGCGTTGTGTTAGGTGTGGTTAGCCTTGGTGTGAAAGAACTTCGGTATTTAGCTTTGTCAGGAAAAGGTTAAGCGGCGTTGTGAAGGCTTCTCCACAAGGAGTTGGTTTAGTGCTTCGAACTCTCGAGTAGGTGATTCGGGGTGGAGTAGGGCAAGGAAGGTGTCCTTATAGCGAACCACTATAAATAACTTGTGTTGTGGTGATGTGCTTCTTACTCTTTATATTTCATTTCGCGTTTATATATCCATCTATCAACGTCCAACATAAACAATCAAATAGATTGACATAAGTCGATCTAAATATTTAAAAGGAAGTTTTAAATTGGTAAAACTATTCAACCCCCCCTTCTAGTTTTCCACATAAAACATTATTTAAACGAAGAGGACGAAAAGGGGTAGACAAGATAATATGACCGGAGTTAGTACGGGAATAGCATACATCACCAACCGTGACAGACGGATAAATGCACTCATTAAGAATGTCACAAAGACAATGTACAGAATCATTAAGATGAGAGCTCGTACACGTATCCATATTCAATTTCCGATTATATGGGTCACGAAGAGTGTTAGTAGCAAAGCATGCGGCAAAATGGTTGCTTGACCGAACCTTGTGAACGGACGCCAAGAGTTGACTTGGATGGAAAGGAACCCCATTGTTGAACCGGTAGCTAGTTAGAACCTGTCACAAAAGCGCCCCAAGTGAGCCAGAACACGGAAAATACCCCTTGGTTGAACCGGTAGGCTGTTGTGGATCCCACAGTAGGGTAGTGGCTGGGCGAGATGGACCAGGCGTCTGTTGAACTAGCTGTTGTTGAACCCTTGGTGGAAAGAACCCAGCCAAGCCATTATGTGACCCCAAGTGAACACAGTAAATATGGCAGTGGACCAACAGGTGTGGGTTGCGACAGTAAAGAGGCTTAACCAAATGGGAGCCCATGAGAGGGAGAAACAGTATAAGCCACCGGAGTTGTAGGGGTGAAACAAGTGGTAGCATTTAATCCAAACTTAGCCAACAAGGTTTGCAACATATCCAAATCCGAGCGTGCCACAGCCGGCACGCCGGAAGACGAACCCGAGGTACGCGGGAGCATTGTAGACTTGCCATGAACACCATTGTGAAGATACTTACAAGCATCACCAAACCGACAAGAACCTTTAGCAAAACTCCAACATGGGTTGTTTACCTTTTCCAAAGAAGTACCACGTCGAGGCGTAGTGTTGGTCTTTGCCACTAAAACCATTGGAGAAGCGGAGGTAGCATCGACAAGAGGGTCTTGAACCCTAGACTTTAGGCGCATCTCATGAGTAGTTAACAAGGATC
>OU343224.1:335820139-335895675 GCA_910596185.1 Chrysanthemum makinoi
TTTGCTCACGGTGTCTCCGTCATTCTTCAACATGCTCACGCTCTTTTGGCGTTGGAAATGATCTTGATGAAGTTCTTTAAGTCTTTAACTTTGTAGATTCTTTGTATTGATGAAGAATCATTACATTGTTGTGTTGCTTTTGGATAGAACTTCCATTAGTGATGATGTTGGCGTGAGCATAATCTGCACGATCATTCAGCTCGAGCTTCCATAAGAAGAAAACATAAAAAGGTTAGTAATAAGCGGATTAGGCACTTACAAGTTTGAACGAGTGTTAACGGCATAGTGTGAAAACACAATCTAATTCTTACAAAGGCGTTCTGAATCGGAGTCCCACAAGTGAGATAACACGATGTCGCGAAGTACACCTACGATTAGGATAGTCGCTGAGGTACGCAAGCATCACCTCATTTGTAGACCGTTTGAGAACCACTAAGCGCCAATCCACGGGGAGTTGCGGCGACACTGCTGTAAGGCATTTTGATGTTGACCGGCGAGGAGTTTCCATTCAATTACTGAGGATCACAAATGTGAACCTCTCATAAATGTTCTCGACAGTTGCTAAGATCAGTGAAGGACTCGATAATGTACCACAGAAATTCTTATTGTTGAATATCAAGTGATGAAATGTCAAGTGTACCTAAGAGATCTTTTGATGAATCTCGTGGCTCTAGACTCAATAGTGCGTTTGGTTTTCTGGCGGAGACTAGGGAGGTCTCCTTCTTCAATACCAGCAATCTCTAGAGAAAGCCGATGGTTTCGTAGGGTTCCCTGTGAGAATGAAACAAGCTTCTGTTGAGAGAAACTTGAGTGGTTAAGAAGGTTTAGTGCATGCGTCACTGGGTCCATGGCGACTTTTAATCTTCAATACCGGTGTCATCTAGTGACAACCATGTATATATGAATTGAACCGATTATGCGCCTAAGTTGAATAATCTGGAGGGCTATTTCTTTTCACCCTTTTCTTTGCATTTCTTTTAATTCTTCAACTCCTTCTTTCTCCGATTCTCATTTTCTCCTTTTTACAATCATACCTAAGGACTTCTAAATACTAACTATTTGTGGTATCTTGGGGTAGATCCCTCCCGACGGCGGATCATAGAGCGGTTATTCTAACCTTAGTCACCTTATAACTCCATGACTAACCTATGTTGCCATTAAAACCCTTTGTTGTGAAAAATCTCTCAAAGTGTTTGTGAATGAAAAACATTTTTAGTACCCTTGTTGAGATAAGATTTTTCATAAATACTCCCCCTCCACATGTGCTTAAGAGTTTTGACGGTTAAAATGCACATGAGGAAAAAGGCATACATTTTGAATTGATTCACTCAAGATAGACATTCCCCTGAGAACACTTGATTCGTGGCATAGTTAAGTTGCATTGTCGGCTTTTTAGGTGACAACTAGCTCTAATAACTACCTTGAAGGTGTAGACAATCCTCGAAAGGTTGTCAAACCCATTAGAGTTCATGTCTACCAAGAGTTTCTCGAATGGTACATTCTACTGGACAAGTCCTTTCTGGACACGTTTACATCACTAGCGAACTAGCTTGAAATTATTACCCATCCAGGACGAGTCTTTTCGAGTTACTACTTGTTAAGATCCGTCAATTCTTGGTTAAGTCTATAGCACAAAGATTCATTTGCATTTACAACATATTTCTTATCACATTATTTTCTCCCCTCAAAATGGCATATAAGATGTTATTTTTGAAAAGTTGAGAATAAATATGACCATTTAAGTGTTCTTGGAAGAATACCACTTGTGAACAATTTTTGAACAAAGTTTTAATTCAAGTACTCCCCTCAACAAGTGATATAAACGGTTGAGGTTTTGGAAATCATAAGGGAAAGTACTTGTTCTTTTGAGCAAACCTTGAAAAGTGAAAGGTTTGATAGGTTTTACTCAAAAGTAAGAACTTTCGCTCCTTTTATAAGGATTGTGACAGCGTGCGTACCACAGGGTCCTTTATTTACAAGTGCGGGTTGTACAGCGTAATGTGTGCACAAGCCATAGACATAATAAATCATACATCCAAATTAATAATGAAAGAAGCAGTTCAAGGGGTACGGGTAGTCGAGATATGCCTTGAGGAGTGTGAGTAGGCGTTGAAGGTGATGTTTCTCACAGGTCGACCATAACGCTTTCAGTCTTAAAGGCTGATCCCTTCGTACAACCGTTCATCAATCATGGTGATGATCCTCTTCCGTCCCTTCGATCACGAGAATTCCGTCGCAGGAGACCGATCTTTTGGTGTATATCCTTCAACGTGGCCAATCCGTCCCTAACATCTTCAAAGTGTGATCTCAAACTTGAAGATCTCTACGCCATCAAGCAATTTCTTTGAAGTTCCTGCGGTAAACGGCGAAAGGTTTCGATGACGTATATATTAATGAAAGGTGGTTGATGTCGGGTAGATGAAGCTGCGGTGGAGTGAAGTTGACAGGCGATAGATTCAACTGCCCATTGGAGATCTTCTACGTTCTTGGATAACTATGCGTCGATGAATGAGCGACTTGATGAATTCCGTTGTACTTGGGTGGAGAATTGTCTCATCACGACCATGCTTTGGCAAGGTACATGTCTTGATGTAGTTGAGAGACAAATTCTCAAAGTCAACCGAGAGAATGCATAATCCTTTCATCTTGTCGTTTGACCACGATATTCTTTAGGAAGGTGTAGTCCCACTTAGATGAAAGATCGGCGTGTTTGATGTAGCGATACTTTTTAGGCTGAATCGCATATTATTTGAGACTTACGAACTGGCACTTCGTAGTAGATTCTTGGCGTTCGGGCCAATGATGAATCCCGTACAATGCATCTCGATTAAATGGCTTCCACTTTGTTGGAGAACAAGTGATTGGCGTTCCTCGTCTTCTCTGATTTGAGTATTAAATTTTGGGAATGGAAGTGTCAGAAGATGTAGCATATTTCCTTGAACCATCGCCACCATGAAGATGAAATTCTAGGTCTTTGTTGAAGAAATGTTTGAATGGAATCCTTGGTTCATCACGGTTGGGTGTTGGTAGGGTTTGACCCGGTCGGTGTAGTATGGAGGGTTGTCCGTTTAGTGAAGTCGATGTTTGCTTCGGGTTGAGCCAATCCATGTTGTTAGACATAGCTCGAGCAATGTTTTCAAGGTGATATTTGACCTCGAGGGCACTTTTAGAGCTGTCTTTCCACAGTTGAAAAGCTTCATTCTTGATTGGAACTTTGAAGCATCAAGGTGATTTAAGTCAACAGTTCGTCATCTTCTTATGGAACTTTTCTTTCATAATCTTAGCATGCTCCAATGTAAACCATCTACGGATCTTGACCTTCTTTAGGGTAGGGAGTGGAATTAACAAGTGTGAAAACCATTCAAATTCCTACGTGGTGTCTTCATCTAGCCATGATGGGGCGTCTCAGCAGAAGCCTTTTCTTACATTTCTTAGGCCTAGATGAAGGTTCTGGTTTCTTTACTTGTTTGGGAGAGGTGGGTTGTTGTGAGGGCTCATGGATTTCTTCATCGTACCACCAGTATACTCAAAGTGATCACGGTTTTTAGTGGGGTGGTAACTTCGGAATCACGAGGTTTCCCAATTGCTTGAGAAGAAGCGAGGAGGTGGTAGCAGAAGATGATTCACGGACTTCTTTTGTCGTTTAGCGTCATCATTCTTATCCTGATCCTTATCTTCATCGTCTCAAGGACGTTTAGACTTTTAAACCGAATCTACATAGCTACTTGGTTGGTAGTCAACAATGCTTAAACTTGACTTTCCTTCCCAATGTCGGTCGTCGCGAGACATTTGTGTGACAAGCTTGGCCACCAATTCATTATCGAGAAAACTAGGGATGGGATGGATTGATTGTGACGGTTAAGGGTGTTGATCTTATAGTTTGCTTGGCTATTTGCATAAGATGGGATATGGTTGTGCAGTAAGCATCTCCTTTTGTGACTTTAGGAGCGATATCGAGAAAGGTACTTGTGAGTGTAGCCGATCATTACATCCATTTTCTTGCCGTCATCACATGAAGCCGTATGTGTCCCTTTCATTACTTGCATCTTGTCATTCTCATCATGTAGATCTGCATTTGAATTAGCAAACCAATTGAGGTTCTGTAGAGCATGTCATACTTTCGACTTGTTGGACTGACTTTTGCAATTCTTTTAGTATGAGAAATCCAAGATGAGGTGGCTTCTTCAGCGATGGATGATGATTTGGTTGATCTTTTGATGGTGGTGGTGAAGAGTAGAAGAAGAATCGATGATGATGAGATGTGAGGAGACTCCGGATCCTTTGGAGGTTGAGAGAGTTTCTTCCTTTGATGTGCAGGACTATCTAGAAAAGCGTATCATACTCAACTTTATCTTCTTCATTGCGATCTTAGCTTGTTCGCCGACTTTGGCTTTGTCTAGCGGCTCCGTCATCGGCTTTAATCTTCTCGGCCTACCAGTTAAGGTCTTCATAATCAAAACTCAAGAGTATATTCGACCGCATTAATGTTGTTGTACCAAAAGTGGTGGCACGAGATCCCATATCGGGTTGATTAACGCATCGGGATGCGGTGAAGGTTGAAGCTGCACCACTTGACCCTCGGGGCCACGATTTCTTTAGCAAATTCTTTTGCCGATGTTGGAGTCTAAGGAATTTGAACTTCTTCACGTATGAGGTATCAGTTGCTCTTCATCTTTCACGAGCTTTCATCATATGGCTGAAATGCAGAGTCTTTCCTTTTACCGTTACTATTGGACAAGGAGGTTTGATGCTGATGGAGAGTCATCGCTGATTTGAGTAGTGGACCTCTTCATGCGATTGTGTTTTCTTCGAGCTTTAGATCCCATTAGCTTTCTTTGGTTGGTGTAGGAATAGGAGCGACTTCCTTGGAAGAACTTTCTTCTTTGGGTAGGTTTCCTCTTTGGGACCTTCCTTTGACTCTGTGCTTATTGCACTTCCAGCTTAGCGCCTGCTTATATACGGTCCTCGGTAGGTGTACGAAGATCTCATCAAGATGACCAACTTTGCTTTCTTTTCTGACTAGAAATTACCTTTTGTATGTTTCAAGCTTTTGATTTATTGGTCGAAGGTGTCGAGGTAATACCGCACCTGTTTCTTTGTTGACGATTCTTTGATTCGGCCGGATAGTATGGGTTCGATCAATATGTCATTGATTATGCGGGTCATTGAGCCTCATGGGGATGTCGGGGATGAAGTCAAGTGCTCTACGGATCAACGATTTGGTGTATACGACGCAGGAATCTTGGAGCCAAGCTTCTTGTGAGAAAATAGCATCATGTTCTCCCATATCGATTAGCGATTTCAATGTCCTTCTTGTTGATCAACGACGAGGAAAATTTCGCGAGTTCCATGAGCTTGGGATGCTCATGTACTTGTCGACGAACCCGATTTGGTGATGATCATGTAGGTGTTCTCCCATGGTTGAGAATATTCTTGACTCCGTGAGAGTGCTTAGTAATGATTCACGAAGCTTCATCATAACAATATCTATCAAGAATTCAGGGGTATCTCTTGGTAGGGGTAGCAAAATTCATTGGAACAATGCGGAATGATGAGAACAGCCGTAAATCAGCGAGGTGATAGTGACTTGTTTGTGATTAAAGATGTCCTTTATCCGCGACACTTTGACCGATGATCCTAGAATCCCGAATTGTTGAATGTAGATCTCTGCAGGCGTGGCCGAGTGTGAGAGCATGTTACGGAGGATGATTCTGAGAATATCCTTTGCAATGAGACAAGAAGATTACGAGCATGTGAGGGTGTCAAAGTCAACCCTAAGGTTGTTCTTTCAATCTTTCTGGGATAACCTTCTGGAAAGATATAGGCAATTGTAAGAACCGATGATTCCACATTGATTTGTTCGGCCATGTAGTGATCACGAAATAACATGTAAAAGAACCAACATATGAAAGACATAGTGTTATCCTTGAGAAGGTCTTATTGTCTAGTTATTGAATGTATAGTGTCAATGCTTTTTACGAGTCCTAAGTCACTTGTTTGTCTAGTAGTCCAATGGCGTGGTGAAAATGTTTATTGAGTTAGTTAACTAAGTTTCAAAGTTTATGTTATCAGTGATTATTTCACAACATATCAAGCGTTTTAGTTTATTAGTGACATTATTGGATTACATTGGCCAGCTATAATAAGTTTATTAACAAGTTTGTACACGTAACAATTCATAATGAAGGTCAATCAAGGCATAGAGCGTAAATTGTAAAGTTAGCGTAAGATAATGACATACTGGCGTAGGCGAAAGCTTATCGTGGGATCTTAACTTCGGCGTAAGAAATATTCTGCGTGGAAAAGAAGGACCTTATCGCGTAAGCTTACGCTGTAAGTATTATACCTTACGGCGTAAGGCTTGCCTTTCATTAAGAGTAGACCTTATCGTGAGGAGTTCTTTAATTTACGCATATCCTTCACAAGGTTCTTAGCGTGTAGTCCATTGTAGAACCTTATGCGTAATAGTTATGCGTAGGATTTAACTATTAATCAAGTTAAACCACAACTCCAACTTCAACAATGGAATCAAATCAACAATAAAACAACAATTTAATCAACAACATACTCCACAACTTGCTGCAAATCCACAACCTCAAATGGTTCAACCACCACCAAGTCTTCAAGTTCAAACGTACACAAATGACTTCAATCAACATCCATCAAGGAACACTATGAAGGAACCCACTTGGTTTGCAAAGATGTTTGAAGCTTTAAGCAACCAACAATCAATTCATGAGGCTGGATCACTTGATAGACCTCCAATGCTCACTCCGGGAAACTACGATCAATGGGTGATAAGGTTCTTTAGGTTTTGTGATCTAAAGAAGCCACATGGAAAGTTCTTAAAGAAGGTTATCTTGGAAGTTCCATTTGAGATGCCTCTTGTCATTGTACGGGAGATCCAAATGCCATTCCACCAAGAGATGAACAAACGAACATTGCTACAGTTGCAGACTTGAATCCTCAAGAACTTCTACACTATGAAGCGGATGAGCTTGCAATGGAATATATCCTCTTAGGATTACCAAACCCAATTCTTAGTAGTGTTGATGCTCAAAAGACTTTAAAGAAAATGTGGGATCATATTAGTCTTCTTATGGAAGGATCTGTACTCAATCAGGAAGATTTGGAATCCAAAATTTACTTGGCGTATGAACACTTCATGATTGAACACGGAGACACTAGAGTCCTATCATCACGATTTTCGGACATCATCAATGATTTGGATAAACACAACATCATCATGCCAAGAATTGTTGTGAATACTAAGTTCAAGAGTAGTCTTGGTCTGAATGGGAGAAGTATGTCATTTTTCTCCGTCAAGCGAAAAACATGCATCATTCTACATATGGATTGTTGTGCGATTACTTGAAGCCTCATGAAAAGGAAGTTGATAGGGAAAGGATTCTCCGTGCTCAAATTGCTCCACCGACACATCTGGAAAATCAACAACTTGCCTTATATGCTCAAACGGTTATTCTCCTCAACGGCAACTCAACCAAATGCTACAATCACACCACATGATCCTTCACAACCTCAATCTCAACAAACTCAATTGGTTCCATACAACAACAACAATGCTCAAGCACTTGTCAATGAAGCTAATGAGGAATCGATCCGTTTGAGCATTGCAACAAGGATTTGCTATGATTGCTAATGCCTTTAGCCGTTATACCAACAAATCCAACAACCGTATTAGTTCCTCATCTAATACAAGGAATCAAGCATTTGTGAACAATGGGCGAGTTGAAGTTGAGAATCGTGGTTATGGTCGGATGGTGGTCAAGGGTTTAATCTTGTGGGTAGGAATAACAATGAGCTCAAGTGGTGGAGCAGGGAAATGCTCGGAATGGGTTGAATGGTCTTGATGCTACAAGCGCAATGAGAAGGGACACACGGCTAATGCATGCCCAAAGCCAGGACTGAGGCGGTGCTTATTTCAAAGGCTCTTCTTTTGGCTCTTAAGGATGAAGGCTGGTGGAACTCTCACGAGACAAAACGAGCTTTATGGCAAATCTTGACTTCGGATGATGATATGGAGGACTTGCGGGGCCAATGCATTGTTATGTTGATGGCTAATATGCATGAGTTACACATGAGTGACACGAGGCCCGGTGTATGACATGATGGCTTGTCTCGGTACCGAACAAACCATATTTATCGATCTCATATCTCCGCCAACATCGAATCCGGCAAGGCTCGGAATGTTCAAAATCGCCATCCACATCTCATTCGGCGATTTTCAACTAGACCCGTAGTTATATTTGGCGATCAAGATGACCAGCGGTTTCCCTTGATAATCAAATTGACTCCGTGGTTATACTTGAGGATCTCGGTAATGATCATGTTGAGACTCACGTTGAACGCCCGAACTTTTGCCTCATCAGTTTTGCTCGTTTAATACAAGACCAACAAACCATAGTGGAAAAATGTCATGCCATTAATCGGGACTTGAAATGCAAAAATGCACTGTTAACAAAGGATTTTGAATGTTTACAAAAGCAACTCAACTTTTTCAAAACTCAAGAAAAGCGTGAAAGCGGTTTTGAGGCGACCTTTGCCAAATCTTATCAAAGCGAAAAATATTTAGAAAGGCAGTCATTGATCTAGCGCGCGAAAGAATGCTTTGTTATGCGAAATAGAACAAGCTGAAACATGAACATAAAAAGCAAATTAGCGCTCTCACCTTGGAAAATCAAAAAGCTAAAATTTGAGTTGTTAACTTGTCAAAAACAGTTCTCTGCATACAAAAAGCATTCAACGAAGCGAATAGATGATCATCTTGAAGAAATCATCGGCTTGCAAAACAAACTTAAAGAGTTTAAAGCTGTTGTTTACAAACATGGCGAGTCGGTCACAGCCATTGAAAAGTTTACTTAAAAACCCAATCGAAATGGATATGGACCCGAATCTTGGCGATTACAAACCTAAGCTTTCAACCAAAGCATTCAAACCAAATCACGAAGTTTCGGTCACGAGAATATAAAATTGATAATTACATTTATGAGTGTTGTTGAATATCATCGTCAAGAGGAATTAGATGCGAGAAGGCGATCAAAAAATTAGAAAAAGTTGTTTACAACAAACCTTTTAACTATTCTATAGCGGTCACTTTCGTCACACCAGCAGTTCTTCTAACACACCAAGGGTTATCATAAAACACACAGTCTTCTAATGTTAATCCCAAACCAGATTATGCACAAACTTATGGTCCTTTACCTTCCATTAGTGAAGTAAACTCAAAACACGAAAATCAAAAATTCTTGATATTTTGACATTTTCATGGTGACCTCAAAACTTTACAACATGAGATAGAATATCGTTCGAAATCAAAGTTGAACATTTTCAATAAGCCTCTAGCGAGAACAAAGAGACATTTTTCTGAAAAATCTTTTACCAAATGTTAAAAATTTGAAAAGTTGTGCATTGTCTTGGGAAAAGGATTTTCATAAGGAACTTGGATTGATGAAGGTCGTTTTAGAAGCGAAACATCTATTTCTAATACTAAGCGTAAAAGCTGAGAAAAGATGTTGATCGACTCTTGGAAGATGTCATCTGTCTTGCGATGTCCATAATGTTGTGTTATTGAATTCTTTGTCATATGCATTTGATTATATCTCTGTCTTTGTTGATTACGTGGTAAATGTTGAGAACGATAATGTGCTTGGTCGAGTCCTTAAAGTTGAAAACAAACGATTGTCAAACGAACTTTCAAATGCAATACGTCGTCTTAAATGGTGTCAAAAAGATATTCACGATCAACAACTTGCTTTTCAACACAAAATCGCAGTTGCGTGCAAAATCTTACGATCCTAAAATTGAGCAACTGGATGATCAAAGCGTGTCTTTTAAGTGTCAAATCTCAAAATATGAACAAGAACTTGTAAAAGTTAAAAGGAATATGGTGTCATATTTGATTTACTCAAAAAGACTCGTGATGAAGCATCAAATGAACTTGATAATTATCTTGCACACACTAAGGAAGTTATGCATTTTCTTTGGAAATGTTAGGTCGAAAATCAAGATCGATTCACACTATCTTCAAGTTAAGAAATGTTAGGAAAGTATGAACAACTTCCATACCATCATTAAGAGATTAGCCCGGTAACACTTAGTACTCATGAACCTAGAATCCCTCTTGCCAAATCACAAGTTGCTAGCGTGCTTCCTTCTCTTGAAGCGAGGAATAGTTGAGTCTTTTCCAAATGTCCGCACTTCGGCCTAGGAGCACTACATTGAAGAATAGGAAGTTGCGACCTAAGAAAAGATCAATCAGGAATGCTAAAGTAGAAGAACACCCTAGGACTATGAATAAGACTCGTTGCTTCCACTATAGATATTGCGTCGTGCAAATGTAATAGAAATAGTGATGTAGCGAATGCTAAACCGTTAAGTACTTTTGATATTGATCGATGCACCTTGTGTTATTTGTCGTAAAAGTATGAATTCCGATTGTCATGATAAATGTGTTGCTAAAGCTATCATCTCTCGTTTAAGGAATCCTAAGAACGAGAATACCTCTAGGCCCACTAATCTTTCTAAGTGCATTGCTTGGTAGACGCCCTCTTTAGATTCTAAGAAGCATTGTTGTCCTGTAGCTCGGTTTCACCTCCTAGGAATGTAGTACCACCTAGTGCATTCACTAAGACTAAAGCAAATACTAGTTGGAGATGGGAGAAATGGATATATAACACACTAGGATTTAAGTGGATACCTAAAGCTATTGATGTGTGTATATCTACTATAAGTGCTACGGAACCCTCTAACATTTCGGGTTCCACATCTACTTCTATTCCATCTGTATTAGTGCATTATTGTAATGCGGTGTCTGAATCATTCTCTGATTGTTGATAGCGGATGTTCCCGACACATGACGAGGCAATCTTAAAGCTGTTATCAAACTTTATTGCAAAGTTCATTGCTTCTGTCGAGTTTGGGAATGATCACTTCGCGCTATCATGGACTCACGAGACTATGTCAATGGGAACATCGAAATTAGCGGGGTTTATTATGTGGAAGGCCTCGGTCACATCTGTTTGTAGGTCGGTTTGTGATGGAGATTTGGAGGTTGCTTTAGGGAGAAAACTTGTTTCATTAAGTGATCTACAAGGAAGCGACCTTATATGCGGCTCGCGTAATTCTAGTCTTTACACTATCTCTATGCAAGACATGGTTGCTTCTTCTCCCATTTGCTTACTTTCAAAGGCAACATCAACAAAATCACGGCTATGGCACCGTCGTCTCTCACATCTAAACTTTCAAACCATCACCAACCTTGCTCGACACAAACTAGTTGAAGGACTCCACGGTTTCGGTATTCTAAAGATCACCTTTGCTCGGCTTGTGAACAAGGCAAAAGCACTCGTGCTCATTTTCCTTCAAAGGTGGAACCAGACTCTCGGCATGTGCTTCATCTTCTTCACATGGATTTGTGTGGCCCGATCTTGGCGTGCAAGCGATCAATGGCAAGCGCTACATCTTAGTAATTGTTGATGACTATTCACATTTGGACTTGGGTCTACTTTCTTTGAAGCAAAGATCAAGCTCCACGGATGATCATCACCTTTCTCACGAAAATACAAGTTCAGCTACGTAACACCGTTCGACTAATCGAGCAGAGATAGAGGCCTGAATTTGTTAATCAAACTCTTCGTGAATTTATGAGAGTGGGAATTGACATCAAGACATCTATTGCACGTACACGAGAACAAAGCGAGGTTGTTGAAGAGCGAAACGAGCGTTAGTGGGCTGCAAGAACAATGTTAATCAATGCTAAACTTCAGATTACTTATGGGCGTATCTACTGCATGCTATACTCAAAACCGTTCTATGATTACAAGCATACAACAAAACACCTTTTGAGCTTGTCCTAGCAGAAAACCGAATCTAAAACACTTTCATGTATTTGGATCTCTTTGCTATCCGAATAATGATTGTTATGACTTTGGAAAGCTCAAAGCCAAAGCTGACATTGGAGTCTTTATGGGATCTTGTGATAATTCAAAGGTTTCGAATGCGGAATCGTCGTACAAAGCGGTGATGGAAGCGATTCATGCTCATTTTGATGAACTTACGGAAATGGCTTAGGTATAACGACTTAGAACCGGACACAACCGCTTAAACTTCCCCAAACCCCATCATCGGTGAACAAAGCCCCGGCTTACTCGTCAACAAATGGAAAGGTTATTTGCTCCGCTGTTCGATGGCGATATTGATGAGCGTGCTCGGTGTATCCGTTGTTTCGGCACTCAACGATAATACTCTATACGATACACGCTACAACAACACTTCACGTTGAAGAAGCACCACCAGTTGACTCAACACAGCGGTTGAACAAACGCTTCCAACAATGATGAACCGGTGATGATATTACGAATGAAGTACCCCCACTGCGATTTTGATCCAAATCGTTCTTTAACCGTTTGCTAATGAGGCTGCTGCACGGATGTCGCGAATCTTCAACAAACCATTTGAATCCTCGAAATCGCACAATGTATACCAACATCAACCCTCCACACATAGATGGACAAAAGACCATCCTCTGGAAAACATTATTTGCAACCCGAATCAACGGTCGTTCACGAGACAACGTCTTCACACGAGCGGTGAACATTGCATTTATGCACTCCTTTGTCTGCCAATCTGAACCTAAAAACATCAAAGGCGCAATGACAAAGACAAGCTGGATTGAATCCATGCAAGAAGAACTCAACCAATTCAAGCGTCTTGAAGTATGGAGCTGGTTGAAAGACCAGCAGTCTCGTCATTGGTCTCAAATGGATTTGGAAAAACAAATTGGATCTTTGAAGGAAATGTTATCGAAATAAGTCCGCGTCGGTGGCTAAGGGTTATCGTCGGGAAGAGGAATAGACTTTGAAGAATCTTTTGCTCGGTTGCGCTCGTCTTGAATTGTTGGATATTTCTAGCGTTAGCGGCTCATATGAATATGGCGGTCTATCGGATGGATGTCAAAGCTGCGTTTCTCAATGGACAACTTAAAAGCGGTTTATGTCGGTAACCGGATGGATTCGTTGATCTGAGTTTCGAATCCGTCTACAAAGCTGAACAAAGCGTATGGTCTCAAACAAGCTCCTCGGGCATGGTGCGATAAGCTATCATCTTTCCTCATTGCTAATAATTTCACCAAAGGTTCGGTTGACCCAACTCTTTTATACAATATCACGGGGCACATATCTTAATTGTTCAAATTTCGTGGATGACATCATTTTTGGGTCTACACATAAAAAGTTTTCAATAACTTTTGCAAAACTAATGAAGAAAAATTTTGAAATGTCCATGATGGGTGAACTTACGTTCTTTCTAGGACTTCAAGTTCATCAATCCCCGTGTGGTATTTTCTTGAGTCGGTCCAAATATGCCCTTGAATTGTTAAACAAATTTGGAATGAAAACACTGACACCTATGCCACACCAATGGCTCATACCAAGCTAGCGTTGATTTACATGGGAAATTGGTGGACCCTACAAAATACCTTAGTATTATTGGGTCTCTCATGTATCTAACAGCTAGCGGACACGATATTGTCTTTGCCGGTATATCTTTGCTCTAGTTATCGATGCGACCAAGCTGAAACCCACCTCTCTGAGGCTAAAAGAATCCTCCGATACATCAATGGAACCATTAACTTGGGATCACGGTATCAGAAGGATTACGTTTTGAACTAATCGCTTTTGGGGCGCGACCCGCGCGGGATGCTTAGACTCACGGAAAAGTACTTGGGGGCTTTACAATTTCTTGGTGATAAAGCTGGTGTCATGGCAATCGAAGAAGCAGGATTGTACATATTTGTCCTCAACGGCGAATATGTAGCCATATGCGTGTTGTGCTCAAGTCATTTGGATGAGAACACAACTCAAAGACTATGGTTCGTATTTGAGCAGAATCGATGTGCTGCGACAATGGTGCCATTGCGATCTCGTGCAACTTCGATTCGGCCTTTCGAAATCAAAGCACATCGATCTTGATATCATTTCATCAAGGATCCGCGTGGAGCAGTATTGTTGAATTATATTTTGTGGAGTATGAGAATACCAATTGGAGATCTTCTCACCAAAGCCTTGCCTCCCTAGGTTTAATGAGTTGGTCCACGGATTGGTATGAGGTGTTTGACTCAAGAGGTGGATGACCTCCTAAAGCATCTTAAAACACATCAAACACCAAAATCTCTTTTGTAAATAATTTTTCAAAAACAAAATACAAAAATATAAAACCCGATAAAACAACAAAAATATTCTTCTAATCTAATTTTCTTTCAACATTGCAAGTACATTTCTTCCGTCAACACTTTAATCTTTCAAAATTCAGTATTTTTCCGATCAAGTGTTGAGGGGGAGAAAAATAATACTGCTTGTTTCAAAACATCCGTGTACTTGCATGTTATCATATCCCGGTTGTTTCTTTTATCAATGGTGGTAAATTTTACGGTTCAATGACACTCCTCGGACTAAATTTATAACCTTTCATTATTTTCTTAAGTAGAGGGAGTGTAGTCAAGTTTCTTTCTTAAAATCTTTGTTTGGTAAACAAAATGGAAGTTAAATGGCTTTGTTTGAAAAAGGAAAAGGTGGAGGGACCAAAACTGTCAAAATGTTAAAGTTATTTTTAATAAAACTCCCCACCTAACATTTCACTTCACATTTAATACTCCTAACCTAACTAATCCTACGCCTAGAATTGTTCAAGAAATCCGTGCTTTAGATCATCATTTTGTAAGTGATTTTGTGTTTAAACATGTTTTTAAAGCAATGGTTTTGAATTTTCAAAAATCCAGCGGTTAAACGTAGTGTAATCTTGTTTTGTGTTCTACTGCGTATGCGTATGAACACATGATCAAATTATTGTGTTTGTGGTTAAAAGGATTGTGTCAAAACGTTTCTAACCATCAATGATATCATTTTAATCATCAAAACTCACCCGAACACGAATTAATGATTTAAATTTAGGGTTTATGAGTGGTTTTGGGTATTTTCAAATGTGAATGTTTTTGGTCAAAAAGATTGTTGTGTGATGTTCATATGATGTTGAATTGATGATTTCCGGCCTATAACCACCCGAAACACTAATTGATTAAAATTTGGAATTAGGGTTTAATGTTCTATGAGTTTGGGTATTTTTGATTCACCATGATAGATGTTATAACTTGGTTTATAGACTCTCACAACATCTTAGAACTACCAGAAATTGTATGGTGCAAATCCCATGGCTAGAAATTATACGCGTAAATTATAACCCTTAGGGTTTTGACCTCTGCATATGACTCTACTCATAAGCTGTTTAACAAATGTTCATGCCATGATTTGTTGTTAAAATGAATTTTTGTGTTAATATTGATGCTTTGATGAATTTATTTGAGCTTGCTACGCTTAAAATTGAGAATCAAGGTCATTTGAATCTCTACGCATAAGGATTACCTACGGCGTAGTCATGTTATCGCGTAAGAATAAATCCTCGCGTAACTATACGTAAGGTTCTACAATGGGACTACTGGCGTATCTGTGAAGGATATGCGTAGCATTGACCTCTACGCATAAGGTCTACTACGAGTAAGCCTTACGGCGTAAGGTATAAATACGCCTACGCGTAAGCTCACATAAGGTCCCCTTTTCCTCGGCGTAACATTTCTTGCGTAAGTTAAGATCCTACGCATAAGCTTTAGTCTGGCATATGTCATACATTTGCAGCTTAACTTTGCCAATCTACGCCTAAGCCTTGATTGACCTTCATATGAATTGTTCGTGTACAAACTTGTAAATAAACTAATCATAACGTCACGAATCCAATAATGTCACTAATAAACTTAAGCGTTTGATATGTTGTGAACAATAAGTGATAACATAAACTTTAAAACTTAAAGTTAACTAACTCACGAAACATTTCACGGCGTCATTGGACTATTGGACAAACAAGTGACTTAGGTCTCGTAACAATCATTGACCTTGTACATTCAATAACTAGACAATAAGACCTTACGTTGACTAACATTATGTCTTCGATATGTTGGTTCTTTTGGCTAATGTTATTTGATCCGCGACATGGTGAACAAATGAATGTGGATGCATCGAGAAGTTCTTTACAATTCTTTGATAACTAGTCAATAAGAACAACCTTTTGACTTTGACACTCACATGCTCGGAATCTTCTTGTCTCATTGCGGTGGATATTCTCGGGAATCATCCCTACGAGAACATGCTCTCACACTCTGCCAGCGCAGTTCGAGAGATCTACATTCAACAATTCAGGATTCTATGCAGAGGATCCGGTCAAAGTCTTTGTGAAATGACACTTAATCACAAACAAGTCACTATCACTCCTGCGACTTACGGAGTTTACGTTCTCATCATTCGACATCGATCCAACCGACTTCTTTTACCCCTCTTTGAAGAGGACAGGTCGAAATTCTTGATGATATTGGTTATGATGAAGCGGGGAATCATTACTAAGCACTCTCACGTGGAGCTTAAGAATATTCCTCAACCATGGAGAACACTCTACATGATCATCACCAATCGGTCTTTCACAGTGTGGCGGTGGCTATGAGCATCCCAAGCTCATGGAACTGCAAATTTTATGGTCATTGATCAACAAGAAGGACATTGAAATCGAAGCACCGATATGGGAGGACATGATGCTATTTCACAAGAAGCTTGGCTCCAAGATTCCCTATGTCGGATACACAAAATTGTTGATCAAGAGAGCACTTGGACTTTATCATCGATATCCCAAAGCTCAATGACCCGAATAATCACGACATATTGTTGAACCCATCCTATCTATCCGAGAATCAAGAATGCGTCAACAAAGAAACAGGGTCTTGGTGCTATTACGATCACCTTCGACTACGAAATCAAAAAGCTTGAAACATACAAAAGGTATCGGTTAGCGGTAAAAGAAGGCAAAGTTGGTCATCTTGATGAAAAATCTTACTTGGAACACCTACCGGGAGGACCGAGAAAGCTGATCTTTGGAAGTGTCACAAGTCGAGAGAAATTCAAAGGAAGTTTCCCAAAAGGAATCCTCCTCGTAAAAGGATTGTTCCTCAAGGAGCTGCTCTATTCCTACACACGAACATAAAGAAAGCTTGTGGGCCGAAAGCTCACGAAGAAACCTGTCAGGGCGAGGAGGTCCTACTCTGAAACGGCGCAAAAGGACTTTGACTCTGCGCAAGTACCACCAAAACCTCCTAGTCAATAGCTGAAAATGGAAAGGAAAGACTCACGTACTTGTGCCATATGATGAAAGCTCGAGAAAGTGATGAAGAGCAAGCTGGATACCTCATACGAGGAAGAAGTTCAAATTCCTTAGTCTCCAACATGTGGCAAAAGAATTTGCAAAAGAACAAATGGGTGGCGGAGGTCAAGTGGTGCAGCTCATCCACCTTCACCAGGATCCCCGATGCGGTTAATCAACCCGATAGGGATGCTGTGCCACCACTTTGGTACAAAAACATACACGTGTCGAAGATACTCTTGAGTTTGATTTTGAAGAACAGAACGAGAAGCGGAAGATTAAAGGCGATGAGGACGAAGCTGCGAGTAAAGCCAAAGGCGATGAACAAGCTAAGGCCGCAATGAAGAAGATGTTGAGTATGATACGTTTCTTCTAGATAGTCTTGTACGATCAAAGGAAGAAACTCGAACCTCCAAAGGATCCGGTCTCCTCACATCTCATCATCATCAGATTCTTCTTCTCACTCTTCACCACCACCATCAAAAAATCAACCAAATCATCATCCAATCGGTGAAGAAGCCACCTCGATCTTGGATTTCTCATACTCATAAAAGAATTGTAAAATTTGTCCAACAAGTCAGAAAGAAGGACATGCTCTCTGAGAAAAGAATTGGTTTCGCGCTGACCAAATTATCTACATGATGAGAATGACAAGATGGAGAATGAAAGGGAATACATGTTGAAGCTCATGCCGGATGATCTACAAGGGAAAATGGGCAGAATGATCGAAGGCTACACTACAAGTACCTTACGGATATCGTTCCTAAAGTCACAAAGGAGATGTTTACCAGACAACTATATCCGAATCTTATGCACATAGCCAAGCAAACTATAAGATCAACACCCTTAACCGTCACAATCAATCCATCCGATCCTGTAGTTTTCTCGGATAATGAATTGGTGGCCAAGCTTGTCACACAAATGTCTGCACGATCAGGGACATTTACTTGATGAAGGCTAAAGCTGTTTTCAAGCATTGTTGGACTACCAACTTCAAGAAGCAATGGTCGAAGCTGAAAAGTCTAAGCGTCCTAGAGGCGATGAAGATAAGGATCAAGGATAAAGAATGATGAAGCTAAGCGACAAAAGAAGTCGGTGAATCATCTTCATGCCCCACCTCCCCAAGCGGCCTCTGCTCAACAAAGGTCTCCTCCTCGCTTCTTTGCTGATAAACCTCGGGATTACGAGTTACCACCCTGCGGACTCAAAAACCGGTGATCACTTTGAGTATCACGGGTGGTGGCGATGAAGACCATGAGCCCCTACAACAACCACCTCTCCCAAACAAGTAAAGAAACCGAATCCTCATCTAGGCCGAAAAACAAAGAAAAAGCCCAAAGCGAGCGTCCTATCATGGCTAGATGAAGACACCACAGAGGAATTTGAATGGTTTTCTACACTTGTCAATTCACTCCTACCTGAAGAAGGTCAAGATATGGTAGACGGTTCTACATTTGGAGCATGCAAAGTTTATGCAAGAAAAGTTCCATGTGAAGAAGATGATGAAATCGAGTTAGGCGAATCAAGAATGAAGCTTTCAACTTTAAAAGACAGCTCGTGAAAGTGCCATCGAGGTCGAATATCACCTTGAAAACATTGCTCGAGCTATGTCTAACAACATGGATTGGCTCAACCCGGAAGTAAACATTGACTTCACAAAAGCGGGACAACCCTCCATACTACCGGACCTAAACCTCTACCAACATTGGCCAACGGATGAACCTAGGATTCCTTTCGATATTTCTTCAACAAAGACACGGATTTTCTTCTTCATGGTGGCGATGGTTCAAGTATGCTACATCGTTGACACTTCCATTCCCAGTGGCTATATACTCGAAGCGCATAGCCATCGAGGACGTGCCAATCACTTGTTCTCCAACATAGTGGAAGCATACGACCGAGATGCATTGTATGGGATTCATCATTGGCCGAGCGGCGAAGAATCTACTACGCTGCCAGGTTCGAAGTCTCAACATGCGTTAGTTCTAAAAGTATCGTTGCCATCATACACGTTGATCTTTCATCTAAGTGGGACTACACCTTCCTAAAGAATATCGTGGTCAAGCGACAAGATGAAAGGGATTATGCGACTTTGAGAATTTGTCTATCAACGACATCGAAGACATGTACCTTGCCAAAGTGCAGGGTTGTATGAGACAATTCTCCAACTGCGAGTACAACGTGAATTCATCAAGTCAGTGCTCATCTTCATCAGGCGCATAGTTATCAAGAGCGTGTAGAAGATCTCCGGTGGCGGTTGAATCTTATCGGACCGTGTCAACTTCACTCCTCGCGGCTTGATCTTCCCGACATCAACCGGCTTCCACAATATACACTCATCGGCAAACCTTTGGCGGTTTACGTAGTGAACTTCAAAGAAATTGCTTAATGGCGTGTAGGATCTTCATAAGTTTGGAGATCATACTTTGAAGATGGTTAGGGACGGATTGGCTTACCAGTTGAAGGATATACACGCAAAGATTGGGTCTCCTAAGCGATGGAATTCTCGGGGAAGGATGAGGAGGGGCGTGAAGAGGATCATCACCATGATTGATGAGCGGTTGTAATCGAGAGGGACGGGATTGAAGACTGGAAAGCTATGTGGTGCGGGAGAAACATCATGCTTTCAACGTTCACACTCCTGGCGACATCTCACGGACTACAGGTACCCTTTGCTTTCTTTCAATTACATATTTGGATGTATGATTTATTATGAATGGCTTGTGCACACATTACAGTGTACAACCCGTACTTGTAAATAAAGGACTGTGTGTCGTCGGTGCCACAATCCTTATAAAAGGAGCGAAAGCTTCTTACTTTTGAGTAAAACCTATCAAACCTTTCATTTTTCAAGGTTTTGCTCAAAAGAACAAGTACTTTCCCTTATGATTTTCAAAACCTCAACCGTTTATATCACTCGTTGAGGGGAAGTACTTGAATTAAAACTTTGTTCAAAATTGTTCACCGATGTGGTCATTCTTCCCTAACACTCGAAATGGTCATATTTATTCTCAACTTTTCAAAAAATAACATCATATATGCCATTTTTTGAGGGAAAATACGTGATAAGAAATATGTTGTGTAAATGCAAATGAATCTTTGTGCTATAGTCTTAACCCATGAATTGGCGATCTTAGCTGTTAGTAACTTTCGAAAAGACTTGTCAGGGGCGGGTAATAATTTCAAGCTAGTTAGCTAGTGATGTAAGCGTGTCGCAAAAGGACTTGTCGAGTAGAATGTACCATTCGAGAAACTCTTGGTAGACATGAACTCGGCGGGTTTGACAACCTTTGAGGATTGTCTACACCTTCAAGGTAGTTATTAGAGCTAGTTGTCACCTAAAAGCTGACAATGCAACTCTTTAACTATGCCGCGTAACGTGTCTCGCTGAGGGAATGTCTATCTTGAGTGAATCAATTCAAAATGTCTTGGCTCTTTCCTCCACTGTGCATTTTAACCGTTAAAACTCTTAAGCACATGTGGAGAGGGAGTATTTATGCAAAATCTTATCTCAACAGTGGTACTAAAATGTTTTCATTCATAAACACTTTGAGAGATTTTCTATGTGGTTTTAATGGCAACATAGGTTAGTCATGGAGTTATAAGGTGACTAAGGTTAGGAAAAACCGTCCTATGATCCTTGAGCGGATGGATCTACCCAAGGACACCACAAATAGTTAGTATTTAGAAGTCCTTAGGTATGATTATAAAAAGGAGAAAATGAGAATTGGAGAAAGAAGGAGTTGAAGAATTAAAAGAAATGCAAAGAAAAGGGTGAAAAGAAATAGCCCTCTAGATTATTCAACTTAGGGAACACACCGGGTTCAATTCATATGCTGCTGGTTGTCACTAGATGACACCGGTATTGAAGATTAAAAGTCGTCATGGACCCAGTGGCGCATGCACTAAACCTTCTTATCCACTCAAGTTTCTCTCACGAAGCTTGTTTCATTCTCCTGAGGAACCCTCGTAAACTATCGGCTTTCTCTTAGAGATTGCTGGTATTGAAGAAGGAGACCCTCTCCTAGTCTCCTTCGGAGGAAAACCAAAATGCACTATTGAGTCTAGAGCCACGAGATTCATCAAAAGATCTCTTAGGTACACTTGACATTTCATCACTTGATATTCAACAATAAGAATTTCGGTGATACATTATCGAGTCCTTTATCTTAGCAATCAGTGAGAACATTTATGAGAGGTTCACATTTGTGATCCTCGGTGATTGAATGGAAACTCTGCCGGGGTCAACATCAAACGATACACGGCCAGTGACAAGCCGGCAACTCCCGTGGATTGCGCTTAGTGGTCTCAAACGGTCTGATGCGTGGTGATGCTTCCGGTGTACCTCGGCATGACTCATCACGAATCGTAGGTGTACTTGATTTTACATCGTGTTATCTCACTTGTGGGACTCAGATCGAGAGCGGCCTTTGTAAGAATTAGAGTTGTGTTTTCACACTCATCTGTTAACACTCTCGAAGTTCAAACTTGTAAGTGCCGGAATCCGCTTATTACTAACCGTTTTATGTTTTCTTCTTATGGAAGCTCTAGAGCGGAATGATCGTGCAAATTCTTCTCATGCTCACGCCAACATCATCACTAATGGAATTTCTATCCAAAAGCAGCAACAACAGATGGAATGATTCTTCGTCAATACAAAGAATCTACAAAGTTAAAGACTTAAAGAACTTCATCGTACTGGATTCCAGCGTCAAAGAGCGTGTGAGCATGTTGAAGAATGACGTGGAACACAGCTTGATGAAGCGGAATGCGGCGATTTGATGCATACAACAACATACTATCACTTTCATCACAAAGAACAATGATCAAAGAACAAAGTTAAAGATGACGTCAAAGCATAATTGTTCAACGAAAACTATCTCTCTACACTTTGGGGAGATTGTTCAAATCAAGGAAATTCTTCTCACAAGAAAGAAGAATGTCGAGAAAGGCGTCAAAGCTACTATTACATCAACGCCTTCACCGTTTTCATCACCAACACTTGAGTGTTTGTTACTCATATGTAATAACACTTGAGGGGAGATTGTTGGAATCACTCCTAAACCTTATTCAAGTGTTAGTTACACATATGTAATAGTTAGCTTATTATGGCCTTTATGTTTGTTATTAGCCTTAAGCTTATGTAGAAGGCCCATGAGCTTAGGCCCAAGCCCATAGGAGAAAGGGAAGGAGTAGGAGTGTTGCCCTAGTTCCTTGCCTATAAATACTATGTAATAACCCTCACTTGAAGGTTGGTTGTTCAATATTTCTCTTTCACATACTCCACGCCTAAACCGTCTTTATTCCTACGCGTATGTGGGTTTGATTTATTGTCCAATCGCCTCTCTATCTTTCTAGGAAGCTTGTGTGGTAAACCTTGTGACCTAACAAAACAAAATCACATTGTGTTCCAAATCAAAACCATAAACCCATCCCAACTAATTTTACCTAATTGGAAAATTTGTATTTTTAGGACCAACCATGCCCAAAGCTACTCAACAAGATCATCATGACACCGTCCACTACCTTACTCATTACTATAGTAAAAGGGGTTGACCAAAACCGATCGTAAATTTTCAAAGCCTTGTAAAAGCGACTTATCCACGAGAAGGTCGTGTAGTCAAGGAATGTTTTCCTTATGAAGATACCGACATTCGTCAAGATTTCTCGACAATCAACTTTGATTGTCTCCTTGACATAGATGAACAAATTTGTCCGATTTTTTTCATTTTGAAGTTTACAAAGCTTTAGGATCATTGAAGCGTCAATGATAGCATTTCAATGCATTTCATTATCAATAAAAAAAAACCTCTTCTCTCAACACCTTTGCTCAAATTCTTCTCATTCCTTGTGAAGGAATTTGTATGTACTCTCAAGACTGGGCAATTAACGCTCAAAACCTTGAACTTGATCCTAAGCCTCTCATAACATCCTATTGATGAACTTGAAACCATCAGAGACACTATTTTCAAAATAAGAACAGGCAATCCCGTTTAGACCGAAACAAGAAGCTCATTCACCGTAATCCCTTTCAAATGGAACTTTTCAAAATGCACCCCATGTTTAGAAAATGGGAAGAAATCCTCAGGGAAAATGTCATTAGCCTAGTTGGAAACAAAGATCATCCAAAAGCATGTCTTGTGCAAATGATCTATTGTCTTATCCATCAAAGGCCATTTAATCTTGCCTATTACATGGTAAGAAGAATGGAGGGGTATTCAAAGCTTCCAACATGGTACTTCCGTATGGTATGCTTCTAACATGACTTTATAAGTATGTTGGTACATTGCAACCATCTCCTATCAACGATGATCATTATCTTTCGATCCGTCATGGTACCTCTTACCAAACGACCCTCTAAACGGTTCATGGTTAATGGAAGTAAGGAAGCTCTCGGACTCCTCGGCGGTGAAGATGAAAGAAGATGAAGAAGATGTTGACCCCGTAGCCAATATCAAATTGGAAATCCTTGAATACCACAAACAACTTCCGACAATTCCAAACGAGACCATGAATTTAAGCAATTGAGGGCATGATTCAAAACCTCGCATACAACCTCACTAAGCGTCAAAAAGAAAAGAAATGATTGACGAAAGAGACAATAGGATTGTGCTTGTTTTCTTTATCTTATGATTGGATGATTACATTTTAGCACTCTCAGTTTATGATTATTTGGATATTGTCTTTAACTAGTGTTTTGTGATAAATATGCTTGTTTCTACTGTTTATCTGTGGATTTACTAGTGTGCATAAAACTGCACATCATTTTTGTGTAGGTTACGTGTTAGTTGATCTGAGATGCGGATCCTAAGTTAGCCTAGCCGGATCCCTCCCTTGAGGAAGGTGGGATCCGTGACATCGGATCAACAATACAGCATTTGTACATCAAAAGCTGCTTTCTAGATAACATCACATGCTTCGGCATGATTTAGAACCCAACTAAGTCCACTTCAAGGATGAGAAAGGCTTAGACTCACTAAAGGCGTACTTAAGATCTTAGTCGTTTATCAACACATTCTAAACTCACCATACTTTCGCTTCAACTACTCACAAACTATTTCTCACCTCTCAAAACACTTAAAGAAGACAAGCTAAACAATTTTAGGAAATTGCTTCTAGTCATTTATATCTCAAGATAAGACAAAATTAGTTTTCAAATCTTGTGATTTTTAGAATTTTTCTTAATATCACCTCAAGCTTAAATCTGATCACTAGGATCATTTATTATGACTTGACACATTCATAACTCTTAGTGTTATCCTTGGACAACCATTGGTAGTCATCTTGTCTCATCCCTCTTCCATAAAAAGCAATCATTTGCTATAACACTTATTACCTCTAATCATTCAAGTACTCTTTCATCCTAAACCTTTGGGAGCTGAAACATTCAAAATAAGATAGGCTTTAGCTCCTAGAAACCTCATTTCAAACCTGTCATAGCTGGCGAGGCGGATCCTAGGATTAGCCTGGCGGATCCTTCAAGAAAGGAACCGTGGGATCGGGTGACGGTTTATGTCAAACATAGCTAAAACAATCATTTCAACTCATCTTCCTAACTCAAACACTCCATCTCATCTTAAATGGGTTCCTAGATCGTGAAACTCAAGATCTCAACCTTGTGCATGTTAATCATCACATTTCTAAGAACATTAGTGGATTAAGTCTTAAATGCAATTGCAAGTTCTTCCTTTATAACTCACATTGCCAAGAATACTTTAGTCATCAAACATATAGTTAGACTACAAGGTCAAATTTTGGTCAAAACCATGATTAAGCACAATTACTTGTTAGGGTTAAGGATTTGAGATATCCAACAGCTAAAGACTTCAAAATTAAGTCAATCCATGAACAAACAAACCTTACAACAACGCAATGTTTCACCTAGTCCTTGTCTTCGGCGGATCCACTGGTCTTTAACCGGCGGATCCCTCTTGAGGAGGATTCGTGGGATCGTAATCTGAAGAAGCATAAACTAGCTCCATATTTGAATTCAAGTCACCTTAGCATTCATTAATTATCCTCATAGAACTGATCAAAACCCCAAAAGCATGCTTAGCCCTTCAAGTGGCCAAGAATTTAATTTCCTAATTCAAATTACCCTTTATAAACCAAACAACCTTAGAATTAAGGTACCACTCTCAAATCACATCTCAAAATCAGCAACTAAAAGAGTTCTTACTAGCACCATCACTATGACTAGGCTCTAGTGCTAACTCATCCACTCAAGAACCACCCAAGAAACACTTTAGAATCATGCATGAAGTTTCACTCAACGAATCTTATGGTAAAGTCCACAAAGCTAGGATCTCTCCCACACTATGAAAACCAATCAAACTAATTCACAAGAAGAGTGCTCCCACTAGGATTTCATCACATAATTCTACTATACCCTCCACAATTCAACCTACTTCATTAGTGCCTAGAGCCACCTCACAATCATTTGAAGATCCTCAACCCACTTCACTTGAACCTCCACTTCAAGAAACTCAAAACCATGACAAAGAGTGTGATCATTGCAAACATGTTGAAAGATTGAAACATGAACTAGATATATTGATACATGAACTACAAGCTCAAACTGAGAATGTTTAGGAAAACTCATCTCATCATTAAAGATTATTAGTTGAATCTAAAGTTTGGGGTAATTCATTAGCATTAGTAGCACTTATTTGGCTAGTTCATTCTCTTAGTTTTAGAGATTTGGTGATGTATCTCTTGTTTTATTGAATGAATACTTATATGATATGATTATTTTGTGTGTTGTGCTTGATACATTGTACATATATCTCATTTTCTCAAATAGCATTCCTTGACATTCTTCCTTCTTTGAAGATCTTGTCAACGAATAGCCGGATCCCTTCCAAATAACTAGACGGATCCCTCTTTAAAGGAACCGTGGGATCAAGTGGGCACAAATTTATACTAACTTGAGTCTCTTTTGGGGAAATTATGCACTATACTCTTGTTTTCTAACCTTTGTTTTGTTGTTATTCAAAATACACATGAAGATATTGACACCATAAAGCTAGTGGGCTTTGTGTCAAACGACATTGCAAAATCATTTGCAACTTAATCCAATTTTGGATTACACTTCATGACACCCCATTGCAACATTTCAATATTCAAGGGGAACGTTCTCGTCATAGGCGAACCATTTGCAAACAATTGCAAACACAATTAGTTTATTTTACGTTATGTCCTGGCCCTTACAGGGATGGACTCGTCAAGAGGAGTTAAGACGAGTACCATTCCGTCACTTGCTCTCTTTACATTTTTACATTTTTCTTATAAAAATTGTGTTAGTTTCTTTTAACACTTTTTTGTTTTAGACAAAAGGGGGAGAAAAAGTAAAAACTACAAATTCAAATTTTTACTGAATTTTAGCTTTTCCTTAAAATAATTTTATGTTTTGTCATCAACAAAAGGGAGAGATTGTTAATACAAATAAGCCGTAAAACGTTTATTTATATTTTACGATCTTCTAAATGTTTTGTCGATAACAAATGTAAAATCATTTTAGCGAAACAAATAGAGTACGTAAATAGTTTGAGTTAATAGTTTTCTAACACACTTAAGTTGTCACATAAAACACTAAAACAAGTATAAGTGATTTTATGATTTAGATACATATGTACAACAACTAGTGTTTACATATTGGGTTAAACATATACTTAAACTAAGTATACTAAAATGGGTAAAAACTAAGTATATACTAAATGGGTAAATACTTGCAAATGGTTTTGACCCATAACCCATGGTTTTATATATACCACTTAACCAAGTTCATTGTATCTAGATAGAAAATCATGGATCAACCCATAACCCATGACCCATGACCCATAACCAAAAATACCCATGGGCAAAGAGGAGCGGACCACGGATCCCTAGCGTTGTGCTAGCTGGATCCCTTGTGGTAGGGATCCGTGGGATCCAGTAAGAGAATTTCCTCTATAAATAGAGAGCCATTTCTTCCTCTCTACATGTGGTTTTACACACATACTTCCCCAAAGTATTCTAACCCTCTAACCTCAAATCTAAGTGATCTATGTAGTTTGTATTTTGTTTTTGTGTGATCTACTAGGTTCCTCTTAAAGGAGAGATCACCACCTCTTGAAGACGTGCAAGCTCAAAGTCCATGAGTTGCCATGCTTCGTCATCATCAAGACTACTAAGGTTCTCTTGTTGATAGTTCTTCCTTTCTCCATAGATGTTGGGTAGAAGGCATTAGTGAAGAATGCCAAAAGTGTCAAGATGAAAGCATTAGTGAAAGATGCTCATCGTCCGTGTCAAAGCATTAGTGAAGAATGCCGAAAGTGTCAAGATGAAAGCATTAGTGAAAGGTGCTCATCATCCGTGTCAAAGCATTAGTGAAGGATGCTAAAGGTGTCAAGACGAAGGCATTAGTGAAGGGTGCCAAGCGTTGTGTAAAAGGCATTAGTGAAGGATGCCAAAGAATCAAATCAAGTAGCATTTGGGAAGAATGCTTAGGTCGTATAATCGATGAGGTGCATCATTATACATATATGTATTTGTTTATCTATAAGGATGGTGACATCCTTGATGGTGTTGTAACAAGGAGTAGATCTCCTTGAGATTAGGTGTTGTGTCGTGAAGGTGTAGTTCACCTAAGGTGTGAAAGAACTAGGTGCTTAGCCTAGTACCTAATAAAGGGTAGGCAACGTTGTGATAGGATTAGTTCTCCTAAGGTGTGAAAGAACTTGGTGGTTAGCCTAGCACCGTATAAAGGGTAGGCGACGTTGTGTTAGGTGTGGTTCGCCTTGGTGTGAAAGAACTCGGTATTTAGCTTTGTACCGGAAAAAGGTTAAGCGACGTTGTGAAGGCTTCTCCGCCATAAGGAGTTGGTGTAGTGCTTACGAACTCTCTAGTAGGTGACTCGGGGGTGAGTGAGGGCAAGGAAGGTGTCCTTGTAGCCGAACCACTATAAATAACTTGTGTTGTTGTGATGTGCTTCTTACTCTTTATATTTCATTTCACGTTTATATATCCATCTATCAACGTTCAACATAAACAATCAAATAGATTGACATAAGTCGATCTAAATATTTAAAATGAAGTTTTAAATTGGTAAAACTATTCAACCCCCCCCCCCTTCTAGTTTTCCGCATAAAACATTATTTAAACGAAGAGGACGAAAAGGGGTATACAAGATAATATGACCGGAGTTAGTAACGGGAATAAAACGCCCATCACCAACCGTGACAGACGGATAAATGCACTCATTAAGATTATCACTAAGACAATGTACAGAATCATTAAGATGAGAGCTCGCACCTGTATCCATATTCCAATTTCCAGCAGATGGGTCCTGAAGAGTGTTAGTAGCAAAAGCAAGCGGCAAAATGGTTGCTTGACCCGAACCTTGTGAACCGGACACCAAGAGTTGACTTGGATGGAAAGGAACCCCCTGTTGTTGAACCGGTAGCTAGTTCTGAACCCCTGTCACAAACTGCCCCAAGTGAACCGAACTTGGAAAATACCCCTTGGTTGAACCGGTAGCTGCTGCTGTGGACCCCCTGTAGGGTACTGAACTGGAGGCGCAGATGGACCAGGCGTCTGTTGAACTAGCTGTTGTTGAACCCTTGGTGGAAAGAACCCAGCCAAGCCATTATGTGACCCCCCAAGTGAACCTGGTAAATATGGCAGTGGACCAACAGGTGTGGGTTGCGACAGTAAAGAGGCTTAACCAAATGGGAGCCCATGAGAGGGAGAAACAGTATAAGCCACCGGAGTTGTAGGGGTGAAACAAGTGGTAGCATTTAATCCAAACTTAGCCAACAAGGTTTGCAACATATCAAATCCGGCGTGCCACAAGCGCAGCCGGAAGACTGAACCCAGTACGGCGGGGCATTGTAGACTTGCCATGAACACCATTGTGAAGATACTTACAAGCATCACCAAACCGACAAGAACCTTTAGCAAAACTCCAACATGGGTTGTTTACCTTTTCCAAAGAAGTACCCGCGTCGGTAGTGTTGGTCTTTGCCACTAAAACCATTGGAGAAGCGGAGGTAGCATCGACAAGAGGGTCTTGAACCCTAGACTTTAGGCGCATCTCATGAGTAGTTAACAAGGATCGAACTGTTTATAGATCGGGAAAGGGTTCCCGACTAACTAAAACGGTAGAGATGGTCTCATAGGTGGAAGGTAAACCCTCAAGCGCAAAAGTAGCAACATCATCATTGCTAAGAGGGGAGCCAAGACCATTAAGAACTGATGAGTGCTTATTCACTCATCATTTTTACCCATCTATGCCCACAAAAATGTCTAAAAAACACTGAAATATAACCAATTATGCTACAGATATCCTTGGAGTGTGTTTTTATGTATTTCAGGTACAAAGGATCGAAAACAGGACCAAAACGGACTGAAATGAGCTTGGACTGGAAAACGTGCATTGCGGACGAAGCCGGAAGTGGATTTTCTACATTTTCAGAGCCCGGGATACCATTTGGGAGTGAGCTTGGGGAATCAGACTCAAAAACCTATCCCTAAATCCAAATTACCATTTTACCCTTTTTCACAAAAATCCTAAAACACTCTTTCTTTCTAAATCCCAAATTTTATTTAAAACCAATTATTTTTCAAAAACCAATTTTTATTAAAAGTTTTCTTTCAAAAAAAAAAAAATGTTTAAATCAAAAATATAAAAGTTAAAAACCTTTTAAACCTTTAACCCTTTTGAACCCTTTTAATACCTTATGACCTCCCCTCTTATTTATGACCCTCTTCCCTGTTTTTACCCAAAACAGACCCAAACCCAAAACACCCATTTTTGCCCGCCAAAACCTTTGGCGCCCAAAAGCTATCACACTTGTCTTCTTCCCCAACCAGTCACTCTCAAGCTTACTGGTCCCCAGCTCAACCCTCCCCCACAACCCACATGGGTCAAGTGCCATGTTGGCAATCCCATATACCTCCATTGGCTGTGAAGAAGTAACCAAGATCAATGGCTCAGATTAAAGCCCTTGGGCTCCAAGTTGAAATGAATGGCTGAGATGAAGCAAGAGAAAGCACAAGCAAGCCAAGAGCTCATTGTCTCACACAAAAAGCACAACTCAAGTCTTGAAGACCTAAGTAGACTAGTATAAATATAAGCTCATTGTAGCCAAGTATGGCAATAGGTTTTTAGTTTTAAAATAGTTTTTAGATTTAATTCAGTATTGTAATTCTAATTTCAGTTAATGAAAAAGTTGTTTTTATTCCAGTTTTAGTTTTTACAAAGTTAAGTTTTCTAAAAAGCTAAGATAAGCACTTGTTCAAAGTACTTATCTTATTATAAATACCACCTTTTGTTTATTTGAGTTAAGTGTTAAGAAAGAGTTTAAAGTAAAAATTACACATCTTTTCCTCAGAAACCATGTTCTCAGAATTAACACCTCAATAAGGGGTATTTGGCATTAGCTTATTTAAAGGTCTAAAAATTTTTTCTCACCCAGTTTGACTTTCACAGTCAAACTCACTTTTATGTCTTGAGTTGGTTTTTACAGAGTTGACATTGAATTTACAAAGTTAAACAAGTTTGCTAAAGTAAAAAAATTTACAGCAGCTTGCGCTGCTGTTTCACAAGCTGTTTCCAAGCTTATTTTTGGTCTAGGCTTCTTCCAAAATGTTTTTCTTGCAACATCACATACCCATCTTCATGTGTCTTTACTTTATTTTCACTTAGATTAGCTTTACTTTAGCTTAAATTGCATTTAAAATCTGCTCTAACCCACATCAGTATCTGTTTTACAGCAGCCCTGCAGTCCCACTGCAGCCTGTTCATAGCTTATTTATAAGCTATTCTAGACTCATTCTTAGCTCCCAAGTAGATTTTTTAGGAACCCCACTATCCCTAGTTGCATGTTTAGGTCTCCTTGTAGGGGTAGGTGCTCAGTAGTTAGCTTATTTATAAGTCCAAAAAACCCCTCCAGGCCTGTTTTTATGTGCATATCAGCAGATTCAAGATCCACTTTTAGCTTATTAGTGGTATGTTTAGCTTATTCTAGTGTCCTTTGTTGCTTATTAAGTCCCATAGGTTAGTTTATAAGTTTGCTTATTAGTGCTTATGTAATGCTTATTTGTCCCTTTTAGTTTAAGGTTCCCGGTTCCCCTAGTGTAGCTCAATTTAAAAGCTGCTTTTCCCCTTTTAGTTACATAATCCCAACTGCTTATTTGCATTAATCATCTGCTTATCTCTTTTTAATTACAACTTAAATGCTATAGCTTATTTTCTAATGATGCTAGCTTATTTTAATTGTTACTTAGCTTGAATGTCATTTTGTAAACTGCTTTGCAATCTATCCACAACTGTTGTTTGATAACCTGTTTTCACAGCTTATTCTAAGTTTTCAAAAGTAAAGTCTTTATAAAATTTGCTTAATTCAATCACTCTTTCAAGTCCCAAAAAGAAAATTCGAAAAAAAAAATGTTTAAAAAAAATGCATTGCTGGGATTTGATCTCTGGCCACCCAGCTCACCACACACGCTCCTTACCATCTGCCCTAGGGTCTTTCTTCGTTAAATTCTTGCACACTTAGACATTTAAACACCAGTTCAGTTTTAAGCTTACTAGCTTATTAGGCTTTTTAAGTGCTTATTTCGTAAAGTAGTACCACAGTTTTTTATTTTTCTCAAGATCAGTTAGGTTTAAAGTATTTTTAGTGAAATTTTCAGATTTTTCCAAAATCATTTAGTATTTTTTATAATTAAATTAGATTAAATTAGTTTTTAAATCATAATAAATAATTTAAAAGTCGAAAAAATACCCGGCTTTTTCCTAACATTATTTTTAGTCGTTTAGAACGTAGGAAAATTAGTTTCACATCCGTAGGCCTTAAATTGCATTATTTTCACTTTTTGAGGCTCGGGATTAGCCCGGGTTTTCACGTTTTTGCATATTATCACTCTAGGACTTAATTTAGCATCATTTTATCATTTCATATGCTTAGTAGTAGTTAGTTAATCATTTACTTTGTTCCTGTAGCCTTAATCACTTTCCCTTTAGTTTATTTGTAAGCGTAATCAAAACAAAAATCTCAAACAATTCAAGCATTTTAATAACAAACCTCAAACGACATCCTCAATTCACACGTCGTTGGGACACGACCGGGTAATCACTTGCCGGTATCACTTATATCATCACATTCTTGAGTTTTGGCACGTTAACCCTTTTCCTAAAAGGTTGATTTGTCGATTCTCGCGTGTATCTTATATTTGGTATATTTTCTACTTTATCATTTTGAAGCCGCGCCGGGGAGGTTGTGTTGCGACAATATCGCTATTCTGATTTGACGATTAGTGACTTGAAGAACCTTCCTCGTGAAGTTATTGCTTTTGAAAAAATTAAAAACACAAAATATTTTCCTTTTATTTTATATATATATATATAAAAGATAAAAATACAAAAAGATTTTCCCTTTTGTTTTAAATAAAATAGAAGACACAATCAATATAACATTCTCAACTTGAGTGTTATCATTATAAGTTCCCGAACAAAAGATTAAAACTTGCCTTTGTGTCGCTCGTGATTTGGTTTACTTCTATCGGTTTAACAAACTGTGTGAGGGTATAAGGACGGCCTGACATTAAATTGCGGCTGAAAAGAGACGGGTTTTTAATAAGCTTCGCACTGACCTACTAAGTCTCTCCGCTCCTTTGTGCGTTTTACTTATAAAAGTGATCATTTCACGTGAGATTATTGGTTTAAGTTCACTGTGGTTTTGCCTCGGTCTTGTTTTAATTGAAAGTGTTGTCTTTGAAGTGCATGCGCACTCGTTCTTCTAATTCTTCTACCCCTCTTCTTGAACTCGCCACAATTCCGAGAAGACGAAATAGCGTCCCGCCAATAGTCGAACCCGAGATTGTACTAATCCCGACCCCATTCCCGAAATGGCGGATACCAACCATGTCGAAGTTACTTCAAGCTCCGTAGACGGCTACGGTGATGCTATCGTCGTTACCACCAATTGACAACCGAAATTTTGAACTTAAGACTAATTTGATTCAATTGGTTTCATCTAAACCCTTTTGCGGTCTTGATAGGGATGAGCCCCATGCCCATATCCGTTGGTTTAATCAAGTGGCCTCCACTATTAACTTTCAAGGCCCCTCATGAGTCGATCAAGTTGATGTTATTCCGTTTTCCCATCTAGGGCAGCCGAATTTGGCTTGAGAAAGAACCCCTCGCTCAATCACAACATGGGAAGACCTCTCTAAGAAATTCGTTAACCAATTTTTCCCTCCGTCGAAAACTACAATGTTAAGAAATGAAATAACAAATTTCCGACAAAGATTCGACGAGAGTTTCGGTGAAGTGTGGGATAGATTCAAAGAACTTCTATGAAAATGCCCACACCATGGCTTCTCCGACCTTCATCAATCGACACGTTCTACAATGCTTTAACCCCATCCGACCAAGATTCGCTAAAACGCGCGGTGGTAATATCTTGAGTCGTATGCCCGGGGATATTAGAACGATTATCGAGAACAAATGAAAGGTTCCAACCTCCGTAAAACAGAGCGAGTTGTTGCCAAGTCACTACCAATTCTTCTTCATCCGTTGTGGAGTCAAAATTGGAAGGACTTACCGAAGCTATTCATAGCATGATAAAAGAGTTAAAGATTCGAAAACGGAACCCGAAAAGCCGTTGCGAAACTTGTGTTATTGCGTGTGGTCCCCATCCGTATTACAATTGTCAAGCCACCGATGGTGACGCGTGAATGCCACCGGGCAGCCGCTAATCACAATCACAATCCTAATCCGAATCAAGGATACCTTGCTAATCAAAATGGGACACCCGGTTTTCCTCAACCTAACAATCAAAATAGGTTCAATCAAAATCAAGTGAAAGGGCAAAATGTTCCATATCAAGTCCCGATGAACCAATACACCTCCTCAAGGGGTAATCTCAATCATGGTTACCAAGCTTCTAATTACCAAACCCCAGTTGGCCCCTCTATTGAACTTCCAACTACATTAAGTCTAATGAGGTTACAATTAGGGGTTTGCAAAGCCAAATCACTACTTTGAGAAATGATTTCCAAACTTCAATGTCAAAACAAGGTAATGAGTTAAAAATGAATTGAACAAAACAAACAACAAAATTGATCAAAATCAATACAAAATTGAAAATATGTTCAATAGTATCATGTGTCAAATGAATCAAGTTTCAACTTCTAAAACCATTCGCTAATACAATTCTAACCGAAGGGGAAGTTGAATGCTATTGCCACCCGAAGTGGTAAGTCATATGATGGACCCTCGATGCCTACACCCTCTCCAGTGAGGGAAGTAGAACTAGAAACCGAGGTGACCAAGGACAAGGTGCATTCTACAAGCCCAAAAAGTACCGCACACGCCCAAACTCGGTAGTCCACATCCCATCTCGAGCCCGATGTTCAAGATTAAGCCTTCCATTCCCTATCCTTCAAGGCTTAATGATCAAAAGGCTCGCGACAAAACTAATCAACAAATGGAAAAGCTTATCCAAATCTTTCAAGATACTCACTTCGAGATTAGTTTGGCGGAGGCTCTCCTTCTAATGCCCAAGTTTGGTCCGACGATCAAAAGCTTGTTGAGCAACAAAGAAAAAATTTCTGAGTTGGCTAAAACTTCCTTGAATGAGAATTGTTCGGAGGTTATCCTTAAAAACTTCCGAAAGTTAGGAGACCCGGAAAGTTCCTCATCCCATGTGATTTTCAAGGATTAGTTCAATGCTCGCTTTGGCGATCTTGGCAAGCATTAACTTGATGCCACACTCCATGTGGAAAAAGCTTTCGTTACCCCCACTCACACCTACATGTATGATCCTCGAGCTTGCCGACCGTACAAATTCTCGTCCGTTAGGTATAGCCGAGGATGTCTGTGTGAAAGTAGGAAAATTTCATTTCCCCCGACTTTGTTGTTGTCGATTTCGATGCGATCCCGAGTGCCCTCATCCTTGGGAGGTGCTTCTTAAAAACGGGTCGTGCATTGATCGATGTTGATGAAGGGGAAATCACTTTGAGGGTAAACAAAGAAGTCGTAACTTTCAATGTTAACCAAGATTTGAAATCTATGCCTACCATTTGTGGTATTGATAAAATTGAAAGTCGTGAAACCAAGGTGACAAAGGACCCGGTGCTTCCTACTAATAACGGAAGTACGGAAAACGTCCCAACCTAAGGTTATCCAAAGTTCTCCATCTAGAATTGATCGAAGTCTTTCACGATTTACGGTTAAGAGATCTTCGAGTAAACGTGTTGAGCTTAAACGATTACCAAGAAACCGGAGACCATAACGGAAGTGGTGGAAATTGCTAGCTCTAAGAGCACACCACTTGTCCCACCTCCGCATTCGGTTAATCGAATCGATCTTGTTGAACCTTCTTTGAGTGGCAATCCCACTCCTACCTCCGACCTCATTATTTCCGACTCTTCCCCTTCCTTCACTCCGTTTGAGGGAAGTAACTTGAATTTGGAAGAGATCGAAGCTTATTATTTTCCGGTCAGGAATTGATGACGATGAATCGACTGGGGGAGACCGTGTTCGTCTTGAACAATTACTTAGTGAAAATGAAGACCCGTTGTCTTCACTCCCTCAGGAAGAAATTAAAATTAAAGAAGTTGAGCTTTTGACCAAAAATCCTTGAAGCCCGAGTCCGAGGATTCAAGTTGACAATTGATTTACTTCTCGAGAGTTCGCCGATGAACTTCGCCGCCTTGGTCCTCTCCCACCGGGAATTGACAATGAAGTCTTTGACTTTGAAGTCGACTTACGTGAACTTGAGTATTTGTTGTATGGAGATCCGTCACTTGATCCTACAATTGATAAGGAGTTCTCCGATAAACTTGCTCTCACGGACTCGATTCCATCTAAGAATGAAAATTTGAACGATGATCCTTTGGAAAATTTTGATGATCCATTCTTTCCCAAAAAAGAGAAGAACTTGAAAGTTTCAATTGATGAACTTGTTGATCAAGATGTTCTTCATCCTTTTTTAATCGAGAGTGACTCCCTTCTTGAGGATTTTACCGTGGTTGACACATTCGATTCATGCCTCTCCGAGGATAAAGTGTTCAAACCCGGTATAATACCTTCTAAGGGAGTTCACTCTAAGAGAACTCAAATTTCAGATAACCCAATCTTTGACATTCAGAATGAGGATAGTGACCTTTACTTGGAAAACCCCGTTACATCTTTACCCGAGCTCGAGGACTCTACTTCTGAAGAAAAGAAGAGTGGCAATCCCACTTCGAATTTAGACCTTCTCGAGGAGTTCAGCCCGATGAACCGCTCTTATTGATCATTCTCCACCGGGAGATGATGATGTGCACTTCGACTTTGAAGCTGACCTTACTGAATTGGAAAATCTTTTATACAATTAGCCTTTCGATTCGTGGAGTGACACTCTTATGGAGGGAGGTCGACTCATTTCTCCGGATGACTCGATGCCTCGAAGGTTTTGAGAGTGATGAGTATGGCTTAGATCCATCATCCACTCGTCGCTCTGCTAAACCGCCGGATGATGGAATCTCTTCTAAGCCCGATACGGATGTTCTCATTGCTACAGTGGTGGATAAGATTGTTGAACATTCACTCAATGTTCCTCAATCTAATCTTTTGCCCACACTTTCAGCACATTCAATGTTTATCCAAACCATTTGAATGAAAGTCCGATGGAGGTTCTCTCTTCCACTTGCTCCCCCATGGACCAATGAATTCGAGGTCGAGTCAAGCTAGCGACTCGGTTAACAAAAACAGTAGCATTTCATGGGTGTCCACCCATGCCTATCATTCTATCTTCTTTCTATTTTCTAACACTAAGTGTGGGGGTATTTCCCCCACTGTTGTTTGCTTGTTATGTGTTTGCTCTCTGTTTCGTGATTCCCGTAGATTGTGATGATTGATGCGACCTGTTTTTGATTCAAAGCCTACCAATATCCGATCTTTTGCTAACAATTATCTAGGGATATCTTTATAAAATCCTTTTGTGAAAAAAGATTTCGCTTCCACACTTGGCCGAGTATTACCTTTTTCCGTTCTATAGTTCTCGGTCGGGGTACTTTGAATATTGAGGGCAATATTCAATTCTAAGTGTGGGGGGGAATTCTAGCGAATTTTGATCACATATGTACCTTCTAGTACCTTAGCACCCCCGTTTTGACCAAAATTTTTAAAATTTTATCGCTTTAAGTCAAGTATTTACATTTACAAGAAGTGCTTTGCACAAAAATAAAGCATTGATGCTTCGGTATTAATGATAGTTTAGTCTTGATTCGGCTAGAACAAGGGAATCCGACTACCGCTAGAGTGTTGATCTAATTGCTCTCTTAACATTTAGGCTAAGGTTTTACGCGTTGTGCAAATGAAAATGCTAAGCGTGGAGTAGTTGGTTCTCTTTAGAGCTTATATAAGTAATTTATGGCTTTTTCTCCCGAGAGCTAACTAATGGGACTAAAATACGTGTTCGTTGTCAAACTTTTGAACATTCAAATCGTCTTGTTACAATAAAAGTTTTTAAGCAAAATTGATTTAGAGTCCGAGTTCAACTTTTTATTTAAATTTCCGAAAAAACATACTTTCCTAAAATCGAATAATGTTGCAAAATGAAAGTATCGTAAAGTTGCTTGAATGATGCAAAAGTTGCAAGTTTAAAGTTCAAAGTAAAAAAAAAAAAAAAGTTGAAAAAAGAAAAAGAAAAGAAAATAAAAATATGAGCTGCGTGAATAAAAGCACTAAGTTGCTTATGAATAAATGTGCGAAACTTGCTTCTTCTTAAATTTAAATCGAAGTTGAACTTCAGATTCGTCAAAGTTGTCTAAAAGTTTGACGGTAATTTAGAAATCCTTGATTTCAAAGACCCCGAAAGCTCCGATACTATTCTCAAGGGTGAAAACCTGGCCTCCTTAAATGGACAAGCGAGAAGAAGTCGCTACATGGAGTGATCTCACCTTTGAATCTCTAATTTCTAAATTATTGTCGGTTGTAATCCATTTAGGTTTAGTTTTAACTTAACGGTAGCTTCGTAAATCTTTGGAATTGAATTCCCGCTAATTCCAGGTACTATTCTCGTGAGGTGTCAAAAGCCGGTCACTTAAAACTAATGTTTTGGGATGTGCCGAGAAGAAAGCCGCTACATGGAAGAGGCCCTTTCGATCCTTAGACTTTCATCGCTTCCGGTGGGTTAGTACTTTGGTTAAGTGGATAACAACCATAACAAATGTCGATTTCAATGGTCAAACTTTTGAAAATGAGCACACACACACTTAAATTGTATAAATTGCGGGAGTAAAAAGTTAAGTCTCGACTTATATAGATTATTGATATAAGTAGTGTTAGAAATCTTACAAACATCCCTAAACCCATATATCCAACTTCAAAAGCAAAAAATTATAAACAAAACTCATACCTCCAAGACGAACCAACAACATTCTTGCAACGCCGCACTTCCAAATGCTTTCCTGAATGCACACATCAATGATCAGACAAACCAACAACATTGTTGGAATAAACTTGAAGCCACAACCAGAGAAAAAGTAAACAAAATTACCACAAAAAACGCACCTCCAATTCTTAATCCTCCTTGAAGCAAATAAGCATAAGCCAAGAAAATAAGCTAATCTAAACACCCCTGACAAAACAACAAAACCAACACAAAAAGAAAAACAATGTTTCAAACTAACATACTTTATATCTAAAATCACAAACAGCTCAAATATTAGCAAAAGTAAACCACACCTTATTTTCACATCTTCAATATCACAAAAAAAACAAATAACTGGAAACGAATGATCTACTTTTTTTGATAAAAAAAACTCATCGATTATCTCAAAGTATATAAAGCAAGAAGAAAAAAAGGGGAAGAACTTACATCTTTCTTTAAACACCCATTTGAATTTGATAGTGCTAATTAAATCGATCGACTGCAACCGACAAAACAAAGGTAAAGCTCAAACCGAGTAGCCCCCTATTATCCTCATTCACAGAACCACTACATAACCAACTCACCGTAACACCACATTTTCCTCTGCTAATTTTGGGTTCGGCTTAGTAGCTTTGATCAATCATAATGGATACTATGTGAGGGTGAGAGAGGGGAGGAATAAACCTGAGAATTCCTATTTGTTTGTGATTTGCTGAATCACTGATGTTTCAGAGATAAGAAAGACACGTATCAGGGAATGAGGGTAAGAGAGACACGTATTGAAAGGTGGAGGAATTTCTGCAAGACGCCGGGCAAGCAGAATGAATAGCAGATATTGCAACTGGGCTAATTGATGGGCTAACAATCCCAGACACGCCTAGCACTAAGTTTAAAATAAGAATTTAAAACTAATAAAAAAGGTAACCGTCGTTCGGTTTTATATGTTAGATAGAATATAACAAACCATGAAATTGTCAAAACTTTTAAAACCCTTTAAAAAATCGTGAATCTTAATATTTAATTAGTTATACGCATTGATGGGGTGATGATGAGAAGTTTTCTTTGAGTGTTATGTCTACATAGAAATGGTGTTGCGTTCAATGGAAGAAGTCTTTGGATGACATTGCTAAACTAATGACATAATTTCATTTATTTAAATCTCCATTCGAATCATAAAGTTCAGAATTAACTGGTTTGAGTAAACCTGCAACCAGACCTCGACTAGTTACACCATCCGTAGTGGATAGTCGACCATAAGGTCAGTCGAGCCAGTAGACATGTCCTCCTCCCTCGTTCAACAAACGCGTCCTTCACCCAACGAAATAAGGCTTGGTCGCCCAAGCAACCAAATATTTAAAAATAAAAAAGAGACCAACGGTTCTATATACCGTTCGAGGTGTTTATTAAAACAAATATTTATACAAATTTAAATAATATTATATACATTTATTTTATAAATACCATAACACTTCTCATTTTTTACACACTTTTTCTCTTTCAACAGTTATATACTCTACACTTCTTCAACTCAAAATGTCTCACAAAACTCCTAAAACCAAAACACTAGAAAACTGACGCCAACAAAACGTTTCAAACTTTCCAACATTGGATCCCAATTTTCAATTAAACGGTCACTCACCACCAATTAAATAGCCCCGCAAGTTTGTTTAATCACAACATCAACAACAATAACCTTATTATCATTATAATATGTTTCATCCTCCGTATAACCAAGCAATGTACCAACAACAACAACAACAATAATCTCGACTGTATTGTCCGCAAACGTTACACGGTTCACCACCGTTGTTTAACCAACCGATGGACCAAGCTCAATATTCTCAACAATATTCTTCGGTTAACCCTCTTAATCTTGATGAAATATGGATATTTTTTATTAGTCAAGATTGTTCTACGAATCAAGTTTCGGTTGGCTCCTCCAACCAGTTGAAGATGACTCATTCGTCTAAGAGGTGGCGCCCGTCAAAGCTAAGAATACTATAAAACGCGTCAAAAATCCAAGGTGACTCTCGAGGCTGATTCATACCCAAATATTACGGATCCAAAGGTAAGACTCTCAAAATATCAAAGACATCGGAAACCACCTCGCACGCCATATCAGACTCGACACATGGTGGTTTAAATCTCAACGAATAAGCGTCATATTCTTTCGAGGAATAGGTCTGGGAAGTTCAACCTACGATCTTGGACAAAGCTAAAAGGAAAGCGTCGTCCTCCTCTGTTACTTTGGCTGCTTCATCTATTGTACCTCTTTTTGATCATTTGGTTGATAAATAGAGAAACGTCGCATCGGGTTTGTGGGTCAAAAGGAGGAATCTCTGTATTCCTATTAAGAGTTTAAGAAGCGACATATGGAAATGGAAGATCAGGCGTGCTAGGAGCAAGTGGAATTGAAAAAACAGAAACTTGCACATTAAATGGAATTGGAACAACGGAGGCTAGCTTGCACACCAGAGATAAGAATTCGAGCATACGTTAAATGTTTCAATTTAAACAAGAAAAAAGAGAGACAAATACCTCATATTTTATCATCTTCCCGATGACCATTTAACCGGAAACAACAAGAGACATTGTTTGAGATAAAGTAGAAAATAAAATAACAATAATAATTTATGCTATTAGTTAAAGTTTTTAGTTTTTATTGTAATGTTTTTATTTTATTTGAATTATTAAAATAATGTTTTTTAATCATCAATGAAATTTTAATTTTAATGTTTAGAAGAAATAAAAATGAAAAAAAATAAAAATATAATGTTAGATAGATCACCATTACTAGTACTTGAAAAATCATGCATATATCTTAAAAGAGAAAACTGCTTTTGGGCTAGAATGAAAAGGGTGACGCGATCACCTCCTACACCATTACATCTAGAAGTGGCCACATGAAAAGCGAGTTACGCGGCAGAGGTTGACTGAACCCAAACGGACGATCCAATACGGATAAGCGGGTATAGGCTAACAGATACCAACGGCAAACGGACGCATGTTATACGAATCGCTTTAAAAAAAACCCAAAATGACGAAATTAATTCCTCAAACGTAACACCTCATTTATATTGAAAAAATAAATATATTAGATCTATAAGTTTTTCTTTAAAAATAATTGTAATATTCTCTAATTGATAGAAAATATGTGCTCGTTGTGCTTCATTTACATTTTAAATAGGCAATATATGTCCATTCAAAAAAGATGGGGCTAAATATGACCAAATTTTTTAAAAATTTGCCCAAATTTGCTTATTTTATTGATTTTGAACACAAATTGGCACCTCTAATAACATCCATCCTTATAATCCATCGTGACTAATTTTCTATTGGCTTGCTAGAAGAGTGTTTGTTCATATAAAACTTTTACCATGTGAAAAACACGCAAATGACAACTAATGTATGTGAAGAAGATATTAGACAAAATAATGTGTTATCAAGGAGTCCAACATTTTGTATGGTGTAGAAGAGAAATGTATCAAACAAAAGATTCGGGTACTACATCTATTTATTGGACGTCAAATCCCCCATATGGCCCTTACGAAAAGCCAAACCATATAATACACCACTTTTCGTAATTAACTAGCCGACTAAGGTCATTTCCATTATTACCCACTTTCCTCTATTATCATCATCATCCCAACCCCCGTGAAGCCCGCAACATGCAAACACCAACACTTTGAACTCTCTCTCCTCTCCACCACTTCTTCTTCTACATCAAGCAAGTAACCAGCTTCATTCATATACAAGGTTAAATTCATGCTTTTAATATATATATTGCAAAACTTTGACAGATCTAGACATGACACTAGCTAGTTGCAAAGTTGCTAGTGATCATGAACTTATTAAGTAGACTTTTTTTTTTTTTTTTTCCCTAATGGAAATAATATTAGTTTATGGTTGTCAACATTGTACTTGCACATGTGTAAGTAGTGACAACATGGTTAGTACTATATTTTAAGTAGATCCGGACATGTTTTTTTAATGTTGTTTTTTTTCAGGTTTCAAAGTGTTTTTTTCATGCAGGGATTTATATTTATAGAAAGTATCTAGCTAGTGAGTATTGGAAGTTAATGGATATGAACAACATGAGAAATGAATCACATGTAGCACAAAAGAACAGGAGACATAAGTTAAGGTTTCAACAAACAAACGATGACCCGACCCACCACCAACATGTACCCGATAACCCAAGATATGGATCCATTTCATATGACCCGAATGTGTTTCCATCTGAAATGCTTAATTCCATTGCTAGTAACCCTCATCTTTTGTTGCCACCACACCATGTTTATGTGGATCAAGATACTGGTTCGGGTTCGGGTTCCGGGACGGATCGGGTTTCGAGTAAAGTAGTTGGCCAAAACTCGCAAGCTGTTGGGAGTTGGAAAAGTGTTGTTAGTTCGCAAAATCAAGTGCAAGTTAGTAACGATTGGAATGTTATTAGTTATGTGAACTCGAACTCGAAAGCGTGTTATGGGTATAGTCAAGATATGGAGAGTCATAGTTTAGGTGAACAGAAGAACCCCGAAGAAGTTCCAGGGTTCAGTGGTTCACCTTTTTACCAAAATACCCTCCAAGATGTTGTTACAACGGCCACTATTGGATCAAATGTTCATCAATCTGTACCTATATGGATGAATGGCTCAGATCAAGTAGGGTTTATAGGAAGTAGAAATAATGGGAACAATTGTGTCACACAAAGGCTATCTTTATCGCTTTCTTCGGTTCCGCAACCGAAAAGCGAGTACCCGAATGCATATTCGGGTCCGAGAGTGAATACAGACCCGAGACAGTTTACGGGTATTTCTTCTTTTGCTCATAGGAGTGTGGGGCCTTTAGGCCCCTTCACGGGTTATGCTACTATCCTTAAGAATTCCAAGTATTTGAAGCCCGCACAAGAGTTATTGAATGATAGTTGTGATGTTGGGGGTCAAGGGTTGGTTCCTGCATGTGATGATACTCATAAGATTCTTGAGGAAGAATTGAGTAGGGTTTCTGGTGAGTCTGGTGCGTCCTCTTCAACGATATATGGTTCAAATGAGAATTTGACTGGCCGGAGTAGCTCGCTTTCTGAATCTTGTCGGCCCGAATTTCATCAAAAGAAGGCCAAGTTATTGTATATGCAGGAGGAGGTATTAATCTTGAGTCTTTTGTTACTTGTTCATCGTAATGTTTAATTATTAGTAAATGTTTAAATCTGAACTTGCTATGCTTGTTTATAATCTGCTTAGAGTTGTATCTAATGGTTTCTCTATGCATTTTGTTGTGATAAGAATTTATAGAATCCATTTTGGCTATTGAAAACATTTGTGCTTATTTATAAGTTTCATCCTCTCAAGTCAAAACTAAATTATGGTAAGTGCTAGATTGTTGAAGATAGATTCTTTGAGTTTGCAGCTAGAACACATTTTTTTACATAACACAATAGCTTAATAATTGTTGCTGAAAACTTGTTGAAACTGCATATAGAAGGCAATTACTGTTAATAATACAAGAATTCATTTGCAAGTCCTGCATGAGGTAGTTTATTATGTCAAAAGTAGCTTTGTTACTCAATATTCGTATCATGACTACTTAATAAAGTTTTTTAAGTAGTAAATTAGTGTTATTTATGACTTTTACTTAGACGAGAAAGGTTACTTTTTCTTTTGTTTTTGTCTTAGTCGTCGCGCTTTTCATCTCGGAAGGGTGGAAGAGTCTTCCCTTCCGTGCTTCACATAACGATTTGAAATAACCTCAACGTCTTGGTCCCACAGAAGAATTTTTTGAATGTATACATAGTGGAAATTTTAGAGTAAGATTGGATTTAAAGACCAATTAAACATACTTTGAACTGTAGTTACCCCACTCTCTTGTCACTTTTAAAGTCCTTAATCTCACCATGATTGACATTTCACATGCAATGTTTTCCCATCCCATCGAACTTTTCGCTAATGCCCACTCATCCGACTAATTAATGCGTCACCTAAACTGACCTACAGTGAAACAATTAAGTCCCTTGATTATTTTGATCATTCTTGTTTTGTTTCTGAAAGGTATGCAGAAGTTACAAGCAATATCATCAGCAAATGCAAATGGTGATATCGTCTTTTGAAACAGTGGCTGGACTAACAACAGCGACACCTTATGTATCTTTGGCACTAAAGTCGGTATCAAGACACTTTCACTTTGTTAAGAATGCCATTTCCGAGCAACTTACTCAAATGAAGAAAACCTTTGATGATATGTGTTCTCCACCTGTCGGTGCAAGCAGTAATAAAACACTTGATGGTAATACAACTGATTCATTGTCTCAGTTGAAGTCTATGGACTACTTCCAAAGACATGGTAAATCTAGTGGCGGTCCGGGGTTTTTTGGAAACCAACAACCTGTGTGGCGACCTCAAAGAGGCCTTCCTGAACGTGCTGTCTCGGTTTTAAAAGCTTGGCTCTTCGACCATTTTCTTCACCCGTAATACTCTTGTCTTCCTGTATTTGTATTGAAATGTATTTCTTATCTATGTGTATTTTACGTAATGTTTTGTCTTGATTTTTTCTAGTTACCCTTCGGATGCGGACAAGCATATGTTAGCAACTCAAACAGGCTTAACAAGAAATCAGGTTAGAGTATGCGACGTTTAATCAATAGATTATTTGTATCTTATCATTATTGATTGATATGTTCATGAGTAAGCCTTTGAGATTGCTACATGCTATACAAGTATATGGGTAAATTTGTGTTTAGTTGTTAACCACACGTAATGGTCTGTTTCTGTCGAGTAAATTTAGGCCTTAGCATAGAGTATCCTACATGATTACCACTAAGCCTTAGTAGGTGTAATTTTGTTTCTGAAAGCATATCACCATATCCACTAAAGACTTGGTTAGACTTACTTTTTTTAATATTTATATGATTAAACTTCTTCATTTTCTGGTCTAATTGATTAATAGCAAATTGAAGAAATGGTACAGGGTCATTTATCTTGTGATTTTAATGACATATCTAATGGAGTAATTAACTGATATCATGTTTTAATCAACAAAGAACTTTATAACTTTTGGCTGGTGATATGGGTGTGCAACTGCGAAATAAGTTACTAAGACGAGTTCGGCGCCAAACCATACCTTGAACTGGACTCGTATTTAAGTATATATTAAGCCTAATTTCTCACAAAACCAACGTTGTTAAGAGAAAAGGTATTGACAGTGGACACGTTCAGAAAAATGGTATTCTGACATAAGCAGTATCAAGTAGCATACCAGGTCTTGTTTACACAATTACACTTATAAACGAGTATGAGATGCTTAAATTTGTAAGTTTAAGAACTTTAATAAAGTTGCAACACTTCTCGCGGTCATAACTCTCTAAAAATGTTGCCCTTAATTATAAACATAAAATTTGTCTAGAGTAGTGTTCAGTTTGTTACTTGCAGTGTCCTCGCACTTACTTCTTGCATGCGGAAATTAAGTGAAACAATTTGCTTTCTATACGTGTCTAGAAAAACTTTACTGTTTTTAAATGCATGTAAATGCGAGTTATTTTTTCTCCATTTATCAGCACTGAATGTTGCAACCTATAAATTTCCATGTGCTTATATTCGAATGTGTCTACTGGTAATACAAATACAAGTTTAAGCATATCTCCATATATCCTAACTGACATAGAAAAATAGTAAAATTGGCATAGTTGTTGTACTGATGTGATGTGACGATTTGATTTGTGTAATATGAATCTTTGGTTCCTCTTTCTTTTAGCCAATTGGTATGAAGGTTTTTGGACAAGAAATGCGGTTAAAGTAATTATATATTATTCTATTGATTATGAAACTAGGTATCAAACTGGTTTATAAATGCCCGAAAAGCATTTGGAAGCCAATGGTCGAAGAGATCCATACCCTGGAAACAAAGGGCTTAGCGGATACAAACTCAAACAATCCTCAAACTGACGGTCAAGAAACAAGCCAAATGGACATGAGTTTATTGACAAACAAGCAACAACCCGAGTGTTCAAGGACATCTGGAACCTTGAAAACTCAAAATGAAACAAGTGTGCCACAATGGGATCCCGAGAAACAGCCGAGACCAGACTATCATCAGATTCCTCCAGCCACTTTGGATCGGTCTTTTACTCGCCTCATACCTTACACACGAACTACATTTGAGGCTGGTGGGGTGGGCCCGGTTTCGCTTACTTTGGGACTTAGACAGAATGCGGAACATGTGCAACAGTTGCAACAGCATGAGCATCAGCTTAGACAGCGGTTTGGAGGTCAGTTGATTCATGATTTTGCAGGGTAGTTGCTTAATTTTACTACCAGAAAACACTACTGTAGCACCAAGAAATTCCTACAAGTTGGAAAGTTACGGTAGTGGTAGATTATTCGCATATTGGTGTATAGGGTTTATGTTTATTACCAGAAACCCTAATCTTGGTTTTTGTAAGTTTACTTTCCTTATATAGTAAGTTATGTATGCTGTAGCTGCAACACTTTTATAAATACGAATTTAGGCAGAGACAAGCCTCAAATGATTAATGTGATTACCATCATCTGCGCCACGGTTAGCTAGTCAATTACCATCACTATTGAGCTTCATTTCTTGTAGGTTCTACTGACTTTTGCGATGGGTCAACAACTGAATTGCTTTTAAAGAAAATTTGACTCTTTGAAATGCCATTTGGCGAATTATATGTAGCTTTTTGTACATGTTAAATTGATAGATAATATCTATCAAGATATGTACGCCATGAAACATGAAAACTACATACGTGCCATCGTGAATGTTTTGTAGGTTGCTCATCTATCATTCATCAAAAATATCCAAATAAAATTTACTTGATGCATAGACATGATCATGAATAAAGTTCATACATGCAATACCTAAGAAAATAAGAGGATCCTTGCCCCTAAGAAAATAGTAAGAGTATACGACCAAGAATAAACTTCATACATGTGATAACTATTTTGACAAAGATCAATATGGGCTCGACCCAAATGTCTCATTACATGTAGTAACCCAACAAATTAAAAGGAAGTGGCGAACTATATGATCAAGTGTAGAAATGTGGAATGTTTTGCTATTCTAGTTTTCTTGTCCTATTACAATATTATCAAAACTTGGTCGTCTCTTTATCATTATGTAATATGTATTGTATTCATAGATATTCTAAGGCTATAATTTAATTATGATTGTCTTGTCCATGCTAGTTGCTAGGTGAGATATCAAGTCGACGGCGGTTTTGTGATAGGCAAATTGATATGCGATATTATGGCAAGTGTTTGGTTTAATATTTAAAATAGAACGTGAAAAGATCAAAATATAATTATAAAACAAAAATTCTTAACATGGTTTAACATTCACGAATGGTATGAGTATATGGTATGACTGTTTTTTTTGCAAACCATGAATACTTTTTAAAGTTACCATGCAAACCACATTTTCCACTTTTTCAATTATTGAGTTATTGACCATTTTTGTATTTTATGTACTATAGATATTCAAAATAGAATGTGAAAAGATTAAAATACAATTGCAAAACAAAAATTCTTAGCATGGTTTGACATTCACGAATAGTATGAGTATATTATGGTATGACGGTTTTTGATTTTGCAAACTATGAATACTTTTCAAAGTTAACATGCAAACCACATTTTTCACTTTTCACATTTCACTTTTTCAATTTTTGACTTATTGACCATTTTTGCATTTTATGTAGTATAGAGTATAGATGTGTAGTTTAGTCGTTCAGGGATGAAGCTTCTATAGGACAAGGGTGGAAAAACTGATTCTTGAAACCATTTCACGCTCATGTCACATCGAGGTATTGCATAGGAAAAAATCGTAAAATCTGATCCATTCTATCGTAGTCAACTTGGCTCTAGCCCCTAAAAATATGTCTCTAATGTAATTTGTACACCGAGTTAGTGCAAAAAATTATTATTCACCAATTTGGCTCCTCAAAAATTAATAACTGACACTTTGGCCTCTCATATAAAATTGCTCGAGCTTCGTCATTGTTTATGATTTCATACGCCAGCTAGAGCAACAAAAATAAAAGCAAATAGGAAAAACAACGAAAAACAAAACACCAAAAAAGAAGCCTATAAAAAGTTAAAAACTACGGAGGTCTCATATCCACAGGAGAATGCATCCACCAATTCCATGTAACTGGATACTTGTAAGTTATAAGCAATGTTTGAAATCCACAATAAAGAGATTCTTTGAACCACGGGAAATATATCTCCATTAAAATAAGCAATACTATCATCTGCTGATGTCGCCTGACTAAGTTTGTTTCTCCAATTCCATATATGCCAAAGGGTAGTTAAACAAACTCCATGTAAAGCTCTACTAACCCATTTGTCTGAGGAACTCGAAGGATCCCATGAGAATGTCAGAAAACGAGGGATTAAACAACGTAGGGGATCCCACTAGCTCCAAATCTTAACCCAAAGGCTCTTTACTCTAGGGCATGACAGCAAACAATGATCCCTATATTCATCAACCAACCCACAAAAATCACATAAAGTAGAAGGGATGTTGAAATATATAACCCGATATCCTTGTTTGTGTGTTTGTCTTTGTGTTTTCTGTTTTAGGTATTGGACCAAGCCCAAGTTGTATCTAAGCCAATCTTCTCATGTATCAAGCCCAGTGGTCTAGCCTTTCTCAATAAACTTTGCTTTTTTGACCGTTTGAAGCCCCTTGTATATAAGGGTTGCGTTATCTCTTATTCTAGGGTTAGAGGAGTATATTGGTTTCTTTGAGCCGCTACTAAATATCTCTCTTATTATGTTCTGATCTTGAGACCTTAACTCAAGATCCTATCTATCCTTTTATTATTGTTTTTTATCTTGTAAAACTATTATCAAGTTAGATAATAGGATCACTTTGAGTAGCTTTGTGGTGATCTTTTATGGTTGTTAGCTTGTGTTGTTGAACTTTGTGTTGTTTGAGCCATATAAAGTGTTTTGGTTTCTATATATCATGTTTTTCTACATGGTATCAGAGACAGGTTGGTTTTAAAAAAAAGGGTTTCTAGTACTTGGGGGTCTTGGTCCTGGTGGTTATCATTATTGGTTCGTGGCTTGGCGGTTCTGTTGCCTCCTAGACTAAGTGAATCTAGGAGAGTTCGATTGTCTTGCGGAGATAGCTATTGTAACACCTCTTGTCTCTCTCCTTTTGTTTATGTCTTTTATTTTTCTGTTTAGAATGTTGGAGGATAGGTTGAGGGACATTTGAGAAGTTTTGATTGGTTGTTGGAGATTGATTGTTGTTTGTGGAGGTATAAGGTGTTCTTTGCTTTTATTTATCTTTGCTTTTGGTTGTTTGTTTGGCTGTTTATTTATATACTTGGTATTATGTCTGAACATGGCGATTCTGACAATGAGGGTGTCAGTGATCCTGTCACTCTCATTGGTAAACTTGATGTTAGTAATCCTCTTCATTTGCATCCAAATGATTCTGCTGTGCTCACTGTTATCTCTGTCAAACTTAGAGGGACTGAAAACTATCAAATTTGGGCTAATGCTATGCTTCTTGCCCTAGAGGGTAAGAATAAAATTGGTTTTATTGATGGCTCTTGTAAAGGTCCATTATCTGATGAGGTTCTAGCTAAGCAATGGGATAGAGTTAATGTTGTTGTTTTAGGATGGATTTTGAATTCTATCTCGAGGAGTTATTCTTGGGCAAATTTTCTCAAAAAAGGCTAAACATGTTTGGAATGAGTTAAAGGAAACATATTATAAAGTTGATGGTTCCGTGATATTCAACTGCATCATAAAATCAGTTCTTTGAAACAAAATGGTTCTAATTTGTCTGACTATTATCATAAGTTGAATGCTTTGTGAAAACAGTATGATGCCATGGTTGAGTTGCCTAATTGTGTGTACAATCTGCATCGATGAATTTAAAAAGCATAATCAACTGCTGAAACTTATGCAATTTCTGATGGGTCTTGATGAGTCTTACATGAGTATTAGAAGTTCTATTTTGTCTAGAGAGACCTTACCTGATGTTAAAGGGGTTTATGCCATTATCTCCATGAGGAATCTCACGAGTGGCATCTGGAACCAATTCTTGTCTCAAAGGGTCAAACTCGCCTTCTTACCCAGTGGTCCTGCTAGAAACAATTTTCAAAAAAATCAGAACTCTTATACTAATGCTAGACATAACTCTTCTACATTCAAACCCAATTCCAACACTGGGTACAAACCTGGTGGTACTAATGTGAATGTTAACTCTGAATTTGTGTGTGAGCATTGTGGTTATGTTGGTCATACTATAGACAGATGCTTTAAAATCATTGGGTATCCTGCTGATTTTGGAAAAAAGAAAGGGGGACAAGGTGGTAAGAGTAAAAATGTTACATACAACTCTGTTGGGCCCTCGGTCTCGATAGTCCATACGGATCCATAGGGTTCATCGATGAGCAACTTGCCACTTTGGTCTCCCTCATTAAGGAAAACAAAATGTCGAGAAAATGTCCAACCCAACATGGCAGGTACTTACTTCAATTCTAGCAAACTGTTCAATGACAATTTTGATAAATTTTTTTGTTCCAGTTCTAGTTCTATTACAAAAATGAATTATGTTGGTAAAGTTGTAGACTCTGGTGCTAATCAGCACATGACCAATAGTGAGAAAGAGTTGGAAAATGTATATGATATATCTCATCTTAATATCAAAGTGTCTCACCCAAATGGCACTAATGCCATTATTTCTAAAATTGGAAACCTTAGACTTGGTAATGGTCTTGTTTTGGTTGATGTACTTGTCATTCCTGATTATTGTGTGACCTTGATCTCTGTTCATAAACTTGCTAAAGATAATAAGATCTTAGTTGTGTTTGATGAAAGTAAATGTTTCTTTGTGAATCGAGATTTCAATCGAAAAACATTCTGGGGATTGGTAAACAATGTGGTGGTTTATACTATTTAGATATTGAAGGTACTAAATGTGATAATATTGATATTGAGTATAAGTGTTCTTTGTCTCTCTATGACTGGCATTGTAGACTTGGCCACCACTGTGACTGCTTGATGTTCTAAAAATTATTTGAAAATTGAAAAAATGATAAATATGAGGTTTGTGAAATGTCAAAGAGCTAACAACAGTAGAGAACCCTTCCCTTTAAGTGATCATAAATCTAAAATGCTTGGTGATATTGTTCATCTTGATCTGTGGGGACCATATAAGGTGGTGAGTCACTCTGGCCATAGATATTTTCTTACCATTGTTGATGATTATACTAGACGTGTGGGTGTATCTTATTAAATCCAAGGATGAAGTTTTTGAGTCTATTAAAATCTTTTACAATTTGATTAAAAATCGGTTCAAAAATCTGTCAAAGTGTTGAAGTGACAATGGGCTGAATTTCAAAATCAAAACTTTTAACAAGTTTTGTGAAAACATGGGGATTACACATCAAACTTCATTTGCTTACACCCCACAGCAAAATGGGGTGGTTAAAAGGAAACACAGACATCTCTTAAATGTGGCCAGATGTCTTATGTTTCAGGGGGGAATATTTTAAGATTGGGAATGAGTGTGTGCTAATCTACTTATCTTATTAACATGATTGCCATCTTCGTGCTAAATGGAAAATCCCCACCATATGATCTATAATTGCAGTCCTAATTCTCTCTTATCAGAATGTTTGGTTGTCTTTGCTTTACTCTTGTTCTTAATAATCATGATAAGCTACCAGTAGATCGAAAAATGTGTTATGATGGGTTATTCTAGTTCTCAAAAAGGATACAGGCTCTATAGTCTTGATAGATGTCAATTTTTTGTGTCTAGAGATGTTAAATTCTTTGAGTCCATATTTCCTTTTAAGGAATCTATATCTAATGGTATTAAGAATAAGCATATTGAATATGATGTGTTTCATGAAAATAACTTTTGAATTTTTTGATCTAAATAACCCTGAGCTTCCTAATGATGATGAGAGAGATGTTTTCTAGACATAATAGTGACCTTGAGTCACTGAGTGGAGTAGCCCTCAACTCTTGATGACAATGTGAACAGGTGATTCCCAACGTGGATCATCCGGTGATAACATTGATGCAGTGCATGATGTTGGCGAGCCACACTTGATGAAAACTGCTTCGAAGGAAATGTTGATCCCAACATAAATACTGGGGTACTCAACCTTAAGAAGATCTTCTAGAACTTCGTTTTTCCAAAAACTATAATTACTTTGTTGTTAAAACCAATGTGAAATATGGGATTGAACAATATGTTGGGTACTCTAACTTAAATGGTGAAAACTTGTGTTTTGTCACTCAATTGAATAAGAATCCCAAGTCCTTCTTTGAAGCATCTCAAAACCCCTTATGGGTTGATGCTATGAACTTAGAGATTGTTGCCTTACTTGAAAATGATACTTGGGATGTTGTTGAATTACCCATAGGTAGAAACGCCTTGAACTCCAAATGGCTGTGGAAACTTAAATATAAAGCCAATGGTGAAATTGAGAGGTACAAGGCTAGACTTGTTGCCATGGGGTGTGCTCAAAGGGAAGGGGTAGATTATGAGGAAACTTTCTCTCCTGTTGTTAAAATGGTCATTGTGAGATGTGTGCTTAATATTGTTGTTGTGAATTCTGGCCCATTTTCAAACTGGATGTTAATAATGTTTTTTTGTATGGTGAGCTTGATGAATCTGTTTACATGAGACCTCCTCAAGGTTTCTATGTTGGTGATAAGAATCTTGTTTGCAAACTTAAAAAATCTATCTATGGTCTTAAGCAGGCCCCTAGACAATGGAATGCTAAACTCACTTCTGTGCTCAGTGAAAATGGATTTAGTCAAAGTAAATCTGATTACTCCTTGTTTACTAAATCTGATAATGGTGTGTTTCTTGCTCTCCTTGTTTATGTTGATGATATAATTGTTGGAAATAATCTTGGTGAAATTGAGAAGTTTAAAATGTTTTTGAAAAGTAAATTCAAGATAAAGGATTTGAGAAAGCTTAAATACTTCCTTAGTATAGAAGTGGTTGATTCGATAATGGAATTTGTCGAATCGGAGGAAATATGTGCTTGATTTGCTATCTGAATATGGTATGCTTGCTGCAAACCTCTAAGACTCCATTGATGGCTAAATGTCTATATCTAATATTCCAATTACATTTACTGCTATGATCCTGCCTTGTGAATATTGTTGATTATCAAAAGTGATGGGAAAGCTTATATATTTAACCAATACCGGACTGATATATCCTATGCTATGCACTGTCTTAGTCAATTCATGCATTCTCCTTTAACATCTCACCTCAAAATTGCTTTTAAAATTCTGAGATACCTTAAGGGATCACCTGGTCTTGGCATTCATATTACTAAAGATACTGGTGTGTCTCTTAAAGGATACTCAGATGTTGATTGGGCCAAATGCATTGTTACTGTGGATGTGTATTCGGCTATGTGTTTTTTGAATGAGAATCTCATTTCTTGGAAAAGTAGAAACAAAATACCTCTCCAAATCCTCTGTGGTGAGTATGAGCCCTAGCATCTCTAAATAGTGAGATCATTTGGATTTTGAAAATCCTTAAGGACTTAGAATGTATAAGTCTTTTGCACTGTGATGTGATCTGTGTGACATAATTCACTATCAAAATAAATGCTAACCCATATTTCATGAGAGGACTAAACACCTTGAGATTGATCTCCATTTTGTGAGAGAAAAAATCTTGAATGGTGTTGTTAAAACTGTCAAAGTAGATTCAGCAAATCAAATTGCTGATATCTTTACCAAAGGGTTAGACATTTCTCAGCATCATTCTCTTGTTGAAAAACTTGGAATGATTGACCTCTTTGAGATATCGGATTAAGGGGGGATGTTGAAATATATAACCCGATATCCTTGTTTGTGTGTTTGTCTTTGTGTTTTCTGTTTCAGGTATCGGACCAAGCCCAAGTTGTATCTAAGCCCATCTTCTCATGTATCAAGCCCAGTGGTCTAGCCTTTCTCATGCGCTGCTATTTTGACCGTTTGAAGTCCCTTGTATATAAGGGTTGCGTTATCTCTTATTCTAGGGTTAGAGGAGTATATTGGTTTCTTTGAGCCGCTACTAAATATCTCTCTCATTATGTTCTGATCTTGAGACCTTAACTCAAGATCCTATCTATCCTTTTATTATTGTTGTTTATCTTGTAAAACTATTATCAAGTTAGATAATAGGATCACACCAGAGTAGCTGTGGTGATCTTTTATGGTTGTTAGCTTCTGCTGTTGAACTTTGTGTTGTTTGAGCCATATAAAGTGTTTTGGTTTCTATATATCATGTTTTTCTACAAGGGAGTTGAACAACATGTTGCATCATATTTATTTTTGTATAGAGGCGATTTAAAGCCGCTTGCCAAGCGCAAATAATTACCTTGCGAGGCACCCAAGAATTCCATTTAAAAGATGGAGAATCTGCCTCGCTAGAAAGAACTTATTGTGGATGGCTTTGCACAACGACATGACAGAAAACTTACCTGAATCTTCCAGCGCCCAGGTCCATTTGTCTTCAGCTAAGATATCAAGGACAAGCCCAGAGATAAGAGAATTTAACGAGGAAATATCACTAAGGGCACGACCATTATGATGTCTGCATCAATATAAGAAATAGAGAAGAGACAGTGATCGGTTGAACAAATACAAACACACACACACGTATAAATGAGGAAAGGTTATGCGTAGGAGTGAAAGAGTGAATGAATTGAACAACCAACCTTCAATAGAAGGTTTACAAGAGTATTTATAGGAGGGAACTAGGGCAACACTCCAAGTTCCCATCCTTTTACTTATTGGGCTTGGCCTAGGCTTATGGGCTTTCTACATAAGCCTAGCCTTGATAACAAACATAAAGGCCATATTAAGCTAACTATTACATATGGATCACTAACACTTGAGAAATGGTTTAGGAGTGATTCCAACAATCTCCCCCTAAGTGTTAGTGATGAATGAAAGAGTGATAAACGTTTTAGGTGCTGATGTAATAGTAGCTTTGACGTCTTCTGCCATTCTTCTTTCTTGTGAGAAGAAGTGTCTTGATTCGAACAATCTCCCCATTGTATAGAAATTGTTTCCTTTGAAGTGTTACGCTTTGACGTCATCATTTTATTTGTTATTTGATCTTTGTTCTTTGTGATGGTAGTGATAGTATGTTGTTGTTGTTGTTGTTGTTGTTGTTGTTGTTGTTGTTGTTGTTGTCGCATCAGTGCAGCGCGTTCGCTTTCTCAGTGTCTCCACGTCTTTCTTCAACATGCTCACACGCTCTTTACGTTGGATTTCAGTCGATGAAGTTCTCTTAACTTTGTAGATTCTTTGACTTGATGAAGAATCATTCTAACTTTGTGTTGCCTTTTGAGAGAACTTCCATTAGTGATGTTGTTGGTATGAGCATGTGAAGAATGCGACGATCATCCGTCTCGAGCTTCCATAAGAAGAAAACATAAGAAAGGTTAGTAATAAGCGGATTCCGGCACTTACAAGTTTGAACTTCGAGAGTGTTAACAGCATAGTGTGAAAACACAACTCTAATCCTTACAAAGGCCGTTCTGAAGCGAGTCCCACAAGTGAGATAACACGATGTACCGAAATACATCTAACAGATTCGGATGAGTGTGTGAGGTACACGAAGCATCACCTCACGACATAGACCGTTTGAGACATACTAAGCGTAATCCGCAGGGAGTTACCAGAAGTGACCTGTCAGGGCGTTTGATGTTGACCATGGCGGAGTTTCCATTCAATCGCGAGGATCACAAGTGAACCTCTCATAAATGTTCTCGACAGATTGCTAGGATCTGTGTAGGACTCGATAACGTACCATTGTTGTTCTTATTGTTGAACGACAAGTGATGAAATGTCAAGTGTACCTAGAGATCTTTTGATGAATCTCGTGGCTCTAGACTCAATAGTGCGTTTTGGTTTTCCTGAGTGGAGACTACGGAGAGGGTCTCCTTCTTCAATACCACCAGGTCTTTAAGAAGCCGATAGTTTCGTAGGGTTCCCTGAGAATGAAACAAGCTTCTGTTGAGAGAAACTTGAGTGGTTAAGAAGGTTTAGTGCATGCGTCCTTGGGTCCATGACGACTTTTAATCTTCAATACCGGTGTCATCTGTTGACAACCGGTAGCATATGAATTGAACCCGTGTCGCCTAAATTGAATAATAATGGAGGGCTATTTCTTTTCACCCTTTTCTTTGCTTTTCTTTTTAATTCTTCAACTCCTTCTTTCCCCAATTCTCATTTTCTCCTTTTATGATCACACCTAAGGACTTCTAATTCTAACTATTGGTGGTGTCCTTGGGTAGATCCGTCCGGCTCTGGCGGATCATAGGACGGTTATTCCTAACCTTAGTCACCTTATAACTCCATGACTAACCTATGTTGCCATAAAACCATTTTCTTGAAAATCTCCCAAAGTGTTTGTAAATGAAAAAAAAACATGTTTGAACACCAGTGTTTTAGATTTTCGAAATACTCCCCTCCACATGTGCTTAAGAGTTTTGACAGAAATCTACACAGTGAGGAAAGAGCGTTCACTTTTGAATTGATCAACTCAAGATAGACAATTCCTTGCGAGACACGATTACGTTGCATAGTTAAAGAGATATATTGTCAGCTTTTAGGTGACAACTAGCTCTAATTACTACCTTGAAGATGTGGACAACCCCGAAAGGTTGTCAAACCGTCAAAGTTCATGTCTATCAAGAGCTTCTCGAATGGGTACAATTTACTTGGATAAGTCTTGGAAGACTAATCTTTTCAATGTATTTTGTGAAGATCTCGTCAATTCATGGGTTGAAGTCTTTTCACACGAGGATTCAATAGCAAAACACAACATATTTATTATCACATAATTTTTCTCCCCCTCAAAAATGGTATATAAATATGTTATTTTTAAAGAAATACTCCCCCTCAACAATTTATCAAAAATGGCATATAAAAATGGCATATAAATATGACCATTTTGAGTTTTGTGGGAAGATTACACGAAGAACAATTTATGAACAAAGTTTTTGATCAAATACTCCCCCTCAACAAGTGATATTAACGGTTGAGGTTTTGAAAAAAGCATAAGGGGAAGTACTTGTACTTTTGAGCAAAACTTTGAAAAAATGATAGTTTTGATAAGTTTTACTCAAAAGTAAGAAGCTTTCGCTCCTTTTTATAAGGATTGTGGCAGCTGAAGCACCACGGGTCCTTTCATTACAAGTACGGGTTGTATTTTGTTATGTGTGCACAAGCCATTGTCATTATAAAATCACACATCCAAATTAATATGAAATTGAAACAGTTTAAGGGGTACCAGGATCCATCAATCTTTCAGGAATGCGAGCAGGCGTTGATAGCCTTTGTGAGAGTAATCTGGGGCGACCACCTACTGGCTCTCAGAGTTGAACGGTCCCTCGTACAACCTTTCATCGATCCTAGTGATGATCCTCTTAACATCCCTTCTATCCTGAGAATTCCATCGCTTTGGAGACCCAATGCGTTCATGTATCGCCTTTAACCTATAAGCCCTTACTGTCCCGACCCTTCTTCAATGTGTGATCCCAAATTTGTGAAGATCTCTACACGCCATCAAGCGATTCGTTGTAGTTCACTATGGTAAACTACTCGAATGGTTTGATGGCGAGTGTATTGTGGAAGGCTGGTTGATGTCGAGAAGTTCTAGCGAGGTGCGGTGAAGTTGACACGAGTCGATACTATTCAACAAGTTGTAAATCTTCAACCGTTCGGATCACTATGCTTCTGATGAAGATGAGTAAGGACTTGATGTATTCACGTTGAATTTCGGTCGAGAATTGTGCATTCGTCCTGTACCTTGGCAGAATAAGATCTTCAATGTCGTTGAGAGACAAGTTCGAAAGTCCGCTTCACGAGAATTCATAGTCCCTTTCGTCTTTATCTTTTGACCCGATAGTCTTGAGAAAGGTGTAATCCCATTTAGGCGAAAGGGTGACATGCTTAACAAGCAACGATCCCTTTATCACGTACACTTCATGTTGAGATTTTCGAACACGCAGCTTTTGTAGTAGATTCACGCGTTCTAGCCAATGGTGAATCCCGTACATTGCATCAATGTCATACCATTCCACGCTATTGGAAAACATGTGGGTAGCCTTTTCTTCGATGGCTATGCGGTTTGAGTATGTAGTTCGGGAGCGGAAGTATAAGTGATGTAGCATATTTCTTTGAACTATCGCTACCGTGTAGAAGAAATTCCAAGTCATTGTTGAAGAAGTAGCGGAATGGAAACTTAGGTTGATCTGGTTGTGTCGTTGGTAGAGGTTTAGACGGTCAGTTGGTGTAGTATGGAGGGTTGTCTCTTACGGTGAAGTCGATGTTTGCTTTAGGGTTGAGCCAATCAATGTTGTTAGACATGGCTCGTGCTATATTTTCAAGGTGATATTGAACTTCAATAGCACTTTCGAGCTGTCTTTGAGTAGTTGAAATGCTTCATTCTTGATTCGTTTCAACTCTAATTTCGTCATCTTCTTGACACGGAACTTTTCTTGCAGTAGCTTAGCATGCTCCAAGCGTCACGACCTTCTACCAAATCGGATCATCGTTAAAGCGGGAGTAGCATCAACAAGTGAAGAGAACCATTCAAACTCGGTGTCATCTCGGCCAGGAGACGACATCACCCGCCTTAAGTCTTCTTCTTCTTTGGCCTTGATGAGTATGATGGTTTCTTTGTTGAAGCGGGAGGGTGGGTTGTTATTGTTGGGGCTCAGGAACTTCCTCATCGTCACCACCGGTATACTCAAAGTGATCACGGTTTTCTCTGTCGAGGTGGTAACTCGAGTCACGAGGTTTTCGGCCAGGCGTGGAGGAGATTGTTGTTGAGATGGAGTCCTTTGGGGTGGAGGTGGCATGGAGGAAGATTCACCGAACTTCTTTGGGCGTTTAGGTGCAGAATCCTTGTCCTTATCATCGTCATCTCTTGGTCGTTTTGGTTGACTTGCTGATTCTTTGCATGAAGACCTGAGTTGATAGTCTAATAGAGTCTCAAAAAATTTAGCTTCATCAAGTAAAGGTTCCGGCTCGTTTTGACATTTGCATCACTAATTTAGTAATGCTTCGGCAGATCAGATTATTTGGCCATTGTATGTTTGACCAATGTAACGATATTTGGAGTAAGTAGTCTGGAATATAACTCCCTTGTCACTTTAGGAACGGTGTCGAGAAGGAATTTGTGAGTATATTCTCTTTGTCTTCTCCATTCCTTTGGAAATCTCCTTTGATAAACTTAAGTTTGTTCCTTTCATTCAACAACTTCGTTTATCCCCTTTTGAAGAAAGTTGATTCTCGGCGAGTTGATTTAGCTTTTTGTTGGTTACATCCTTCTTCACGTACTTGCTTGGCGGCTTTGACAATCTTTGTTTTAGCTCGGGATATCCAAGAGTCTGTTGGTTTCTTCACTGATTTAGATGTGGATCTGGTTGATCTTTTGGATGGTGGTGGAGATGAATGAGAGGATGAATCTGATGATGATAAGATATGAGGAGACTTCGGGTCCTTTCTTGGTTTAGAAGTTTCTTCTTTTGGCGTGCAGAGACTATCAGAAGAAAATCATCATATTCAACTTCATCATCTTTTCGGACTTGGCCAATTGTTACGCCTCAATCTTGGCTTCTTCATCAGCTTTTTCTTTCTAAGACTTCTCCTTTTCAGGTTCCTCAAATTCATAGGTGATGGTATCTTCCAATCGTTGTTGTTGTGGATTGTGGGTGGTGGTACCAGTTCCCTTATCGGGTTGATTAACCGCATCAGGAGCTGGTGTAGATTGTGCACCACCACTTGACCCTCCGGGGCCACGAGATTGATCCTTTACAAATTGATCGGCAAGATGTTTGAGTCTGAGGTTCTTCAATTTCTTTTGATATTCTCTTTCCTCATCAACTGGTTCTTCTTCAGAGCTTTCCTTATCATGCTCAAGCACAAGAGTTTTCCCTTTTCCTTTATCAATTATTGGACTGTAAGGCTTAGCTACTGTTGGAGTGTCATCAATTGCAGTTTTAGAGTAGGTGACCTCTTCGTCTGATTCAGTATCCTCAGAGCTTTCATCCAGTTGCTTTCGTTGCGGTTCAGGCTTGGGAATCGGAATGGCTTCCTTAGAGGGAACTTTCCTTTTGAGTGGAGGTTTCCTCTTGGGAATTTTTCTTTGACTCTCGGTGCTTGTAACACTTCTACCCGCCTCTTACGGTTTTCCTTGTAGGTGTACCAGCGGACTTTTCATCGAGAAGCCTACTTTGCCTTCTTCAATGCTACCGGATACCTTTTGTGTGAATAGAGTTGTTTGTTGCATCGGTTAGAAGGTGATATGGCAACACTGACACCTGTTTCTTTGTTGTAGATTCCTTGAATCATTTGTGAGTGTAGGCTCATACAACATGGAGTGATTGTTGGGGTCATTGAGTCTCTTGGGGATATCGGGATTATACCCTAGAGCTCTTTGGATCAACAGATTTTGTATATCGATGTATGGGATTTTGGAGCCAAGCCTTTTGAGGAATGACATCATGTCGTCCCATATCAGAGCTTCAACTTCGATGTGTTTCATGTTGACCAAAGCCTAAAAGATCTGCAGTTCCATGAGCTTGGGATGCTCATAGCCACTATCACGTCCAAAGACAGATTTGGTGATGATGATGTAGAGAGTTCTCCACGGCTGAGGAATATTCTTAAGATCCACGTATGAATGCTTTGTGATTACTCCAGTAGCTTCGTCATAACCAATGTCGATCATGAATTGCAGAACGGTCTCTTAGGTTGGTGTGGCATTGTATTCAATTGGGTTCGATGAGGGATGAGAAGAATAGCCCCTTAAGTCTGCTAAGGTGTGATGGTGACTTGTTTGTCATTGGCGTCATCACAGAATTTTGTCCTTTGATCTTTTCGCATTGTATTCAGGCGGTGAATATAGATCTCGCATCGTAGCGAGAATGGTGAGCATGTTCGATAAGGATCATTCTTGAGAATATCCAGCAATTAAGCAAGAAGATTGAGCGGGTGAGAGTATCAAAATCAACACGAAGGTTGTTCTTTCCAATCTTCATCGGATAGCCATTCGGGAAGATATCTTCAAGCGGTGAACGTTTGGTGCTTCCACGTTTTGCATTTGAGCGTCCATGTCGTGATCTGGAAGATATTTAGCCAAAAGAACCAACATATCGAAAGACATTATGTTAGTCAACAGATGGTTTTATTGTCTAATTATTGAATGTGATATGTCGATGATTGTTCGAGTCCAATGTCACTTGTTTGTCCAATAGTCCAATGACGTCGTGATAAGTTTCGTGAGTTGATTAACTTTAAGTTTTAAAGTCCATGTTTTCACTTATTTTTTCACAACATATTAAACGTTTAAGCTTATTAGTGACATTATTTGTTTTGTGGCATTATGATTTATTTATTTACAAGTTTGCACGCGTAACAATTCATAATTAAGGTTAAAACTAGGCTTAGACGTAGAAATGGCAAGCTTATGCGTAAATAGGAGTGTTATCTGGCGTAAGCATAAGCTTATGCGTAGGTTCTTGACTTACACGTAAGAAATATTACGCGTAGGAAAGGGGGCCTTATCGCGTAAAGCTTATGCGTGGCGTATATGGAACCTTACGCGTAAGGCTTACTCGTAAGAGTAGACCTTATGCGTAGAGGTCACTGTTTGCGCATATCCTTCCGAGGATCGGCAGTCCCCAATTGTAGAACCTTCGCGTAAGCGTTACGTGTAAGATTTCTCTTCGCGATAACATGCTACGGCGTAAGGTGATCCTTATGCGTAGATGGCAAATACCCTTGATTGTGAATTTTCACGCGTAATAAACTTGAAATAAGTTCATCATAGCACCAATATTAACACATACATTCGATTATTTTCAAATCAGATCATGAATACTTATTAGAGCGGTTATCGTAGAGCAGGTTCTGGCGTAAGCTTAAACCCTTAGGCCTAATTTCTACGTGTAAGTTATCTAACCATAGGAATTGCATCAAACTTGTTCTGTAAGGTCTAAGAAGCCTTATGAGTAGTTATATCCAAGTTTTAACATCAGAATCTAAGTGAATCAAAAATACCCAAATACTTATGAACTTAAACCCTAATTTCCAATTAAAGATCAATTAGTGTTTCTGGGTTGGTTCTGAGCCTAGATATCATCAATTCACCATAAGAACAACATCACTCAACAATCTTTTTAGCCAAAAACATTCACATTTGAAAACCCCCAAACTAACGCATGAACCCTAATATTCAAAATCAAACAATTTATTTTTGGGAAGTGATGATAAAAATGGAATCATAGTGATTAAATAAACATTTTGACATAACCATTTCAACCAAAAACACTCAAATGATTATTATGTGTTCTACGCTATGAGAACAACACAAAATCACTCAACTCACGTTTAACCGTTGGATTTGTGAAAGATTCAAAACCATTGTTTAAAAACACGTGAAGATTGTGAAACAACTTACAAATTGATGATCAAGAACTCGGATTTGAACGTTGATTATTATGCGTAGGATTTAGTTAGGTTTGAATAATAAATGTGATGAATAAATGAGTTAGGTGGAGAGTTTTGTTAAAAACACTTTGACATTTTGACACTTTTAGTCCCTCCACCTGTACCATTTACATCCAATGCCCTTAACTTCCATTGTGGTTACCAAATGAAAGATATTTGGAAAGAACTTTGACGACACTCCCCCTTGACTTAAGAAATAATGAAATTTTATAAATTTTAGTCCGAGGAGTGTCAGTAAACCATAAATGTGACCACCATTATTTAAAGAAACAACTGGGAAAAAGTAACATGCAAGTACAAGGTTTTATGAAACCGAAAAATATTTGCTTTCTCCCCCTCAACACTTGATTGAAAAAATACTGAATTTTGAAAGATTTGAGTGTTGACGGAAGATTTGTACTTGCCACGTTAAACGAAATATAGATAGAAGAATATTTTTATTGTTTTATCTGATTTTATATTTTTGTATTTTGTTTTTGAAAAATATTTACAAAAGAGGTTTTGGTGTTTGACCAGTTTTAAGAATGTTTTAAGAGTTCATCCAGTTCCTCTTGAGTCAAACACCGCATACCAATCCGGTGGACCAACTCATTAAACCTAGCAGGAGCTAAGGCTTTGGTGAGAAGATCAGCCAATTGGTATTCAGTACCCAAAAAGTATAATTCAACAAGCTGTTCAACATGGTCCTTGATGAAATGATATCGAAGATCGATGTGCTTTGATTTCGAATGTTGAACTGAGTTGCACGATATCGCAATAGCACTCCGATTGTCGCAGTACATCGGGATTCTGTCAAATACATAACCATAGTCCTTGAGTTGTGTTCTCATCTAAATGACTTGAGCACAACACGACATGGCTAGTATTCGCTTCTGTTGAGGACGGCGATGTACAACTCGCTTCTTCGATTGCCATGACACAAGTTTATCACCAAGAAATTGTAATGCTCCTGAAGTACTTTTCCTTGAATCTAAGCATCCTGCGTGATCAGTGTCTGAAAAAGCTATTAGTCTTAAAACAGAATCCTTCGGATACCGGATCCCAAATTAATGGTTCCTTATGTATCGGAGGATTCTTTTAGCCTCGAGAGTGGGTTTCATTGGTCTCGACTGATAACGGAGCAAGATATACAAAAACAATATCGGTCTGCTAGTGTTAGATACATGAGAGACCCAATGATACTACGGTATTTGGTAGGGTTCACCAATTTCCCATGTAAATTAGCGTCTAACTTCTTGGTATGAGCCATTGGTGTGGCATAGGTGTCACAGGTTTGCATTCCAAATTTGTTAAGAAATTCAAGGGCATATTTTGACTGACTCAAGAAAATACCACGGGGTGATTGATGAACTTGCAGTCCTAGAAAGAACATAAGTTCACCCATCATGGACATTTCAAAATGTTTCTTCATTAGTTTTGCAAAAGTGATTTAGTATTTCTATGTGTTGACCCAAAAATGATGTCATCCACGTAAATTTGAATAATTAAGATATGTGCCCTGTGATATTGTATGAAAAGAGTTGGGTCGATTGAACTTTGGTAAAATTATTGGCAATGAGAAAGGATGATAACTTATCGTACCACGCCCGAGGAGCTTGTTTGAGTCCGTAAGAGCTTTGTTCAGTTTGTAGACATGGTTCGGGAACTCGGCATCAACGAATCCTTCTGGCTGACATAAACCGTTTCTTTCAGTTGACCATTCGAAAAAAGCAGTTTTGATGTCCATTTGAAAGACCGTTATATTCATATCGCTAACGCAGAAAGATCCGAACAGCCTCAAGACGAGGAACCGGAGCGAATGATTCTTGAAAGTCAATACCTCTTCCTCGTCTATAACCCTTAGCCACCGACGCGGACTTGTTTCTCGATTACGTTCCTTCAGATCCAATTTGTTCTTCCAAATCCATTTGAGACCAATGACGACCTGTTGGTCTTTCAACCGCTTCCATACTTCAAGACGTTTGAATTGGTTGAGTTCTTCTTGCATGGATTCAATCTAGTTGTCTTTTGTCATTACATCTTTAATGTTTTAGGCTCGATTGGCGACAGTGAGAGCATAAATGCAATGTTCACCGTCTGTGTGAAGACGTTGTCTTGTTACGAATGGTTGATTCGGGTTGCCAATTATGTTTTCAAGAGGATGGTCTTTTGTCCAACAATGTGTAGAGGGTTGATGGTATACATCAGGCATTTTGAGGATTCAAATTACTTGTAGATGATTCTGCGCATCAGTGCGATTCATTGGCAAACGGGTTAAAGAACGCATTTGGATCAAAATCTGTAGGTGGGGGTACTTCATTGTTAAGAACATCATCACCGGTTCGTCGTTGGATGCGGTTTGTTCAAATGTTGTTGTAGAGTCAACTAGTGGTGCTTCTTCAACCAGTTGTTGTAGGTGTATCGTGTATTGAAGTATGATCGGGTTGTGCAAATGAAACATCGGATACACCTGGAGCACGTTCATCAATGTCATCACTAAACAATGGAGCAAATAACTTTCCATTTGTTGACGAGTAAGCGGGGCTTGTATCACCGATGATGGGGTGTGAGGGAAGTTTAAACGGTTATGACGGGTTCCAAGATGTTATGCCTGAAGCCATTTCGAAGCTCATCAAAATTAGCATGAATCGCTTCCATAACTGCTTTGTACGACGATTCCGCATCCGTAACCTTTAGAGTTCTCACGATCCAATAAAGACTCCAATGTCAGCTTTGGCTTTGAGCTTTCCAAAGTCATCATGATCATTATTTGGGTAGAAAAGGGATCCAAATACATGAAAGTGTTTGAGGTTCGGTTTTCTGTTATGGATAAGCTCAAAAGGTGTTTGTTATGCGTTTTGTAATCATCGAACGGTTCGAGTGTAGTATGCGCTGACACGTACTTTCCCACAAGTAATCTGGAAGTTTAGCATTGATTAACATTGTTCTGGCAGATTCCACTAACATACGGTTTCGTCTTTCAACCAATCCGCTTTGTTCTCAGTACGTGCAATAGATGTTTTATGCTCAATTCCCACTTTCTCATAATATTCCCGAAGAGTTTGATTCAAAAATTCAGTTCCTTTGTCTGCTCGAATTTGTCTACTGTGTCCCATGAATTTGAATTTTCGTGAGAAAGGTGATGATCATCTGTGGAGCTTGATCTTTACTTCAAGAAAATAAACCCAAGTCCATCTTGAGTAGTCATCAACAATTACCAAGATGTAGCATTTGCCTTTAATCGTTGCACGCCGATCGGGCCACACAAATCCATGTGAAGAAGATGAAGTACATGCCGAGCTGTGTTCCACCTTGAAAAAATGAGCACGAGTGCTTTTCCTTGTTCACAGCTGAGCAGGTGATCTTTAGAATACCGGAATCGTCGGAGACCTTCAACAAGTTTGTGTCGAGCAAGGTTGGTGATGGTTTGAAAGTTTAGATGTGAGAGACGACGGTGCCATATCCAAGATTTTGTAGATGTAGCCTTTGAGAGTAGACAGATGGGAGATAAAGAAACCATGTCTTGCATGAGATTGTGATGCATCTAGAATTGCAGAGCCGACATAAGATCGTTTCCTTGTAGATCACTTAATGAAACAAGTTTTCTCCCCAAAAGCAACTTCCAAATCTCCATCACATAATTGACCGACTGAAAAGAGATTGTGACCGAGGCCTTCCACATAATAAACCCCGCTAATTTCGATATTGCCATTGATATAATCTCCGTAGCCCATGATAGCTGCGAAGTGATCATTCCGAATCGAGGCTGCCAATAAACTTTGCAACAAAGTTTGATAACTTTGAGATTGTCGTCATGTGTCGGGAACATCTACTATCAATCCAAAGGATGATCTATATCACCGCATTACATAACATGACGACACAGATGGAATAGAAGTAGATGCGAACCCAAGAGTTAGAGGGTTCCGCAGCTTATGTTAGAAATACACATCAATGATTTTAGGTATCCATTTAAATCCTAGTGTATTATGTATCCATTTCTGTCATCTCCAACTAGTCTTAGCTTTGGTCTTAGTGAATGCACTAGGTGGTACTACGTTCCTTGGAGGTGAGATGGACTATGGGACATCAATGCTTTAGAATCTAAAGAGAGCGGTTTACCAAGCACAAACTTAGAAGCATTAGTGGGACTAGAGGTATTCCGGGTCTTAGGATTCTGTAAATGAGACAAGATAGCTCTAGCAACACATTTGTCATGACAATCAGAAAGCATACTTTTACGACAATCAACACAAGAAGCATCGATGAATATCAAAAGTACTTAAGGTTTAGCATTTGTTAACACACTTTTTCTATTACATTTGTCAGACGCAATATCTAAAGTGGGTGCAACGTGAGTCTTATTCAAAGTCCTAGGTGTTCTCTTCTATCAGATTCTTTATTGTTCTTTTCTTAGGGTCGCAACTTCCTATTCTTCCTTATTGCTCTAGGTCTGTGAACTCTGGACATTTGGAAAAGAGGCAACTATTCCTGTTTCAAGAGGAAGCACATTAGTATCTTGTGATTTATCAAGTAGGCATTCTGGGTTCACATTTGCTAAGTGTTAGGTGTACAATTTCTTAATGATGCTAGGCTGAACTTGTTCATACTTTCCTAACATTTCCTTAACTTAATGATAGTGTGCACCAAATCTTGATTTTCGAACTAAGATTTCAACAAAATTCATGACTTCTTTTAGGTGTGCAAGATAATGATCAAGTTCGTTTGATGCTTCATCACGATTCTGTTTGAGTAAATCAAATATGACACCATATTCCTTTTTCACTTTTACAAGTTCTTGTTCATATTTTGAGATTTGACATTTCAAAGACGCGTTTTGATCATCCAGTTGCTCAATTTTTTGATTAAACGTTTTGGATTGCAACTGATTGATTTTGTTTTGCAAAGCAAGTTCTCGATTTTGACAATCTTTTTGACACCATTGAAGACTACGTTTTGAATTTGAAAGTCGTTAACAGTGCTCGTTTTCAACTTTTAAAGACTCTCGACCGATGCACCGATCAAAGATTCAACAATCAATGAATCACAGAATCAGCAGAGATATGATCAGATGCATATGCAACAGATTGTAATAACACAAGATTATTGATATCAGCACAGATAACATCTTTCAAGAGTCGATCAACATCTTTTCTCAACAGCTTTTACGTTTAGTATTTGAAATTGATGTTTCGTTTTCAAAACTGTTTCATGAGACCAAGTTCCTTGTGAAAATCCTTTTCCCAATATAGTGCACAATTTTTCCAATTTTTGACATGGGGTAAAATTCTTTTCTGAAGAATATCTCTATGTTCTCGCGCCATTGGCGATTGAAAATGTTGAACTTTTATTTTAGAATGAAATTCAATCTCACGTTCCAAAATTTTGAGGTCAGATAAGAAAGTGTCAAAATATTTGATAACGCGACAACTTTCGGCTTTATTTTTTACTTCACTAGTGAAGGAAAGGACCATTAATTTGTGCACCATTGTGTTGGGACTAACTTCGTGAATGGTGTGATAACCAAAGGTTTGTTAGAAGTATCTTGTTGTGTGACAAAAGTTACGGCTTTTGAATAGTTAAATGGTTTGTTATAAACGACATTTTCCATTTTTTGACCGACTCTCACAGCATCTAATTCTCTCCATGATTATATTCAACAACATAATTGAATCATCAATTGTTCTCAGACCAGAAAATTCAAGATTTGGTTTGAATGCTCGTTGAAAACTTAGGTTTGTAATCAACAAGATTCGGTCCATATCCATTTGGATTTGGTTTGAAAGTAAACTTTTGAATCATTGATTCACCATGTTTATAAACAACATTTCAAACTCTTTGATTTTGTTTTGTAAGTCGACAATTTCTTCAAGATAGTTATCTATTCGTTCGGAATGCTTTTGTACTCGAGAACTGTTTTTGACAAGTTAACAACTCAGCCTTGGCTTTTTGAGTTTCCAAAGTAAGAGCTTTAAGTTGTTGTTTATGTTCATGTTTCAGTTGTTCTATTTGAGACAATAAAGCATTCTTGGATGCGCTAGATCAATATCTGTCAGTTCTAAGATTTTCGTTTGATGAGATTTGGCAAAAGCGACTTCAAAACCGTTCCCGTTTTTTCTTGATTTTTAAAAATGTTGATTTGCCTTATTAAGCATTCGTTATCCCTAGTTAACAGTGCATTTTTATCCATTAATTGCTTCAAATTTCAAACCAGATTGTTGGTCTTTAATTAAGGTCAGGAGCTCAATTTCTCTATTAGACAAAATCTCATCTTGTTCAACGAAGTCTCAACATGATCATTATTAGATCCTCAAATAAACCACGGAGTCATCTTGATTATCAATATTAACCATAAGGTTATCTTGATCGTCAAATATAACTACGGAATCTATTTGATAATCATCGAAATGAGATGTAGATGGCTCATGTTGAACACTCGATCCTTGCTGATGGAGAAATTGGGAGATATCGATCATGAATGAGTGTATTTTGTTCCGGTACTGAGACAAGCCAGTCACCACATACACCTTGTGTCACTCATGTGTAGAGCTTGAATTGTGCCATCAAAATCATCGCGCATTAGCCCGCAAGTCCTTCCATATCATCATCATCAATCGACCGCCATAAAAGCTCGTTCTTGTTGGTAAGAGTTCCACCAAGCTTCATCTCGAGAGAGCCAAGAGCAAAGCCTCTTTGAAATAAGCGCTGCCTCTTGTTCTCGGTTTAGGACATGCATTAGCTGGATGACCTTCTTCGATATAGTTATAAATAAGCGAAGACCATTAATCCCATTCTAAAGCATTCCCTGTTTCAACCACTTGAGCCCTTTGTTGTTGCGGAGCACCCATGTTATTCCTTCCCATAGCATTAAACCTTGACCACTCCCATCCGGACGAACATTACCACGATTCGAACTTCAACTCGTCCATTGTTAACCGACCGATTCCTTGTGTTTGATGAGGTACCGAATGCTATTGTTGGATTTGTTAGAATATCGATGAAGGCTCTAGCAATCATGACAAATCCTTGCTGCGTGGCATCAAAAGCTTGATATCCTCATTGATCACTATAAAGTGCTTGATCGGTTGTTGTTGATGGAACCAATTGAGTTTCGGAGATTTTGCTATGATGGATTATATGGTGTAATTGTTGGCAGTTTGGTTGAGGCCTGGTGTTGAGGGAGGAACACTAGTTCGAGCTTCACAAAGCAAGTTGTTGATTGTCGGAATTATTTGTGGGCGGATTCCACGGATAGCCCTTTCTTTGTCAACTTCTTTTTGATGAGGCTTCAAATAGTCATACAAACAATCCGTATAGTATGATGAAGATTCTTAGCAGCTGGGAGAAAATGACTCTCCATTCAGGACCAAGACTACTTAGAACTTAGTGTTAATGAAATTCATGGCATGATGATATTGTTTTGTCCAAATCATTGATGATGCAGCGATGATGATATGACTCTAATGTCTCTCGTTCAATCATGAGTGTTCATAAGCCAAGTAGATTTTGGATTCCATGTCTTCTTGATTGAGTGTTGTGCCTACCATAAGAAGATGAATATGCTCCCGCATTGCTTTAGCGTCTTTTGAGCATCAACACTTGAGAAGGATTGGATTGGGTAATCGAAAATTATGTATTGCATTGCTAGTTCATCGCTTCAAAATGTAAGTTCATCACTGTGAGTGCAGATAGTTGCAATGTTTGTGACAGCATCTCTTGGTGGATTGGCATTAGGATCTGCGGGTGTGACATGGTAGGCATCTGAAATGGACCTTCCATAATGTTCTGAGAACTTTCCATGTGGCTTCTTTAGATCACAAAATCTAAAGAACCTTATCACCCATTGATCATAATTTATGAGAGTGACATTGGGTCTATCAAGTGAGCCAACTTCATGAAGCTGATTGTTGGCTACTTAAAACTTCACAATTCTTGCCAAACCATGTTGGTTCGCCATTAGTACTCTGGATGGATGTTGATTGTAGAAGTTTATGTAGGTTGTTGTTAGACCATAGGTTTACACAAAAGCTTACAAGAAAGGAAGATAAAGCGTTGAACAAGATCTACACACAGCGCACGCGTTAATACTATCACGGTTTAGTAAAGAGAGGTATGTGAAAAGAAAACTTGAACAACTTGACCCTCAGTGAGGGTTATGATTCATGTAAGAGTGAGTGGTGACAAACACAATATCAACGTATATCAAAATAACCGTAAAATTCAACAAATTAACCCTTTGGAAAAAGGTCAGCGTCCAAAACCTCACGAATTGTGATAAAAGGTGATCTTTGGGCAAGTGATTTCGTGGGGTGTCCCAACGAGGTGTGAAATTGGCGGTGTCGATAAGTTTAAGTGATTAGGACTTGAATTGGTTAAGCGAATTTTGGATTTTGATTACACTATTCTACAAATTAAAGACGAGAATGGAAATAAAACCGCATAAAAACAAAGAAAACTCTAAATAAACTACTACTAAACCCACAAAGATAATAAAACAAAGCTAAATTACATCCTAAGGTGCTAAAATGCAAAAGCAGGCAGGAGGCCTTCAAAGCCCCAAAGTGAAAAATATGCAATTTAAGTCTATGGATCTGAAACTAATTTTCTACATTCTAAATGACCAAAATAATTTTAGGAAAAATGAGGGTATTTTTGACTCTTAAATTATTTATTCTAATTAAAAAACACTAATTAAAATTAAAAATAGAGTTAATTACATAAATGGTCTATGGTTTGTGAAAATTATGGATTTGGTCTCCTAAACTTTTTTTTTGATTTGGTCCCTATGGTTTTGATTAGATTCTGGTTGGTCCCTTGACCAAATTTTACTGTCGGATTAGGCCAAATGAAATGTTTGGTTGGAAATGACATAAAACTACCAAATATGTGTTTCATGAATGGTCTATGGTTTGTAGTTATCTCTGATTAATGATTTTTATTTTTATTTTTATTTATATGAAAAACATTTTTGTCTAAATTTTATAAAAATTAGAAAATTTATAAAAAATCTATAAAAATTCTTAAAATTTATAACAAAATAAGAAAATTTTTAAAAAATCAAAATTTTATAAAAAAAATATACTTAAAATTCAAAAATTTTATAAAAATTTATAAAAAAATTCAAAATTTTATAAAATTCGAAATTTTATAAAACATTCAGTCAAAATTAAGAAAAAATTTGAATTTTTTTTTTATTTTCTTTTTATACTTTTGAAGGAATTTTTAAAAATTTTACTAAAATTCTACAAATTTTGGATTTTTTTGACAATTTATAAATCAGATCAAAATTTTATCAACTTTTGAACAAAATTTTATAAAAGATTCGTCAAAAGTATTCAAAAAAAAAAGAAAAAAGAAAAAGATTTTGTTTTTTTCCATATTTTTGTGAATGTTTTATAAGATTTTATAAAAATTTTATAGATTTTTTATAAAATTTTCGAGATTTTATAAAATTTTTTGGATTTTTTATAAAATTTTGGAATTTTTAATAATTTTTTTTTTTAATTTTGGGACTTTGTTATAAAATTTTAAGAATTTTTATAGATTTTTTTTATAAATTTTGAGATTTTTATAAAATTTTAGACAAAATGTTTTTTATTTAAATAAAAATAAAAATAAAAATCATGCGATTAATGAATACTTCTAACATAAACCATTAACATCTGAGAATTATTTCTCATTTCAGCATTCAGCTACAATGATCAACAAATAGACAAAATGATCAAGAGACAAATCAGCACCAGGAACTCCCTCAAGAATCACTAAAAGTTAAAGAGACAAATCCTAATTTTGACAAACGAAGATCCTTATCTCGATAACTCTTAAAAAACTAAAACATTTTAAAAAAATCACTTTTAAATGTTGAGATACCTTTGAATCTATGAAAATGAAAAAGCACTAATTGCAATGAAATAATTTGTTAAAAAGTGAAATAAGCTAACTAGTTCAAGGCGCAAATTACTTTAAGTATTAAATGTTACAAACTAAAACCAATAGAAGTCCAGAAGAGCATGGCATCCAGAATTACCCTCATCTATCTGAGGAGAGGGTCGGAGTTAGAGCACCTGCCTCTCCACTTTTGCAATCATTATTTTTTTTGATTTTCTTTTTGAAACTAAAGCATAAACAAAAATAAGATCTATCTAAAAGCTGAAACTTTTGAAAAAGTTTGAAATAAAATGAGTATGACTTCTAGAAGAACTGAGAAATGGAAAATCAATAACGAGAATTTGTTTGGTTCGTTCATAGCTAAAGTGACAATAATATAATTAAGCTAAAAGTAAGCACATCCTAATAAGATGCAACCAACTAAAACACGACTAAACACAGGTGCTACTTAAGGGGGACAGAAATAAGCGTGAATCGGTACGCATGATTGGCCAAAAATAATAATGCAAACTGTGTTGAATGGAACTCCACCAAACAACCTTAACAGTTAGAATAAAAAAAAATGAACTATAAGAAGCTTTTGGAAAATCAAGTGTGTAACTAAATACTAAGTTTCATGTGAAAGCTTTTTACTCAAAACTACTCAATAAGCGATCTCAGCGGTTCTTTGTTAACTCAACGATTGAAGTCCCCTTCGAAACAAACACTCAATAACAGATCCTAATGGACCAAATCAGCAAATAAGTAGTTGAACAAGCATTGGAAAAGCAAAATCATGCACCATACGATACTCCCAAACTAAAACAAGAGCTAAAACAAAGTAATAGGAGGATAAGCGGTGGTATAAGCTACTTGGGGGAGTCCTAAAAGGCTAAGGAAGGTGAAATAAAAGCAACTAAATGACAAGTAAACACTAACTAAGCTAGAATGTGAACTACCTACTCCAAATTTACCAAAATCACTTAATAAGATAAGAACAAGCTGGATTAGAACCTTATAAGCAGTCAATAAAACAAGCGTCACCTTTTCTCCAGTGGATGTGGTAGAGGGTCCAGGAGCTTATTTTAGACAAAGGCTGAGAGAATAAGCATTTCTGCGAGGCGAGGCGATTGGGCTGCAACAATCTTTACGGTGGAGCTATGGGAGGAACTAGAGACTTATGGGACTACAAAATAAGGTCTAAAACACACGAATATTGTCTTCAAAGTTGGTGAACTAGTAGCAGAGGACAGATTCATGGGTTTACGAATTTTAAAATGCATGAAACACAAAATTTGACTTAACAAACTAAAAGCTATGATTGATAATGCTTCAAAAACAATTTCTAAACTAATAAAATCCACCTTGAACTTCACAGAAACATCTAAACTTGAAAATCCAATCAAATCCAAACACTCTTTAGGACCAAATATCAGATTGTAAGTACATGAACAGAAATTAAAGGTGCATAGACTTAAAAATGAATTGAAGACTAGACTTGAATTAAACTGAATCTAGGGATTACATTAAAATTACATGACAGAAAGTAAATGGAACAAGAGCATAAATTCTAGACTACAGAAAAACTAAATAAAAAAATGACTAAGAAACTAACTAACTTTTTTTAAGAAAAACTAAGACTACTTATACAAATGGCATACAAGCTATTTATACAAAAAGCTACTTGGGTCTTCATCTCTCTTCTCTTGTGCTTGCCTTTCATCAATCTTCACCATTGAATAAGTAGGTACACTTGAGAGCATACCTGAGCCGTCCCTTGGGTTCTTTTGAACATGGATTGCCATGGTGGCATTTGGGGAAGAGGGGGGGAAAAGATTAGTGGGTTTGGGAGTTGGGATATACTGGGTAAAAGGGTTGTGGTGAGGTTGAGTGTCTTGGGGTTGGGTGATGTTGGGTAAAAAGGGTGGTGGTTACAGGTTAGAGAAAGGGGAGTAGGGTCTGGGGTTCTTGGGCGAAAGAAACCGAGGGAGAAGGTGTGTTTATCATTGGCCAGGGTTTGGATTAGACCATGGGTTGGTGAGTGGGTGCTGTTTGATGTGGCGGGGTAAAAGTTTGAGTGAGTTTAGGTTTGTGTTTTAATTTGGACTTGGGATTAAGCATGGATCCAATTGGCAGCAGGAGTTAAGCGTACAATCAAAACCAGGGACAAGGCATAATTTGTATGAATCTTATTATTCAAGGCTTTGTCATCACAAAAGTCTGAGGGGCTTGAAATTGCCAATTTGTGAAGTTCAAGGACTAAACTTGACAATTTTAAAATCGGGGATCAAAGCGTAATTTCTCAACTTTTTGAAATTTTCAAAAGGACTAATTATGACAACTTATGATTTCAAGGACCTTTGGTGACTTTAAAATCGTGCTTTCGGGGACTATTTACGTCAATTTTTGAAAGGCGGGGGCTGAAGCGCCAATTATGCAAACTTTATTAGTTTTCATCGATTTTAAACATTTTGCATCTGAAACATATAAAACACAAATTTTGAGATATATTGAT
>OU343224.1:335895775-336024321 GCA_910596185.1 Chrysanthemum makinoi
GAACTGTTTATAGATCGGGAAAGGGTTCCCGACTAACTATAAAGGTAGAGATGGTCTCATAGGTGGAAGGTAAACCCTCAAGCGCAAAAGTAGCAACATCATCATTGCTAAGAGGGGAGCCAAGACCATTAAGAACCGAAACAATAGATTATATCTTTTGAAAATACTTGTCAATAGATAAAGCCCCAAGCTTCAAATTGCGAAGTTCCGCTTTCAAAGCCATAGCACGTGGGCGCTTGTTGTCTTGAAAAATAGCCGCAAGAAGTGTCCATGCAGCTTTGGCAATTTTAGGGTTAAGGTCAACCAACCTTGTCCTTAGTGATGGAGCAAGTGTGGAGAATATCCAAGACCGAATGATGAAGTCGATCTTGAGCCATTCCGCATCCTTAGGGGGTGAATCCGGATGAGGCGTAGTAGATGAAGAAGCAACAGGATCAACAAGATGATCCAAGATCCCATAGCCATGACATAGGTGGGAAAAATAATACATCCACGAGGAATAATTCTTCGCATCAATATCCAGTTTCTCGGGAACAATAGTGGTTAAATGATTCATAGCTATTAGTTTGTCCGAGAGGGTAAGGGCCAGTGTGGGGGGTGGGGTATCGATGGTCATTGTCTTATAGGCGAACAGTAGCTAGGTAGAAAAAAAACTTCAAACCAAAAACACAAACTAGAAGAGTTCCTTAGTCGAATAGTGACAAAATCTTCAAAGTAGTCGAACACTTCACAGAAGGAAACAAAATCTTCAAAATAGTGACAAAATCTTCAAACTAGTCAAACCACGACTTCACATAAGGAAACAAAATCTTCAAAATAGTGACAAAATCTTCAAACTAGTCAAACGAGAAAACACCAAGAAAAACTTAGTCAAACCACGACTTCACAATGGCTAAACTTCACAGTGGCTAAACTTAGCCAAACCACGACAAACAGTGACAAAATCTTCAAAGTACCCTGTTTAATAAACTATATATTTCAGTCAATTTCAACCAAACATCGACTTCACAGTAGCTGAACACTTCACAGTGGCTAAACTTAGCCAAACCACGACTAAACTTAGTCAAATCACCAAGAAAAAAATCAGCAGTCGATTAAACCACCATAAAAGAAAAACAAAACAGGTAACGTAGTCGACTAAGGGTTGTCGACAAACAAAGAACCGAATTTTTTTAAGGGTTAGGGTTTATGTGGATCGTTGTTTAGGCTGTGATACCATGTAGGAATCTGTAAATCGTAAGTATTGAATGATCTAATCTGTTCGGTACATCAAGATTATATAAGATACATAATGGGCCGAATATACAATGGGCCAAATACTAATACAACTACTAATAGACTAACAGTCACCTCCGTTTCATTTTTGAACAGCTTTTATTGGCTAGCCGGACCAATGACAACTTCGGATTCCGGTTGAACCCGTTGGTCCGGTCCGGTTTCAAAATCATATGTACCATCAACTTAGTAGCATATAAATTGTATAAAGCTTTGTGTGTTTTATTTGTTTGTACAATGTGTATTATAACATGTGTTTTTTATTATGAGAGTGCTTTAAAAAAATTATTAATTAGTGTTTAATGTTCAGAAATAATATTAATTAGGCTTAAATGTATTAAATATGATAAATGTGTTGTATTTTTAAAAATAGTATGCTGAATTTTTAAATAATAATACTATTTATAAAAGGCTTTTTTCCATTATAAGATAGTATAATAAGGAGGTTTACAAAAATCTCTCTCTCAATTATTATTTTCAAACCAATTAATTTAGTAAACAAACCCTAAATATTTTAGGTTTTTGGCATGAATTATTCTTACTAGATCGATAAGAATGATAAAAGGCATAGACATTAATAAATGTAAGTTTCCTTTATAGCATACAATAAAATTTGAAAGATAAAGAACGAGATGGAAATGCCCGCCACATTGCGGCGGGATTTTACCCGGTTGTTAAAGAACATTAGCAGTAACATGTTAAAAAACTTACCATCAACAACAATTATATAAGCCGAACTCATATAAGCTAGTAAGTCTATATATAAGCTGAAACAAACTCCCCCTCAAAAGTTTACGATACCAAATTTGCACATCCAAATATATGATGTTTTACATAGTTATCATCATAATAATCAAATTTTCAAGTCAGTCGGAATAGTTTATGAAGAATAGGAGCGGGTGGTTTCTTTTCGATGATCAGCTGTAAGTTGAGCTATACTTTTTGAAAATTGTCCATTGGTTAACAATGCAACATCCCGCAAAATGCAACAAATCTTTCGCTCATAAATAACCAATCAACTTGTTTAAACGGCGCTTAAGAACACAATAGAATGTTATAGTTCTTTGGCACGCTAAAAAGAACTTAAAAAGGGGTTTAAAGGACTAACAGTTTACCTTGCCAAGACCAGTAGCCGTTACTGCACTTGTCGGTGTCAACATTTTAGGCATACCAGGTCCATCTTTTAGCACCTTTTTCTCTGATAACCACTACTTTCCCCTGAAAACATGATTTTAAGAATAAGTTATCAATTATCTGATGATGACTTGAAAACATTGGTATGATGGCTACATAAGTTATCAAGTATCTGATGATGACTTGAAAACATCGGTATGCTGGCTACATGTCATTTGAGGCCCTGCAATCTCTCAATTTCAAGCTAATAACTAAAATTAAAATTTCTGGTACGTGAAAATAGCCTACTCACTGTAAACCTATATAGCGATCCCGATATTCTGTATAAAGGTTCAATCATTTATCGTTTAGAGGTGTATGGCATTTCCATTTGAAACTCATTATTATGTCATCAATCGAATTTAAACTTTGACAAATAGAATCAATAAAGTAATTGAAAACAACTAACTATTTAAAAGGGTAGTATCTTTTAACAAAAGTGATAGCTCATCAAAATAGCCGAGTATTATGGGTTTTAAATGTTAACCGAACAATTGTGTGCGAAAAGTGTCGTGTTAATATGCACCGATCTAATTTAAAAGGCAACGTATAAAGAGAGAGGCAGTCTTATTAATAATGATCCATCCCAAACACCCTCCTACCTATTCAGTTTACCATATAAACTGCTTATCACCTTACATGTGCCAAAAATTTGAAATTAAGATACTGCCTGGCACAAATTACAAATAAAGTTAAAAAAAAAAACTTTTTACCTCACACACATACACACTTGTGAAACGCATTTGCAGTTCGCTCCAAAGATATTTTGCTAGTTATAGCCTGAACCCAACATTCCACATTCCTATTGTAATCACACCTAAGTTCATGCTATTTCTCTAGCGGCGTGGCAATAAACATTATGCGTATTGTACATGTTGTACATTAAGGTGTCAAGTAATCACATAAACTCACCAACGATTCTGCTTGTTCAGATAGTTTTGGTTGATACCCAAGTGAGATATTCTCCCTCGTTGAACTCAAGTTAAGTAGCAAGTCTGCATTAAAAACTGCAATTTAATTTATAGTTTAGATGATATAAGTAAAGAATGTGAATAAGATATCAAATTTTACTTTTACCATCACAGCTATTCGCCTGTAACACCAATGTCCATGCACCAACAACAATTTTTCAAGGAAACGAAATTTAGCTATTGTAAAGTCACTTACCATCACAGCCTATAAAGCTTTCTGTGAGTTTAGGATTGCTTATTAATAAATCGTATCTTCCCCACGTACGGATTGGAAACAAACATATGGTTCCAGAATTGACCGTCTCTACTCTTAACACGGATTAGCAGCCGTTATAGAACATGCGCAAGTTCATTATAATCTCACACAAATTCTACATTCTTTGTAGCAACTACCTAAACAGATCAGAGGGGGTGTTTGGCATAACACTTACAGTTTTCAATAATCAATTTCAGATTTATCTAGTGCGAACTTGATATGAACCACATGACTCAAACAGACATCACATAAAATATACAAAATTATAACCCTAACTTCTATAAAAATATTGAATCAATACCAATGCGTTCAGGTTGAGCCGATAGTGGATCACTGATTCCTAAACCATTATCACTTTTTTCTTCATAGCTACATTACATACCTTCTCTATTATACCTTTCATGTACATATTTAAGGCTTCTCATCAATTTCTAATTTCATTCAGTCACAACTTACTACATTTTTCTAGCTAAAAAGGACGAATCCTCGTTGATCTTTGAACCTCAGGTAAGAGGCCATGTTTAAAATTATATACGCTAGTTTTTTTATCTTTGGTACCACAGACCGCAACTCAAGAAGATACTTATTCAACATTTCTAAGTGGCGCCTTTCAGCCTTAAAGCTTTTAGTCACACGACCTAGTGAAACAACAAAACATTTGAAATACACACCTTTCCAAAACTAACTTCATTTTCCCATATAAACCATTCTTCTCTTGTTTCGCCTCGTTAGGACCATGTGCTCCCCTACCTCCTGAGGATGAACTCCAGGCAGGTTAGGCCAGGTTAACTCAAAACCATTTTTTCCCATTTTTAAATCTATTTTGTTTGGAACATATACCAGTCTCTCAAAACAAAAATGTGCTAAATTTATATATTTTTTGCAAATCACTTATATGGTTTTGACAAAAATGTGCTTAGTTTTTACAATTTACTTTCATATAATATGGTTTTATTTGCACTTTTGCAAATAAAGGAGTATGATACACCATATAACATACGCTTTATTCACTCCAGTGTCATATTATGATGATTTAACTTTCAAAATTTTAAGGGGCTTTTGCATATATATCCTCCCGAAAATGGAAAATTGCATATATATCCAAAGCATGCATAAAAACCATTGTACAATGTGCATAAAAAACTTATACAAAAGATATATATGCAATTATTCACTTTGGGAGGGATATATATGCATTTTTGCCAAATTTTAATTGCCACCGTCTAGGTTTTTCCATAAGATTTTTGATTCAACATTCAATCTAAGAATACTGATCGGGAAAAGAATAAATCTTACCAAAAGTTCCGAGATACAAATCTTTGTTTTTGGCAACACGACCACTGCTAGCTTGCCAAAGACCTTGTTGCTGGTGCCTGCTCATTTTGAAACACATTAATAAGCAAATGTATGTTTGACTAACAGCATCAGCACAAAGAAGTTTTGAATTTCTAACCTTGTCACTCCTGTATAGACAATTTCAAACCTTGTCACTCCTGGGAACATTGCAACAAAAGTTTCAAAGTCAGTTTGAGTAAGATTGTATTTCTTATTGGTCAAATAAGGCTCAAACCTGCAAATATTAAGGTAGCACCACGCACCTGTAATATATTCAACATTGTGTTCGCATACAAAATGACCGTTTTTTCATGTAGCTGCAGCAAACGAATTCATTCATTCATCGAAACACATAAAAGTATATACTTACTGAATGTTTAGACCAAGCTATGATTTATGTATCTTGAAGCTCTCAGAATAGGCCCATTTATACTCATATCAAATTCAGCATATGCTTTAAGTTATCGAAATCAACCCAGTTTAAGAAGCTGAATCAAAACACCTTCAATGACAAAGTTGCAAATTTTTTATTTCAGTTATGTTTTTTTAAGTTTACCCATCCGAAACAGTTTTATTTATTTGATCCCAATTAGACCTATTACACTTTTTCTATTTAATAAGCACACAAAACATTTTTGGGTAAAATAACAATGTTCACTATAACGAATTTAAACCCCCTCAATAGCCCAAATTCTGCACTTTGTTCAAGCGCGGCAGTAAATACAGTCACCAAAAATCTTACAAACATCCCTAAACCCATATATCCAACTTCAAAAGCAAAAAATTATAAACAAAACTCATACCTCCAAGACGAACCAACAACATTCTTGCAACGCCGCACTTCCAAATGCTTTCCTGAATGCACACATCAATGATCAGACAAACCAACAACATTGTTGGAATAAACTTGAAGCCACAACCAGAGAAAAAAGTAAACAAAATTACCACAAAAAACGCACCTCCAATTCTTAATCCTCCTTGAAGCAAATAAGCATAAGCCAAGAAAATAAGCTAATCCAAACACCCCTGACAAAACAACAAAACCAACACAAAAAGAAAAACAATGTTTCAAACTAACGTACTTTATATCTAAAATCACAAACAACTCAAATATTAACAAAAGTAAACCACACCTTATTTTCACATCTTCAATATCACAAAAAACAACAAATAACTGGAAACGAATGATCTGCTTTTTTTGATAAAAAAAAAACTCATCGATTATCTCAAAGTATATAAAGCAAGAAGAAAAAAAGGGGAAGAACTTACATCTTTCTTTAAACACCCATTTGAATTTGATAGTGCTAATTAAATACGATCAGCACACCGACAAAACAAAGGTAAAGCTCAAATCCGAGTAGCCCCCTTATTATCCTCATTCACAGCACCACTACATAACCAACTCACCGTAACACCACATTTTTCCTCTGCTAATTTTGGGTTCTGGCTTGTAGCTTTGATCAATCATACGGATACTATGTGAGGTGAGAGAGGGGAGGAATAAACCTGAGAATTCCTATTTGTTTGTGATTTGCTGAATCACTGATGTTTCAGAGATAAGAAAGACACGTATCAGGGAATGAGGGTAAGAGAGACACGTATTGAAAGGTGGAGGAATTTCTGCAAGACGCCGGGCAAGCAGAATGAATAGCAGATATTGCAACTGGGCTAATTGATGGGCTAACAATCCCGGACACGCCTAGCACTAAGTTTAAAATAAGAATTTAAAACTAATAAAAAAGGTAACCATCGTTCGGTTTTATATGTTAGATAGAATATAACAAACCATGAAATTGTTAAAACTTTTAAAACCCTTAAAAAAATCATGAATCTTAATATTTAATTAGTTATACGCATTGATGGGGTGATGATGAGAAGTTTTCTTTGAGTGTTATGTCTACATAGAAATGGTGTTGCGTTCAATGGAAGAAGTCTTTGGATGACATTGCTAAACTAATGACATAATTTCATTTATTTAAATCTCCATTCGAATCATAAAGTTCAGAATTAACTGGTTTGAGTAAACCTGCAACCAGACCTCGACTAGTTACACCATCCGTAGTGGATAGTCGACCATAAGGTCAGTCGAGCCAGTAGACATGTCCTCCTCCCTCGTTCAACAAACGCGTCCTTCACCCAACGAAATAAGGCTTGGTCGCCCAAGCAACCAAATATTTAAAAATAAAAAAGAGACCAACGGTTCTATATACCGTTCGAGGTGTTTATTAAAACAAATATTTATACAAATTTAAATAATATTATATACATTTCTTTAATAAATACCACAACACTTCTCATTTTTTACACACTTTTTCTCTTTCAACAGTTATATACTCTACACTTCTTCAACTCAAAATGTCTCACAAAACTCCCAAAACCAAAACACTAGAAAACTGATGCCAACAAAACGTTTCAAACTTTCCAACATTGGATCCCAATTTTCAATTAAACGGTCACTCACCACCAATTAAATAGCCCCGCAAGTCTGTTTAATCACAACATCAACAACAATAACCTTATTATCATTATAATATGTTCCATCCTCCGTATAACCAAGCAATGTACCAACAACAACAACAACAACAACAACAACAATAATCTCGACTGTATTGTCCGCAAACGTTACACGGTTCACCACCGTTGTTTAACCAACCGATGGACCAAGCTCAATCTTCTCAACAATATTCTTCGGTTAACCCTCTTAATCTTGATGAAATATGGATATTTTTTATTAGTCAAGATTGTTCTACGAATCAAGTTTCGGTTGGCTCCTCCAACCAGTTGAAGACGACTCATTCGTCTAAGAGGTGGCGCCCGTCAAAGCTAAGAATACTATAAAACGACGTCAAAAATCCAAGGTGACTCTCGAGGCTGATTCATACCCAAATATTACGGATCCAAAGGTAAGACTCTCAAAATATCAAAGACATCGGAAACCACCTCGCACGCCATATCAGACTCGACACATGGTGGTTTAAATCTCAACGAATAAGCGTCAGATTCTTCCGAGGAATAGGTCTGGGAAGTTCAACCAACGATCTTGGACAAAGCTAAAAGGAAAGCGTTGTCCTCCTCGGTTACTTTGGCTGCTTCATCTATTGTACCTCTTTTTGATCATTTGGCTGATAAATAGAGAAACGTCGCATCGGGTTTGTGGGTCAAAAGGAGGAATCTCTGTATTCCTATTAAGAGTTTAAGAAGCGACATATGGAAATGGAAGATCAGGCGTGCTAGGAGCAAGTGGAATTGAAAAAACAGAAACTTGCACATTAAAAGGAATTGGAACAACGGAGGCTAGCTTGCACACCAGAGATAAGAATTCGTACATAACGTTAAATGTTTCAATTTAAACAAGAAAAAAGAGAGACATATACCTCATATTTTATCATCTTCCCGATGACCATTTAACCGGAAACAACAAGAGACATTGTTTGAGATAAAGTAGAAAATAAAATAACAATAATAATTTATGCTATTAGTTAAAGTTTTTAGTTTTTATTGTAATGTTTTTATTTTATTTGAATTATTAAAATAATGTTTTTTAATCATCAATGAAATTTTAATTTTAATGTTTAGAAGAAATAAAAATGAAAAAAAATAAAAAATATAATGACCGTGATCACCATTACTAGTACTTGATCATGCATATATCTTAAAAAGAGAAAACTGCTTTTGGCGCTAGAATGAAAGGGTGACCGCAGTCACCTCCCGGCACCATTACATCTAGAAGTGGCAAAACGGGCGGGCACGAACTACGGGATAAACGGGCTATAGGCTAAACGGACGCATTTTATACGAATCGCTTTAAAAAAAACCCAAAATGACGAAATTAATTCCTCAAACGTAACACCTCATTTATATTGAAAAAATAAATATATTAGATCTATAAGTTTTTCTTTAAAAATAATTGTAATATTCTCTAATTGATAGAAAATATGTGCTCGTTTGTGCCCATTTACATTTTAAATAGGCAATATATGTCCATTCAAAAAAGATGGGGCTAAATATGACCAAATTTTTTAAAAATTTGCCCAAATTAGTCTATTTTTCAATTTCGAGCACAAATTGGCACCTCTAATTACATCCATCCTTATAATCAATCGTGACTAATTTTCTATTGGCTTGCTAGAAGAGTGTTTGTTCATATAAACTTTTACCATGTGAAAAACACGCAAATGACAACTAATGTATGTGAAGAAGATATTAGACAAAATAATGTGTTATCAAGGAGTCCAACATTTTGTATGGTGTAGAAGAGAAATGTATCAAACAAAAGATTCGGGTACTACATCTATTTATTGGACGTCAAATCCCCCATATGGCCCTTACGAAAAGCCAAACCATATAATACACCACTTTTCGTAATTAACTAGCCGACTAAGGTCATTTCCATTATTACCCACTTTCCTCTATTATCATCATCATCCCAACCCCCGTGAAGCCCGCAACATGCAAACACCAACACTTTGAACTCTCTCTCCTCTCCACCACTTCTTCTTCTACATCAAGCAAGTAACCAGCTTCATTCATATACAAGGTTAAATTCATGCTTTTAATATATATATTGCAAAACTTTGACAGATCTAGACATGACACTAGCTAGTTGCAAAGTTGCTAGTGATCATGAACTTATTAAGTAGACTTTTTTTTTTTTTTTTTCCCTAATGGAAATAATATTAGTTTATGGTTGTCAACATTGTACTTGCACATGTGTAAGTAGTGACAACATGGTTAGTACTATATTTTAAGTAGATCCGGACATGTTTTTTTAATGTTGTTTTTTTCAGGTTTCAAAGTGTTTTTTTCATGCAGGGATTTATATTTAAAGAAAGTATCTAGCTAGCTAGTGAGTATTGGAAGTTAATGGATATGAACAACATGAGAAATGAATCACATGTAGCACAGAAAAACAGGAGACATAAGTTAAGGTTTCAACAAACAAACGATGACCCGACCCACCACCAACATGTACCCGATAACCCAAGATATGGATCCATTTCATATGACCCGAATGTGTTTCCATCTGAAATGCTTAATTCCATTGCTAGTAACCCTCATCTTTTGTTGCCACCTAACCATGTTTATGTGGATCAAGATACTGGTTCGGGTTCGGGTTCCGGGACGGATCGGGTTTCGAGTAAAGTAGTTGGCGAAAACTCGCAAGCTGTTGGGAGTTGGAAAAGTGTTGTTAGTTCGCAAAATCAAGTGCAAGTTAGTAACGATTGGAATGTTATTAGTTATGTGAACTCGAACTCGAAAGCGTGTTTTGGGTATAGTCAAGATATGGAGAGTCATAGTTTAGGTGAACAGAAGAACCCCGAAGAAGTTCCAGGGTTCAGTGGTTCACCTTTTTACCAAAATACCCTCCAAGATGTTGTTACAACGGCCACTATTGGATCAAATGTTCATCAATCTGTACCTATATGGATGAATGGCTCAGATCAAGTAGGGTTTATAGGAAGTAGAAATAATGGGAACAATTGTGTCACACAAAGGCTATCTTTATCGCTTTCTTCGGTTCCGCAACCGAAAAGCGAGTACCCGAATGCATATTCGGGTCCGAGAGTGAATACAGACCCGAGACAGTTTACGGGTATTTCTTCTTTTGCTCATAGGAGTGTGGGGCCTTTAGGCCCCTTCACGGGTTATGCTACTATCCTTAAGAATTCCAAGTATTTGAAGCCCGCACAAGAGTTATTGAATGATAGTTGTGATGTTGGGGGTCAAGGGTTGGTTCCTGCATGTGATGATACTCATAAGATTCTTGAGGAAGAATTGAGTAGGGTTTCTGGTGAGTCTGGTGCGTCCTCTTCAACGATATATGGTTCAAATGACCATTTGACTGGCCGGAGTAGCTCGCTTTCTGAATCTTGTCGGCCCGAATTTCATCAAAAGAAGGCCAAGTTATTGTATATGCAGGAGGAGGTATTAATCTTGAGTCTTTTGTTACTTGTTCATCGTAATGTTTAATTATTAGTAAATGTTTAAATCTGAACTTGCTATGCTTGTTTATAATCTGCTTAGAGTTGTATCTAATGGTTTCTCTATGCATTTTGTTGTGATAAGAATTTATAGAATCCATTTTGGCTATTGAAAACATTTGTGCTTATTTATAAGTTTCATCCTCTCAAGTCAAAACTAAATTATGGTAAGTGCTAGATTGTTGAAGATAGATTCTTTGAGTTTGCAGCTAGAACACATTTTTTTACATAACACAATAGCTTAATAATTGTTGCTGAAAACTTGTTGAAACTGCATATAGAAGGCAATTACTGTTAATAATACAAGAATTCATTTGCAAGTCCTGCATGAGGTAGTTTATTATGTCAAAAGTAGCTTTGTTACTCAATATTCGTATCATGACTACTTAATAAAGTTTTTTAAGTAGTAAATTAGTGTTATTTATGACTTTTACTTAGACGAGAAAGGTTACTTTTTCTTTTGTTTTTGTCTTAGTCGTCGCGCTTTTCATCTCGGAAGGGTGGAAGAGTCTTCCCTTCCGTGCTTCACATAACGATTTGAAATAACCTCAACGTCTTGGTCCCACAGAAGAATTTTTTGAATGTATACATAGTGGAAATTTTAGAGTAAGATTGGATTTAAAGACCAATTAAACATACTTTGAACTGTAGTTACCCCACTCTCTTGTCACTTTTAAAGTCCTTAATCTCACCATGATTGACATTTCACATGCAATGTTTTCCCATCCCATCGAACTTTTCGCTAATGACCACTCATCCGACTAATTAATGCGTCACCTAAACTGACCTACAGTGAAACAATTAAGTCCGTTGATTATTTTGATCATTCTTGTTTTGTTTCTGAAAGGTATGCAGAAGGTACAAGCAATATCATCAGCAAATGCAAATGGTGATATCGTCTTTTGAAACAGTGGCTGGACTAACAACAGCGACACCTTATGTATCTTTGGCACTAAAGTCGGTATCAAGACACTTTCACTTTGTTAAGAATGCCATTTCCGAGCAACTTACTCAAATGAAGAAAACCTTTGATGATATGTGTTCTCCACCTGTCGGTGCAAGCAGTAATAAAACACTTGATGGTAATACAACTGATTCATTGTCTCAGTTGAAGTCTATGGACTACTTCCAAAGACATGGTAAATCTAGTGGCGGTCCGGGGTTTTTTGGAAACCAACAACCTGTGTGGCGACCTCAAAGAGGCCTTCCTGAACGTGCTGTCTCGGTTTTAAAAGCTTGGCTCTTCGACCATTTTCTTCACCCGTAATACTCTTGTCTTCCTGTATTTGTATTGAAATGTATTTCTTATCTATGTGTATTTTACGTAATGTTTTGTCTTGATTTTTTCTAGTTACCCTTCGGATGCGGACAAGCATATGTTAGCAACTCAAACAGGCTTAACAAGAAATCAGGTTAGGAGTACACACGTTTAATCAATAGATTATTTGTATCTTATCATTATTGATTGATATGTTCATGAGTAAGCCTTTGAGATTGCTACATGCTATACAAGTATATGGGTAAATTTGTGTTTAGTTGTTAACCACACGTAATGGTCTGTTTCTGTCGAGTAAATTTAGGCCTTAGCATAGAGTATCCTACATGATTACCATTAAGCCTTAGTAGGTGTAATTTTGTTTCTGAAAGCATATCACCATATCCACTAAAGACTTGGTTAGACTTACTTTTTTTAATATTTATATGATTAAACTTCTTCATTTTCTGGTCTAATTGATTAATAGCAAATTGAAGAAATGGTACAGGGTCATTTATCTTGTGATTTTGATGACATATCTAATGGAGTAATTAACTGATATCATGTTTTAATCAACAAAGAACTTTATAACTTTTGGCTGGTGATATGGGTGTGCAACTGCGAAATAAGTTACTAAGACGAGGTCGGCGCCGAACCATACCTTGAACTGGACTCGTATTTAAGTATATATTAAGCCTAATTTCTCACAAAACCAACGTTGTTAAAGAGAAAAGGTATTGACAGTGGACACGTTCAGAAAAATGGTATTCTGACATAAGCAGTATCAAGTAGCATACCAGGTCTTGTTTACACAATTACACTTATAAACGAGTATGAGATGCTTAAATTTGTAAGTTTAATAACTTTAATAAAGTTGCAACACTTTTCGCGCTCATAACTCTCTAAAAATGTTGCCCTTAATTATAAACATAAAATTTGTCTAGAGTAGTGTTCAGTTTGTTACTTGCAGTGTCCTCGCACTTACTTCTTGCATGCGGAAATTAAGTGAAACAATTTGCTTTCTATACGTGTCTAGAAAAACTTTACTGTTTTTAAATGCATGTAAATGCGAGTTATTTTTTCTCCATTTATCAGCACTGAATGTTGTGACCTATAAATTTCCATGTGCTTATATTCGAATGTGTCTACTGGTAATACAAACAAATACAAGTTTAAGCATATCTCCATATACCCTAACTGACATAGAAAAATAGTAAAATTGGCATAGTTGTTGTACTGATGTGATGTGACGATTTGATTTGTGTAATATGAATCTTTGGTTCCTCTTTCTTTTAGCCAATTGGTATGAAGGTTTTTGGACAAGAAATGCGGTTAAAGTAATTATATATTATTCTATTGATTATGAAACTAGGTATCAAACTGGTTTATAAATGCCCGAGTGCGCATTTGGAAGCCAATGGTCGAAGAGATCCATACCCTGGAAACAAAGGGCTTAGCGGATACAAACTCAAACAATCCTCAAACTGACGGTCAAGAAACAAGCCAAACGGACATGAGTTTATTGACAAACAAGCAACAACCCGAGTGTTCAAGGACATCTGGAACCTTGAAAACTCAAAATGAAACAAGTGTGCCACAATGGGATCCCGAGAAACAGCCGAGACCAGACTATCATCAGATTCCTCCAGCCACTTTGGATCGGTCTTTTACTCACCTCATACCTTACACACGAACTACATTTGAGGCTGGTGGGGTGGGCCCGGTTTCGCTTACTTTGGGACTTAGACAGAATGCGGAACATGTGCAACAGTTGCAACAGCATGAGCATCAGCTTAGACAGCGGTTTGGAGGTCAGTTGATTCATGATTTTGCAGGGTAGTTGCTTAATTTTACTACCAGAAAACACTACTGTAGCACCAAGAAATTCCTACAAGTTGGAAAGTTACGGTAGTGGTAGATTATTCTCATATTGGTGTATAGGGTTTATGTTTATTACCAGAAACCCTAATCTTGGTTTTTGTAAGTTTACTTTCCTTATATAGTAAGTTATGTATGCTGTAGCTGCAACACTTTTATAAATACGAATTTAGGCAGAGACAAGCCTCAAATGATTAATGTGATTACCATCATCTGCGCCACGGTTAGCTAGTCAATTACCATCACTATTGAGCTTCATTTCCTGTAGGTTCTACTGACTTTTGCGATGGGTTAACAACTGAATTGCTTTTAAAGAAAATTTGACTCTTTGAAATGCCATTTGGCGAATTATATGTAGCTTTTTGTACATGTTAAATTGATAGATAATATCTATCAAGATATGTACACCATGAAACATGAAAACTACATACGCGCCATCGTAAATGTTTTGTAGGTTGCTCATCTGTCATTCATCAAAAATATCCAAATAAAATTTACTTGATGCATAGACATGATCATGAATAAAGTTCATGTAATACCTAAGAAAATAAGAGGATCCTTGCCCCTAAGAAAATAAGAGTATACGAGTACATGTGATAACTATTTTGACAAAGATCAATATGGGCTCGACCCAAATGTCACATTACATGTAGTAACCCAACAAATTAAAAGGAAGTGGCGAACTATATGATCAAGTGTAGAAATGTGGAATGTTTGCTATTCTAGTTTTCTTGTCCTATTACAATATTATCAAAACTTGGTCGTCTCTTTATCATTATGTAATATGTATTGTATTCATAGATATTCTAAGGCTATAATTTAATTATGATTGTCTTGTCCATGTTAGTTGCTAGGTGAGTATCCGCGTCTGACAGCAGCGGTTTCTAGCGATAGACAATTAACGATATGCGATATTATGGCAAGTGTTTGGTTTAATATTTAAAATAGAACGTGAAAATACCAAAATGTAATTATAAAACAAAAATTCTTAACATGGTTTGACATTCACGAATGGTATGAGTATATGGTATGACTGTTTTTTTTGCAAACCATGAATACTTTTCAAAGTTACCATGCAAACCACATTTTCCACTTTTCACATTTCACTTTTCCAATTCTTGACTTATTGACCATTTTTGTATTTTATGTAGTATAGATATTCAAAATAGAATGTGAAAAGATTAAAATACAATTGCAAAACAAAAATTCTTAGCATGGTTTGACATTCACGAATAGTATGAGTATATTATGGTATGACGGTTTTTGTTTTTGCAAACTATGAATACTTTTCAAAGTTAACATGCAAACCACATTTTTCACTTTTTACATTTCACTTTTTCAATTTTTGACTTATTGACCATTTTTTTATTTTATGTAGTATAGAGTATAGATGTGTAGTTTAGTCGTTCAGGGATGAAGCTTCTATAGGACAAGGGTGGGAAAACTGATTCTTGAAACCATTTCACGCTCATGTCACATCGAGGTATTGCATAAGAAAAAGCCGTAAAATCTGATCCATTCTATCGTAGTCAACTTGGCTCTAGCCCCTAAAAATATGTCTCTAAGTGCAAAAATTTATTATTCACCAATTTGGCTCCTCAAAAATTAATAACTGACACTTTGGCCTCTCATATAAAATTGCTCGAGCTTCGTCGTTGTTTATGATTTCATACGCCAGCTAGAGCAACAAAAATAAAAGCAAAGAGGAAAAACAACGAAAAACAAAACACCAAAAAAGAAGCCTATAAAAAGTTAAAAACTACGGAGGTCTCATATCCACACGAGAATGCATCCACCAATTCCATGTAACTGGATACTTGTAAGTTATAAGCACTGTTTGAAATCCACAATAAAGAGATTCTTTGAACCACGGGAAATATATCTCCATTACAATAAGCAATACTATCATCTGCTGATGTCGCCTGACTAATTTTGTTTCTCCAATTCCATATATGCCAAAGGGTAGTTAAACAAACTCCATGTAAAGCTCTACTAACCCTTTTGTCTGAGGAACTCGAAGGATCCCATGAGAATGTCAGAAAACGAGGGATTAAACAACGTAGGGGATCCCACTAGCTCCAAATCTTAACCCAAAGGCTCTTTACTCTAGGGCATGAGAGCAAACAATGATCCCTATATTCTTCAACCAACCCACAAAAATCACATAAAGTAGAAGGGAGTTGAACACCATGCTGCATCATATTTATTTTTGTATAGAGGCGATTTAAAGCCGCTTGCCAAGCGCAAATAATTACCTTGCGAGGCACCCAAGAATTCCATTTAAAAGATGGAGAATCTGCCTCGCTAGAAAGAACTTATTGTGGATGGCTTTGCACAACGACATGACAGAAAACTTACCTGAATCTTCCAGCGCCCAGGTCCATTTGTCTTCAGCTAAGATATCAAGGACAAGCCCAGAGATAAGAGAATTAAACGAAGAAATATCACTAAGGGCACGACCATTATGACGTCTTCTCCATGCCCAATTCCCTTGCCATATATCATCTATTCTAGACCATCTCTCGGCAACTAAGCAATTTTTATTCATTTCCAGAGCATACAACTGAGGGAAACAGAGTTTTAAAATTCCAATATCTTTGAGCCAAGTATCATTCCAGAAAAGGGTTTGTCTACAATTTAAATTTTTCTTAACAATAAGATTACTAAGAGAAATTTCAAATTGGTTAACTCTGAACAACTCCCAACGATACTAACCCAAATACTTGATTTATGCCCTTAACTCCTGCTATCATCGAAGCCTCCATCTGAACCATAGATATTACTAAGGCTGCCCCCATGCGGGATTCAATCCTCTTACTTTTCACTGCCACATCAGTTTTCTCTCTCCAGCGACCTTCAGGCGATTAGGTGCCCCAGTAACACGACCTACACTACAAAAAATATACCCCACAAAAATACCTTTTATATTAATTAAACACACACACAATCTCACTAAATACTCGATCGAGCAGATGATCAAGTTGGGTGAAAAGTGGACATGTGATCGATCGTGGTTTTTTGCCCACAATAAAGAGATCGACTAAAGATCGATCCTCCCAATCGATCGAGGGAATGGACGATCGAACTACTGGGGCTAGCCTAACAACCTTCCTCCACAATGCGTCTTTCTCGTTTAGAAAACTGCCATCTCCAATTACCAAGAAGACTCAAGTGTTTTGCTTTGATGCTACCAACTCCTAAGCCTCCATTTTCTTATTGGCTAAAATCTTTTGTCAACCGTTTATGTGGTGTGAACTTTTTTTTTTTTTGCTTCGTTTAGTTAGTTTGAACTTTTTTTTTACGATTGTTCGCACTTTCAACCGTTTGTGTTTATCAACGAGGATTTTAGCCCGCGCTTCGCGGCGGAGTGTTTGTGAACGGAGTATTATATGTGACGAAAGCTTTGTATGGTGTAGTATTCAAGGGCCTAGAATCTCAAGTTAAAAGACCATTTATCCAAATCTTTCTCTTCATCAAATTACAATTCAATTATTACACACATGAGAACTAAAAACAAACTGAATGACTAAAACCTCAAGTCTAAAAACGAAAGCCTACTTTATGATTGTGGAGACAGTTTTGTAATCTATTTCACTCAATAATCGTTTGTATAAAACTAGATACATGAAAACAATATGTGTTCTTATTCCAACATGTACCCAATACCTAACCAATTTAACCCATTAGGCAACACATCTGTCCCACCCATTTTACCACGGCCTGGAGTTCCTACTTGTGTTGCAGGTCGCTTTCTGGAGAAGGGGATCAGAATAAGAGAACCAAGAGTACATGTTTATTCCCTTTTGGACCAAGATATAGTGTCTGCTTTTTCACTTAGAGCGTAATATAAACCTCCCAGAGAATGTGTCGCAAAAGAATCTTATGGATATTTGGCTTTTGCTTGACCACTTTGTTGGTTTAATGGACAATAAATTAATAGACGTGTGTTAGGATCGAACTCTAGACCACGGGATTGCACACTTTGCGTATGAGAATTAAAGTTAATAATTAAATATAAATGTTATATTTATTTATTAATTAAACGAAATAACATAACGGACGTTAAATAATTAAGTGTAATGGACTACGATCGTTAAATATAGTTGGAAAGGACTAGAATGCAAATTAATATTTGGAAGGTTAGAATACCCTTTGGGATTACATAACCGATCGGCTAGGGGGTTATCCCAACCCAACCCAAACTCAAACTTGTTCTCCAAGTTTAGATGAGTATATATACAAGGCTAGGGGTCTTGTGTTTTGCATCTCTTGTACTTATAAGCTAAAAACTAAAAGTGTTTGTATGTGTTTTTGCTTGAAACCGATCATACAACCCTTATGGGTGTCGATCATCATCTTTTCCAAAACAAAATTATTTTGTTTAATTAAAACTAGCATTACTTTAATTTGTTATAGTACGTGTGTATAAGAACGAGGTACAATCACACTATTGATTGTATCTTGGATTGAATTACAAAAAGGTAAGGGGTAATTCACATAATCCTATAAACCCTAATTAGGGTTCATCCAATTGCTAGTTTTGTGGATTTGATTCTTGTTCGGCTAATTAATTATTCATTATATGTTCTTTAGTTAATTAATTATTCATTATATGTTCCTAATTAGGGTACGCATACTTTATTCTTTAGTTAATTAATTATTCATTATATGTTCCTATACGCTTCCGCACTTGCTTTGATGTTTTGTGTTTTTATTAATTGAATGTCATATTATATAATTCCAACAGTGGCATCACGAGCTTGGTTTAATGAGTAATTAATTACTAAACACGTAAAAAACTGATATTGTATTGTGTTTGATATGTTTAATTCTAGGGTTTGGTTATTATTATGTAAACCCTAATTTTATGGTTAGGGCTTTTGCCCTAATTGGTTTTTAAAATTTTTTTTATGTCGACCTAAATTTTTTTTAGTCGATTTTTTTATAAATTTTTTTTTAGGGTTTATAAAATTGTTTTGTTAATTGATATCTAGACCTAGAATTGTATATATGTTACGTGAATTAATTCGTGAATAATTGTTATGTGATATGGAATTGTATGCGATCTTGTGACAACGTGAATAATTGTTATGTTATATCCATGATGATACATGCATGTTCGTCATGGAGGGGTTGCTTGAATATTTAATTGTTAAGATTGGTTATGCGAAAATTAATTGTTAAGTTTTATACACATGCATGTTTATGATAAATCTTGGGGAAAACTCCAATTATATACATTAATGAATCAATTATGTGAAATTTGGTATATAATTAATTATGGGTTTACGCAATCGATTCGTCGATGTATGTGGCTCACTTTCAATTGAGAGAGTGAAAGCCCTAATTAATATATACATTAATTAACCTAGACATTGATTATTAATAGGGTTTTATCGAATAAGTTGCATGTGGCTACTTGTTTACACGTATTAAAATGTTAGTTATGTGCGCATTGTTTTTAGATGTTTATTTTTTATTTGTTTACCTTTTTTTGTTTATTATGTACGACAGTTTTAAGCAAAGGGTAATTTTGAATAGAAAAATAATACGGACTAAACAATGGTGAAATTTGATTTGTTGGAAGAGTTAAGTTTTCAATAGTTTAATTGATTGGTGACTTTGGTACAAATGGTCTGAACGGCTCACCCACTAGAATGAACTATAAATAGGTTAATAAAGAAGTGCACAGTCACTTTGAAAGGATGTCTAAGGTTATGCTTTGCGCTTACACGGTCCTCTCCCTGTAAGTTCGAATGGAGCTACTTAGTAAGCCATAAAATGTGCAAACTCATCTTAAGAGCGAATTAGTTTTAATTCCATGTGCCACTTCGGTGGTAATTATCCGAAACCCTAAGTGTTTACACTTATGCAAAAGTACGGTATAATGGATGATAATTAACACTAAATTCCTTGATTGGTGAACCCAATACCTCAATCAAAACTTTGATAATTTGATTTTTATGAATTGGTAATAAAAAGTTTTTTATTAAATTTATGCTACTAGATGAATGCATGACATCTTTGTACATATTTGATTTAACCACATAAAATCAAAACTAGTACCCTTTTAAATTAAGTTATATGCCATCTAATTAAAAGGAACACTTGAAATTGCAATTTATGTCATGAGAGTACTTGGCTAGATTGTGATGGAGAGGTAAATCTCTATGTAAAGTGAGACCTTACATGGACATATTTGCAGTTCTTTAAGTTAGACACTTAAGTTGAGTAGGAAGTGAGACTTGGACTCAATGGCATAAGATGGGATGAAACATGTTTATATTTGGGGATAATTTCATATCTCCCCCTCTTTTCAACATTAATATCAAATATACCCAAAATACAATCATTAAATGCATAGTGTACAATGCTCTTAAAGCATCATTTGGGTAAATATGAAATTTTTATGTTTTTGTTGGATAGATATGAAAATGCCCCTAATATTTGCAATAGCGTTGGAAAATATAAATCCCATAATGATCTTGGAGTTGGAAATTGTTTGCCAATTATTGTTCGACAGATTACCCTATTATGTTCTTTCGTTACTAGCAGATCAACTGATGTAATGGAACTACGATAATTTGGATCCTAGTTTTCGAGAAAATTCTATGGTTATATGAATATTACCTTGGGTATTTTACTTTCTTGAAAAGTTTAATTATCGAAAATACTAAAATTGAATTTTGCTAATTCTTTAAATGTATTAATGCAACATTAAACCGTAAGTGAAGGTTATTCCTGTATTGGTAAATTGATCTACACCTGTAAGAATTTTTGGTAGTGTCAACTTTACTAAAAGAATGAACCTAGTCCTCTTTTCTTAAGAAAGAGTGAGATCCAATCTATTCCTTTTCATGAATGAAGAAAGGTATGATAGGACAATTAGAATTGTCTAAATTCTAAATACGTAACTCGTAAGCAAATTTTAATAGTTAAGAAAATTGCATATTTCAGACTTATTATATTAGAAGCTAGACTATTTTACTGCAAAATTGGTAAAAGACAAACTAGCATATTTTATGTAGTTGTTATGCTTTGACCATTTAAAAGTACTACTTACAATTGTTGGAATAGTAAAACTATTAAGAAAGAAATTGCATTCTCAATTTTTCAAGTTAATAGCATTGATGGATAAATTCATCATCTACATAGTAGAATACATTCTTTTAAGTACATAAGTAATTGTTATGTATGGACTTTCTCAAAGGTGTAGGGAAGTAAATAGAACGCTATTTTCTTTCACTGGTTAATGCAACGTTTACAATGTTGTCAAATCCGATGGGAGTATTTTGGTCTTATTCTTGAATAAGGATTTAATGTAATGATCTCTAATTGATGGGAGTTACAAGCTTTGTCATCTTGGTAGTAACCCGATTATCTCTAGAATGTCTTAAGATAATTACTTTCCACTTGTAGACACTTATGTTTTCAAGGATAGTCATGTACGTTTCCTTATTAGACAATGAAGTGGTTCTATATCTACTAGTTATGCTAATATCAATGACACAATCATATTAGTCACATAAACAAACATATGTCGTGTTGTTTATCTGCTACATGATGTTGTTCAATGCACAAGAGGGAGAAATCTATATTGTGTGCAAGGTACAACATATAAATATATGATTTAATGGATTCTCTTGACTGCAAGGTAAGAGACTAACGTTCTAATATAACTTGTACATATCTAATTTAAGAAACACTTGGTGTTGCAATTTACGTCATGTGAGAACTTGGCGAGATTGTAACAACAAAGTAAATCTCTATGTGAAGTCAGACCTTGCATGGACATATTTACAGTTTCTAAATTAGACAACTATTTAGAACATGTGTCAAAATGATATATAAGACTACTTCAAATTAAATATTTATGTATTATTAGAATGACATAAATAAATGAAGTAATCTAATACTACTTCAATTTGTTTATTTATGTATTTTGGAATGACATAAATGAAAAATAATGTAGTCCTACATTATTGTGAAGTAAATAAATTAACTTGAAATTATAATTGAAACCAAGAGTTGTGTTCATAATTACTTTAGTTAAACATGTTTATGATTCATTGTAAAGACATAAACATAAAATCTTTTAAGACTTATAATAAAGTAAGACGTTAACTTGTTATGTTTTTTTAATTAAGACATAAACCAGAAGTCATTGAGGTGATCAATGATTTATAACGTATAATGGGATTATAACAGTTTATGTTTTCTTGATGAGACATGGATATGAAGTGACTTGGTTAAAGTGTACTTGTGTTATAAAGCATGCAATTGGCTTGGAAAGTCTATTATACCATTAAGTTGACTTAGTTGGTAAATAGGTAAGCCAAAAGAATATGTTTATCTTATATATTGTTAGATTGTCTTACAATATTAATTCTAATGAATACCACAAGTTGATGGTATGTTCAGTTAGGAGAATCAAACTCTATTTGATTTGTTTGATTCAAGATAACCATTATTTCTTTCTTAAAAAGTAACAAGGCTAGAAAATTGAGTATGGATTGAATATACTCAATATGACTCCAACCTAGAAGATTGTTAAAACACCATTTCATTATGGAATGTGATGAATCACATTAAGTTTTAAAATTGAAGATTCTGAATTTGTTAAACTACTTATGAATTGGTTATTAACAAAGTAAAGTCAGGAATTATCAATGTGTATTTGTAATGTCCCAAAAAGAGAACAACGCAGTTTTGATCTAATTGCTAAGTATATATAGATAGTCTATATATTACAAAAGGCAAGTGGGAGTTTTTTTTTTTCTTGAAAGATAAAATTACAAGATACATAATCTTCTAAAACACACTAGTAAATATCATGACGAGGCTAGATATGAAATGTTAACCTCAAGATGATTGAATTTTCGTTCATAGATCTGCAAGGATATCTCAGATATTTGACTTATATCTTTGAGAAATATGAGTTCTGAGGATTATAGTAAACGATAATCATTATGATGGATTACCAAATATTGAATTGGGTAAATTACTCATACTATGAATGTTAAAGATGTTGTCCATAAAGATAATCAATTTTGGAAATTTGGTTTATCTTAATAGTTAGACTAGAGAATGGAAATGATTTTCTTCAAAAAGATGAAAAACCCTACTGGTTTGAATTTCTATGTAGAAATCATATGGACAATATTGTACACATATTTAATGTATGTCTTATGACAAGAGTATTAATCATACTTAAGTAATTAATTGTGATTGAATATTCTTTTCTAGACACATTAAATATATAAAGATAATAATGGTCATACTTGTTTTCATGAATATGAAATATGACAATGGAATATCAAAACTCTTTCTTGAGAAATTACTTGAGCGAGGATGGTAAGTAATCGAAAGGTTTTTTTGAGTTCATATATATATAATCTTTGGAAGTGTACGAAGTGCAATAATTCATGAATGGATAAATGCATGCATCTATGAAATTATTTTTATATTTAATTATTAAATCTTAGTTTTGATTTATAATTGAAATAAGATAAATTTTAAGTATTCCTGAAAACTAGTGGGAGTATTATGTTAAGGTTTTAAATCTTATATGTTGTATAACATATAGGAAGTAGCATTCCTTGTAAGCTAAATGTTAAGTCTTAGATTGGAATGAAACTTCACTTGTAAGATTTAAGAATTGAAACATATAACCTTGGAATATATGTATATTGTTAATAAATATGTGCAGTAAAATAAATGATTCTAATAAAACATGATATATCATTTGTGAAATGGATAAATATCTTTTGACAAGATAGAACATAAATGAAATCTAAGTTTGACCCGTAGATTCATCATGTACATCATGTTGTGTATTAAAATTGTTGTATCATTCTTGAATAAGAAGTGATTTGACAACATTGATATCTAACTAAAAGTTATTAGATAACTTGTGTAATGAATAGTCCAATAGAATTACATCATCAGTCTGGAATTGCTCCTAGATTCTATGGATGAACAATATGTCAATTGTTGTGCAAATTGTCATCAGCTTCAAACTTGAAAGTTTGGAAAGCATCAAACATTACACTATAAGATATTAAATTTTACGGAGTTTTAATGAGCATATTGTTGTTTGTATACAATGATTTGGTTTAATTGAGATGACACTCAATACTAGTCATGGTAGGATTTCATCCTTGTTAATGGCCATATGAACTAGTTGTGCTATTAAGAGCACAGTTGCATTATACATTAAAAGAATAAGAATACTTTAAACTTTAAAAATTTTGAAAGTTTAAATTGTCATAAATTGGTAATAGAGGATGTCACACACTTTATGAATTATTATGTGGATTGGTGAATGCACACATACAAGGACTTCACTAATTGAATTCTTGCAATAAGTATTCTCAAATTCTGATAGATCAAGTTAGTTGATTTATGTCTTGTCAACAAGTATGATTGTCATTACTTGAGGCATAATTCATCAACTGAAATTTTCGTGGATTAGTCTATTTGGTATTTGGATAAGGGATGTTAAACAATTGTTATAATAAATCAAATACTTGGTATGTTTGATTTTATAATATATTGTATCATATATTTGCATGTTTAATCCGTGAATAAATTTATTTATTCTAAATCGTCCGTTGTCAATTAATGATATGGGAGTATCATTAAACTAAGACAAATCTAAGAGATGTGGTAGAATATACTTAAAAGTATATTGATGAGAAAGCATACCAATTTCATATGATATTCAATGAATTGAATATAGGACTTATCCCAACTACATGATTTTACTTTATGGATATTGTTATTAAGTAAATCATGAATAGTTATCCTCAGACTTGAGATACCGGATAAGTGTCATGAATGTAGTGCACTTACGTGGAACAACTTAGCTATCGTGGCGGTAGTCATAAGGGTTGTTTTCTGAAGTGTTGCAAAGTTTGTGGGTTATTCTCGTAGTCAAGATAGAATTTGTTCCTCTAAATTTTTTTTGGAGTTTATCTTGATGGGCCCTCGTCGAGTTGACAAGATGTTTGCATGGCCATGCCCAAAGTTCTCCCCGAATATGTTGAAGATTTGGTAATCTTGCTCAATCACTAATAACGAAAGCAGAATGGTTGAATAAAGAATGACTTAATTCCATATCTTTATTTAACATGGTATTAGAAACAAAAGGATAATAATAATGAGAAATCATTAAAAGGTTTTCCGGGAGCCTTGCTCGAGTTGTACTAGAGGCATCGAAGTGTTGCTAGACGCTAACGATGTGATCACTCTATTAAGATATGTCCAAGTGGGAGCTGTTGGTTTAATGGACAATAAATTAATAGACGTGTGTTAGGATCGAATTCGAGACCACGGGATTGCACACTTTGCGTATGAGAATTAAAGTTAATAATTAAAAATAAATGTTATATTTATTTATTAATTAAACGAAATAACATAACGGACGTTAAGTAATTAAGTGTAATGGACTAACGGTCATTAAATATAGTTGGAAAGGACTAGAATGCAAATTAATATTTGGAAGGTTCCGGAATACCCTTTGGGATTACATAACCGATCGGCTAGGGGGTTATCCCAACCCAAACTCAAACTTGTTCTCCAAGTTTAGATGAGTATATATACAAGGCTAGGGGTCTTGTGTTTTGCATCTCTTGTACTCATAAGCTAAAAACTAAAAGTGTTTGTATGTGTTTTTGCTTGAAACCGATCGTACAACCCTTATGGGTGTCGATCATCATCTTTTCCAAAACAAAATTATTTTGTTTAATTAAAACTAGCATTACTTTAATTTGTTATGATGCGTGTGTACAAGAACGTGGTACAATCACACTATTGATTGTATCTTGGATTGAATTACAAAAAGGTAAGGGGTAATTCACATAATCCTATAAACCCTAATTAGGGTTCATCCAATTGCTAGTTTTGTGGATTTGATTCTTGTTCGGCTAGAATCAAGAAAGGTACGCATACTTTATTCTTTAGTTAATTAATTATTCATTATATGTTCCTATACGCTTCCGCACTTGCTTTGATGTTTTGTGTTTTATTAATTGAATGTCATATTATATAATTCTAACACACTTCAAGGACCTGAGCATAATAGTAAACTAATTAAGTCTTTTGTTGATAGATATTGTTTGAAAGAAAGGAAAAGCATGAAGTGTAAGATAAAATAAGGTTGTTAAGTTGCATTGAAGTACACTTAGTAGTAATGTCATACAACATGTGCAAAATGATACCATATGAGTCACGATAAAAGCTTGTTCAGCAGTTTCAAGTTTTCGTTCCATATCACGAACGCGAATTTTATTTCCCATTTGTTATGTATAGTTGTGTGAAGAGCGTTTTTCTTCTCAATGTCCACAACCAACTATTCCAACCACAAAATTTACTTAATCCTAATTTTTAACACCCTAATCCTGACAACTATTAACCATGGTTACTGAAAAAACAAAAACTATATTTTTCCACTCATAAAATCGTTCCAAACATTGAACCACTTCTAGTTTTTAATACGAAATCAAAATAGCCGGATTTTCTTCCCAAATATTCAGAAAACAATTGTTCCATAAGACCAAATAAGTTCATTTAACGTGTTTTTACAGCTTATTTATAGTACGTCTTAAGCATAAAGAAACTAGTTTACCTATCACTTTTATAAGAACAATCCTTGAGTTATTATTATCACATTGAAGAAACATAACGGGAAACACATAACGGTGGCTTATTTAAATGGCCAAGAAAAATAAGGCAAAACACATAACGGTGGCTTCATTTTCTAATAAATAGTGAGTAAGGCTGTTATATTAACTAATATGAGCTATGAATTTATTATCTGTACCTAAAAGCATCAAATCTATAACTCAAATGTTGCGCCTTAAATATTGTATCATCTAAAACTTATTAAGCATATACACTAAGCATGAGATGAGGAAGAACAACACACTTCATAATCAATAGAACAGGAGATGGCGAAAGCCAACTACTATGTTGCAGACACTAATATTGATCATGTAAAAAAATCAAGTGAAAGCATTATACTATTCGTTCTTAACGTGTAACATAAATCAACATTATCAATCATCAAACATAAGCTATTTATAGATTAGCAATAAAATTCCCCTCGGTAGCAATAAGACCACTTCTATTTGATCCCTCACCACCTTGAAAAAAAATACGTAGTTAACACGCTGTAAAACTGTCCATGGTTATATGTTCTGCTGACTTTACAATGCACTCAAGAAAAGAAATACCTTTCTGATAATCGGAGTCAGAATAGGACCCATGATTATTAAGCCTTGATATCATATCAATTGCAGCAGTCTATTTTGCATCTTTCCCTAACCCACTTAGATGAAGAAACATACATAAAGAGAAAATATACCTTAATAAAATATAGGTCGAATGCAAAATATTCCACATGAAGTATATCAGGAAACAAGTTGCAAAGATTTTATCAAGTGTAAGTGATGCTTTTGGCTCCGAGATGACTTGAGGGAATATCACAGCTTGTCACCCTTTCATTAGCTCATATCCCCTGTAAAAAACAGAAAAAAAATCATAAGCATAATAACTTCACCCTCACAATTAGTCAAACCAAAATTTGAACAATAAGTCAAAAGTAGGATGGAAGAGTGTCAGAGAAAGCTTGCAGCTACAATAGTATATCAACACATTAGATTATGCATAGAGTCAAATGTATCATGCTTTTCATAAACTACATCTAGAACTCACCTTGAAAAAGAATATTGGGATGGGCAAAACAACCTTTTAATCTCCAGTATATATGCCCCTTTTTGTCCTTGAAAACTAGCTTTGTTCGCACAACATCAAACTTTTCTTAATCTGCATCTTCTGTAGCATAAACAATATTAGTGTCAATCTTAAAGTTGGCCCGTAACACATAAATAAGACCCAAAAAATGGATATGACAGAGGGTGTAAAATATATTCAGTCACAAACCTCAAAGTCTGCATTCTCGATTCTACATTGCTATGGATCTAGAAATCAGTACTCTAAACTCCTATATGCTCATATCATGGTATGCAACCAATAGGCCGAATGATGGATACAAATCCTAACCTAAGCATCATAGTGTACCAACGATATGCATTTATACCATATTCTAAGTTTCGTAAGCAAAATATTTTTTGTTCCTCGCAAGACTGAAGCAATACTCAAAAATAAACTCAATCCTGTTGTCGGACCATAATGTGAATACCCAAAGTTACATTGACCACCGGTTTCCTTTAAGATGAGGCATTTACATATTGAAAGATCCAACTCACCTTATTTCACATATTAGGAGTTAGTCTTATTCCTTCCTAAAACTACAAAATCAAACACATGTACGGTCTCTTGCACCATTGAAGCTGCCGAAACCATTTGCTCAGAGATACGAAACCATTCCTTCTCAAGAGTTGATACAACAAACATATCTTGTAGAGGAAAAATTATGGGAACAGAGTACCTTATATTAGCTTGATGATGGTGGCAAAGTTTCTACCTTTACATGTTTATATCTCATTAGAATTTAATGCAACAATTAGCAAGCTGCCGTTAGCACAAATCCATTAACAACAGCAAGTCAACACCATCAACAAGTGCGATCAACATCAATCTGCCAACAGTAAACACTTGCACATAATCCACGCCAGAAAACCAACTATCTACCGATTTCATACACATGACAAGCCTACACTCCCTTAATATAAGATATAGTTTGATCATTTGATACTGTGTGAAACCGTTTGGCTCAGATTTGTGAGTGCGAGACCGGATAAAAGGGTATTTGACCCGCCATGTGTAACACCCCAAAATGGCTCAGCGGAAGCATACAGGTATTGGGGTACTACTAAATTGATAACACAACATAAGCATAGAATAAACAAATTTTCATAAATAAACTTTTATTCATTTATTGAAAACAATGTTTACATCATTGATTTGGTGCGGAAAATGGTTCATTATAAAAAGGTGGTCCCAATACATAAATCAGAGTCATCTATGACCATGCCATGCCTTTGCCTTGCGCCTCCAAAAGATAGGCTATCACTTCAAAACCTGAAGATACATGCTAAAGGGGTCACTCTTTGGTGAGTTCATAGGTTTATTTAAAAAGGGATTTCAGTACATTATTTCAAATTTTGTTTTTGATGAACATTACGTCTTGCATAATGTCATGAAATTTATGATTTCAATTCATAAAAGGGTTTCATAAAAGGATTTTATTGGTAGATCATAAAAAGAGTATACGTACATTACAATTAATATAATGCCATATTTTATAAATTTATTACGCTAGCACTAAGCTCATGCAACCGAAGCTACGACAGTTTTTGTATGCATAAAGAAGTCATACAAATAATGAGCCCATGGCGAGTGTTTATCCCAATACACTCGGTCCCGACATACTATATGTTTCGCCTTGACCCAAGAGAGGTCAACCCGAGCAGGAGTCATCCCAATAGATCTATTTATAACATTAGCTTCGGCAGAATTGAAGGTTCATGAAAAAGGCAATTTGGGATCTAAAGTCTTAGGCTAAGCTGCGCAATATTCTAGGTCAAACATTTTGGTATAGTCCATAAAACATCTATGTATGATGAAAACTTTAAACATGTAAAAGCATAGTATGCATGGAATGCACAATTTGATAATTTAATCATTTAAGTAAAATGAGCATGTATCTTCTCCCAAAACAAGTATAAAAGCAGTTAAAAGTAGGGCTATGAAACTCACGCTGGCAATGTGCAATATGAAGTCTAAAGGGAATTAAATCAAGGAGTGATAGTGCGGCTCCGACGCATAACCTAATTATCTGCAATTTAGTCGTTATGTTTAAGACTCGATAAAGTTTAACTAACTTTATAAATTTTAAATGTTTGGTTTGTTGTTGTTGCTTGTGTGGCATTGGTTAAGTTTAGAACATTTTTCTAAATGTTTGAAGTATTGGCTCTTGGAAGTGTATACGCAGAAGTATATCAAGGAAGAACAAGGTTTTAGTTTGATGATAACCGAATGAGGATGTACGAAAGGTATGTACATTTATTAGGGCATTATCGGACTTAGGTAGATATCATAGATGAAGGAAGTATATATATATATATATGTTTGTGCCGTTACTAATAATTGTATAAAGAAAAATTTTAAGTTCAATATAACTTGTATATATATATTAGTAAATGGGGTTGTCTAACCAATGCCCTAAGGGCATTGGATAAACATCATTAAATGCATTGTACTTTATATTGTATTTTGATCTAAATGATACTAACTCTTAACTTATAAATTTCTACCAAGTTTGCCCTTTTCATTATATTTTATTATCAGTAGTATACTTTGTGAAACCAAATTTCCTTCAAATTTGACTTACGCTAAAATCAAACTCTATTACCAATAAATATAATCTAAAATCAATATTAAATCAAAACACTAATTTGTATCCCTCCAATTTTTTCCCTCCACCCTATAAATAAATTTTGTATTCCCTCCATGTTTTGATTCGACGCCAATAACATAAATATTGAATGAAAAACCAACTTGTATCCCTCCAACTTTTCACATCAAATGTAAAAGAACAAATTATATGTATTCTTCACATAGTAAAATTACATTCTTCACATATAGCAAAAACTAGAGTAGGATATTACATTCTTCATAGTACTCCCTCCGTCCTTAAATAAATGTCCACTTTTGACTTTTAAAGTCTTTCTTGTACAACTTTGACTTTAAATATTTTTATTTGTGTTATATAATACTTGATAAAAATTATACCAACTTAAAGTACATTTAAAACACAATTCATTCATATATTTTATATCAAGTATTATATAAGATAAACACAAATATTTAAGGTCAAAGTTGAATAAGTAAGACTTTGAAAGTCAAACGTGGACATTTATTTAGGGACGGAGGTAGTACTATTTTGGAGGGATAGCAAAATTACATTCTTCACATATGCCAAATTATATGTATTCTTCACATATAGCAAAAACTAGAGTAGGATAGCAAAATTACATTCTAACACTTCAAATGAAATATAGGATTCAAATCATTATTTTTCTTGTTAGCAGGTCTTTTTCTTTTTCTTGAAGGTTGTGGTTCCATGTGATCATCCTCAAGAGTCTTTCTATCCGGACAAGTGCTAACGTTGTGACCAGGACGCTTGCAAAGTTTGCAATGCTTAGACTTTTTGGCCAATTCCCTTCCGGTTTTTATGCGGTTTTTTGGTCTTCCTTTCGGCTTTGAATTGATAGGACCCTGAACCAATTCAATTTCATGACTTGGAACATCATTACTGTTTGAACAATAGGATGGATCAACTATATTAGCTTCTTGGAGTGAAGGAGATATTTCATTTGATTGAACTTCTTGTCGGCTCCATCGCGAAAGCCAATAAGTGGAAGGAATTTCAAAACAATCTTTATGAATAAGAACACTTAAGATATGCCGACAAAGTATCCCAACAAATTCAAAATTTTTGCAACTACACTTGGCCACCTTGCCATCCCAGTCCACCATGTGCGACCGCATTGCTTTGTGATGTTTCACGATAAAAGCGTTGGCATTTTTTTCTTGAACCGAATATTGCATCGCTTCAGCAAACTGTTGTTGAAACTTTTTGAATGCAAATGGTGTCAAACATTGATGACCTTGTTCTTCTAAAGGTAAGAGTGATCTTAGATACGAACCTCTGTATTTCTCCAACATAGTATCATGCAATTGTTTTTGCCCAACATCTTCAATTGCAAGATCACCTAAAAACAATTAAAATTACTCAAATAAAGTACAAGTATAGAAAAAGGTAGTATGAGAAGATATAAACTTCTTTATAAAAGAGTGACACTGAACTAAATATGTGCACTTACTTTTTTGATAAATTCACTTAGACTAGTACGAGAAGAAATAAACTTCTTTATAAAAGAATTTATACTTTCGGATCTTCCGGTAGTTGTCATGCCACCAAAAAAGTAGCTACGAAGATAAGCCGGCACCCAAAATGATTTTATTTGATACAAACCTTTCACATGCTTATTATCTTCGAGTTTGTACTTTGCAATTACCAATGGCCATTGTTGCTCAAATTCTTCCATTTCGTCCAACTTATATAAGTCGTAAAATTCTGAGCACCAACTTGAATATTTGTTCCTTAACACCGAAGTAAACCAACTACTGAATTTATTAGTAATATGCCATATGCAAAATGCATGTTTTGTGGAGGCCATTTCTTTTGCAATTGCACGTGTCATCCATGGATCTTGATCCGTCAATATTGTTTTCGGTGATTTTTTCATCAACAAACTAAACTTCTGTAAGATATAAATAAAGCGAGAAAGAAGGTGGTTAAAAATTGGAATACGACAAAATATATACAACACCATTATCTATATATTACAACACCATTACCTCAAAAAGCCATTCGAATGTCTTTGTTGTCTCGTTACGTAGAAGTGCACAACCAAGTAATATAGTTCTTCCATGATTGTCGATACCAACAAACATGCCAAAAGGCATGTCATACGAATTCACTTTATAAGTAGTATCGAATACCACAACATCTCCATATTTTTGTTACATATCAAAGCAATGAGCATGGGACCAAAATATATGCTCTAATTTGTTTTCACACTTTCTTCCTCGTCGACATCATCGATAGGAACTTCATTCAAATCAAAAGAAAATTTTTCATTCATCTGCTCAAGAAGCATTTACAAATGTTACAAATCTATTTAATATTCAATAATTTTCACTAGTAATGAGATGATTGTTTATTACCTTTGCTTTTCACCAGTGTTTGTTAATGGCCTATTAGAGATAACAAGTACCAAGATTCAAGAATGATATTTGTACATAATAGTAAGTAATATAATTAATTTGAAAACATAATTCTTAAAATATTGATGTTAGACTATATTAGAGAAAAACCGGAGGGAAAAAATTGGAGGGATACACATTGGTTTTTGGCGTAAGTCAAATTTGGTAGAAATTTGATTTGAAAATATAAAGTACAGAGTATACTACTGATAATAGAATATAATGAAAAGGGCAAATTTGGTAGAAATTTATAAGTTAAGAGTTAGTACCATTTAGATCAAAATATAATATAAAGTACAATGCATTTAATGATGTTTATCCAATGCCCTAAGGGCATTGGTTAGACAACCCCTTAGTAAGTACCTTTCATGTGTTATTAATATAAATATATACACTTTTAAAAGAATGATTAAGCAAAATGATCAAGCTCATAAAAATAAAGTATGTGTCAACATAATTACTTCAATTGTTATAGAAATATATAGTTTATTTGTAGAAAATTTGGCGTGGCTCGGATAAATATCCGTATTTGATTATGGTGACTAATGTCAAAACTTGATAAATTTTTCCTTTTAAGTTTTGAAAGACAATATTTAAATACAAGGTTTAATGCTTTTTAAAGTTTAATTAGAATTCAAAATTTTTTTAGGTTAGTTTGGTGTAGTAAAAATAGCACCCTTTTTGTTATAAAACTATCCGGTTTGTATATTCATTTTTAAAAGACTCAGTTTATTTGGGTGGTTAAGTTACCAATTTAGTTCTATGCCTATGTTCTCATCATTTGCCTAGCGACATGAACATTTAGTATTGTCGACGGTATAAGTAACAACGCATGATGCGTCGAGAACATATATGGCGACGAGTTGAGAATCGTATCGCGGAATGGATTGAGTATGCGATTGACATCACACGAGGGGCCATTATTTTGTCGATTTATTTTATATACTAATATGCTCTTAATCTTTTATAATGTGCATGCATGTTACATTTGGTTTTCACAAATTAACGCACCATATGTGCTAGTGAAGGCTGTGGCTCAAAACCTTATTTTCCCATATCTTTTAGCTCAACTGGATTTTTGACCCATCCATTTCCCAGCTAGCGACAACAGGTTATATGGTTTGGTAGAAGGACCAGGCGAACATAGGATTAACAACACACTTACCCGCAAGATTTCAACCCACTTTCATTCATGACCCGGCTCAGCTAACAAAACTCCACAATCTTTGTGGGTTGACAGACTTCGACGGAGACGGTACAAAACCAGGTGTACACTAATACTCGAATCCGAACGTGTCACTTAGTGCTAGTTTAGAGCTTTTAAACCGACACGACAAAAGGATATTGGCTCATGTAGCCACTCTTGTGTCTTCGAACCAGGTAGAGACAACCATCACCTTCCTTAGGTGATGTTGAGCCAAGGTACTCAATCGAGGACATATCTTTACTCGTGATGTCTCGTTAGCTAGGTAATTAAGGTGGAACATAACCCAAACCAAAAGACAACGCTCCTACTGCTGGAAGATGGCTCCAACCAAGCTTCCTAAACGAACCACCCCTTTAGCTTCTAACTCGAATTTACTAAGTACAGTAAGGTTGTTCATGAGTCCAACTGGGGGCGGGAAAAATGAGGCCAAAGAACAATTAAATGAGTAACGCCTACCACTGCTCCAGTAGTGGCAGCAACTGGTTTAAGACGACTACTTATTACCCAAAATGGACCTCCTCTAGACGGAATGAAACTAACAAGACTCATGACCATTTTATTTAACGCTTGAATGGGTTGCAACCATGACCAGGACAATGCAACAATCTATCTTATCCCATTCGTAAAAGTCAGTTTGTAAAGTGGTGATGAGTGTTTTTAAACAAAACCTGAACTAACAATTCAGCTAGACCGCGAGTGTACTCGGGGAGGAAAGGGACAACAGGAGACCTCGATCATCAGTAACTCAATGGGTTCCGATCGAAATCTACACAAGCGACTAACCAAAAATAAGTCGCCCGACATGAGGAATTCCTAATCGGTCCTAAGATTTCTATTCCAGATTTTATTCTTTCTTCACTTGCCACACAAGTTCATCAACAACACTTAACATTTTTCATCACAGAATATTATATATACGATCGGCGAGAGAAAAAAAAATGAATTGATTCAAGATTATCGAAACTCAATATTTTTACTTTTACATCAAAATAAATATGATAAATCAAGGATAGAAATTTTTGATTTCTTACAAGAGATCGGGCACAATTTGTGAGAGGAGAGTGACCAACACCTTGAACAACAATCACTCTAGGCGATCGACCCAAGTCCGATTCCCAGCCAAACCAATCCTTTATCAATCCCTTGACTTAAAGAGGTCTTTGTGAGTGGTTTTCGAATAAAGGACTTGTGTGGGACGCTGGGAATTTCGTAACTTGATAAAGAAACATTAGTAGCAAATTTGACTTAGCTTTTCTTGACCTTGAATTTGAGATGGGACTTTTTCGGCAACATCACCCTCAATATCTTTCTTCAATATGTCTTTGTGATATTGACTTATGGGAGGAAGTGAAAATTGATGTTGATGGATCAAACCTTACTACGAATGGAGAGGAAATGGGGCGACGCTGGAGAAATAAGGGAGGCAGGAACCTATCTTTGTGATTTCTGCTTTTAGGGTCTAGCTTAGTTAGGTTTTAGGGTGGAGATGGTAGTAGTTGAATTTTGGGTGAGGTGTGAGGAACGAGATGAGCAGAGAGGACAAAAGAGAGGTGGATATAATTTTTTTTTTTTTTTTTTTGTTATGTGTTTTAAGTTTGTTATTGTTATGTGAGAATTTAATGTATTTTGTTCCCCGTGTTTCGTTGTACTAACTGTAATCGTGTTATTTCGGTTTGGTGAAAATTTCGCGGGATGACTTTGTTGGGCATGCTCCGTCAAGATTTCTTATGAGTTAAAGTTTTCTTTTATGGGGATTATTATATGTTTATTTTGCCTTTACTGTAGTGTCGGTACGCGCGCGGTGCCGTGATTCACTAAATTAACGAGATGACCTCTCGTTTTTAGATCTATATATTGATAACTTTCAGAAAATAGCCGATTTGAATTTTCTGACGTGATAAATATTATTATAATAATCCGGAAATTTATGGGTTGTTATACCATGGCTGCAAACACGACATCGTGCTGCCCCTCAAGATATGGGTCGTTTTACCCATCACGATCCAGCAACCTATTGTAGTTGCAAAAGAATAAACGCACAAAAGCAATAGTATCTTCATCGCAAATAAAAACTTCAAATAACTTCATAAAAAAAAGTGATACTTCGTCACAATGTCCAAACGTTTGCCTCAGATTTCGAAGTGCATGTTCAGATAAAAGGGTATGCGACCCGCCATGGTAACGCAAACACGATGTTGTGCTGCCCCGCCAAGATACAGGTCGATTTTACCCTTCACCACCCAACAACTTATTGTAGTTGCAAAATAATGAATGCACAAACGCTATAGTACCATCATCGCTTATATTAAACTGAAAATAGATCCATAAACTGGAATGCCACCTCTCAATAATCAAATCATACATAATGTGACATCATTCGTTGCAAGCCATCATCATGAAAGCAAACTGATGCGAATGAAATCAAGCATCATCAGATCAAGCATTATAAGTACAAAAATGTAGCGGTGCAAATGCAATCCTCGGCTGCAAATCTAATAGTTTTCCCCCCGATGTCTGAAAATCTAGTAAATTGTTAAACTCTTTCTTAAACTAACCTAAGCATACAAAAGGTGTTATCTTTATAAAAGAGGCTAAAAAAATCAAATTCAATATGTTTAAATGATATGTCCGCCATAGCAGCGAGCTTCGCAAGCTTGCCTCGCCATGACACAAATAACTTCATCCTTGCCCGCATCCACCCAAACATGTCTGAAACACCCAAAGGACATAAAATAACTTCATAAGCCAGAAACTAAGATGATACTTCGTAAGAGTGTGAAAACATTTGGCTCAAATTTCCAAGTACGTAACTGGATAAAAGGGTATGCAAACCTGCCATGGCTGCAAACACGAATCTGGTTGTCATGCCCTACGAAGATGCAGGACGCTTTCACCCATCATGTTCCAGCAGCACAAAAGCCATACAATCCTGGTCGCCTACAAAAAAATCGCCATACTCAATACTGTTGTTCCTCTATACACGATTAATATTAACTACAAAGTTAACCTAATTGTGCTCTATGGTTACGTAATGTAACGAAGGATACTTTGTTAAAAGAACGATAAACGTAAAAGTAGAGTAGACACAAGTTTTTCAACGTTTAATTCTATGTGCAATTAACAAAGAATTATACCCAATTGTTTGCGAAACAACACTTGGGGATTGAATGATAAGTATGGTAATTCTCGTCACTAAACTTAAGCTAATCTTAAGTACAACTATACTAAACCAACTAAGCCATTCTCAGGGACTTAGTTGTATTTGGAGAGAAAGGAGTTTGTGAATGTCAATGCATTAAGTGCACAAAATTGTCAACCTTTCTACTCCTACTTATGGTCCTATTTATACACAATGATTTACAACCATTATTGAAGAAGATAAAGATGACCTAAGCTAGTTTGGACAAAATACCTGCGTATTTTGTCTCTGATATAGCGTTCTACTTTAGGTATAGGACAATAGAGCTTTCTGAGCCACAATGATGACATTGATCTTGTCTTTAGCCATTCAGGAAAAGTTTGACCTTTGCTTGATAAGGACTCTTCCTTATACGTTTCAAACTTATCCCGCCATTCCTTCAGTCTTAAGTCTTTAATCTTTAGTCTTCAGTATTTAGCCTTCGGTCTTCATAGATATTGAGGAGACTTGGGGTTCAGTGAGTTATTGTCATCACTCACTGAACCCATCACCTTCTTCTTTGGCTCAGGTATCATTCACTGAGTCCCGCCTCACTGAATGGAAAGTATTTCTTCCTAGGCTTGTCCTAAGCATCCTAAAGATGACTCATTGAGTGATTATTCATTCAGTGATTTGAATATTGTTTAAGGGTATACGATAATTAGGGTATTTTCAATTCAAATCCTTGTCTAAGGGTACTTGGGTACTTAATGGACCCAACAAATACCATCTCTACCAACTTAGCAAAACAATTGCCATACTTTGAATTTCAGTCCGAACACAAAAGCATTTATTACCGAGATGAAATAATGAGAACTTTGTATACCTATAATAAAATCCAAATGATCACCCATTATTTTGCTGAATAGCCATGAAACACAGCTACGACAATAAGAAGTTGTGGCTTTCTTCACCTCGTACAATGGTACCGAATGCAGACGGTAAACTTATTACAGATGCAACAAATTTACCATAATAAACAAATCTTAACATTCTTCATCCAAAGAAAAATTAGAAACCTTAACTTGAGTTCTAAGCAGTAGCATCCATTGTGTAAACACCGCAACGCTGAGTCCAGTAATAAGTACAATTGCAGTTATTCTAGCTCCCGCTACACCTGAACGTAAACTAATTAAATTTCAAACAAAGAGCTTATACTGAAGCAGTTTGGATCAACTCATTTAGCCTGTTTATGGGCTTATTTGAGTTTAGGTAAGAATACGGTAATGGCAATAAGGGCCTAAAAATGAGCTTGCAAGCTCTTTTTATAAAATCAAACAAAGCCAAAAGCAGGCTAAATATGCAACTAATCCAAACGGGTACCTTCATCTCCCATTCTCAGTAATTTGGATAAACCAAAAACCCTAAATCTAAAAACCATAAAACTAAACACAATTAAACCACCATCAAATTCCACCTTATTTGAACTCCTATTTCAAAACCCATATTTCAATCTAACACAGTTCTCAAAAACAAAGAAAATCCAAAATCAATTTTTGGAATAGAAAATAAATAAATGTAATCAATGAATATACCTTTGTTTTGTCATGACAATTTACAAATTCAGAACCCCAAAAAGTGAGAGCCAGTAAATAAGCGAAATCCAAAGACCCTTTAAATCATTTTCCGTTCCCCGAAAAATACTGATGGGAGGGTTTTTTTACACACCGCTCATGGTTTTGATGATAGATGAATCCTGTAATACCCCGTAAAATTTCAAACAAATTTTAACAATAAACTATAGAAATTATGTTACTAAGATTCGCTCTTGGATTTTTCCGAGCCTATTTGAATCGAGAACGATAAATTTTCTCGTAAAATGTAAAAACGAAACTCGACACATACCGACACCGACGGACAAATGGTAAAACGATTATAATTTAATATTTACATTATAAAGACATCGTAGTATTACGCCTTCGAAAACGTTTCTACAAATATAACTTTTATATTTTACGTATGCCGGAGAGGTACGTTTATTTAGAGATTCGACGGGTCACGGGGTACACGAAATATTACTAATAATAAGGATAATAATACAAGTAATAATAATCCTAAAAACCCTACCCTTTTTCCCCCACCTACAGCCGCCCCATCCACTTTCTTTTTCAAACACAAATGGGTTTTGTTTTCTTCTTGCTGCTTTTCTATCCTCCCCAAATCAGGTCACGAGACCTCCTCAATTCCTCCAATTTGATTATGACATTTGCTAAATTTATTCTATCACAAGAATTCCCTCAATAAAGTCTATTCAAGCAATGCAAGTTTCATTCCCTTTTATTTCTGTCGAAGGCCAGGAGGTCACGAGCGCATCTAAGAAGTAGGGGTGAGCAAACGACCCGAACGGACCGGACCGACCGACGGACCGACCGAGACCGGACCGGACCGGCCACATTCGGTCCGGTCCTCGGTCTATGCATTTGGGCTTGTTAGGATCCAAATATTATTGTGTTGATGATTCGGGTGGTCTTGGATGATCAAAATACATGTTTACCATTTTAGAGAGAGAAAGTAGAGAGAGAGGGTGTTCTTGCTAGAGGTTTACACAAAGGAAAGGTTAGATTGAAAATGAAGCACCACCCCTTCCATGGATGGAAGGGGTATTTATAGTTACAAATACATGACCTCCTATCGGCACGTGGATCGGTATCTGATGGGTAAAGACCGTCCTTCCTCCACGGTGTTGCACTAAGCTATACTACGCTACAAACTAATAAATAAACTACTAAATAATGTAACTAATGACAAGTCTGAGCTAACTTAAGCTAGATAACATTTGGGGTGACCGACTCTTCACTATGGAATTTTCTAATTCCTAACAATCTCCCCTAAGGGAGGTAACCCCATGTTTTACATTTGAATCTAGCATTCTATTCTTGACTTTGTTCGAGCTCGTAGACTTCAATTCTTCAAGTTACGCAATCTTTGTGCTTTTGTAGCGATTCTTCAAAGTCCGCATTGATTTGTATTTTTAGTGGAGGCCTTTAAGCGATCCACATCTTTGGTGATCTTTGAGCTTTCTTTGAGATCATCGACCCGGTAAATCTCTGGATCACCCTTTGTTGTGTTGCCATCATGTGAAGTTGTGACTTTCGGACCGACATGCTCACATTTTTGGATCATGACATCTTTCATCAGAGTAGCGGAAGCTTTCTTGGTTCATGATATTTGTAGCGTAGCGAAGCATAGTATAAAAATATCGAGAACGGGTTATGTAGATATGCACCGTCATGATTTCTTCAATTAAGTGTGGATTACGTGAGCATGCGGCTTTGGATTGACTCCTCAATTACGATCATTACAACCGTCCAAATGTACCTGCAAACAACGGTTAGCAATAAAACACACGAAAGTGTCTTTGATCACTTTCGTTGAATTGAGTTACACGGCCCACGGTTCCCGTTGATCGATACAAATCTTTGTGATCGGTAGGATTCGAAGAATCTCCTTGACGGGGTTTGCTCTAGCGTTCTCAAATCGGAACGTCTCAAAGAAGACAACGAGTGAGTGAACCCGGCGAATTGAGATTCAGCGATTGATGAAAAATGATTTGAAAAACAATCGCGTATTGCTTGAAAGAAAGAGTTTTGCAATACGACGAAGGTTTTATGAGAAAGATCAATTTTCAATCAAAATACTTTTGTATTTAAAAGAGTACACATTCGACGTGCTAGAGAAAGAAGATTTGCACATCGAACGGTTTTTCCAAAAGTATTTTTCAATCGAGATACTTTTGTGTTTAAAACATAAGTACACATTCGACGTGCTAGAGAAAAGAAGGTTTGCACATCGAACGGTTTTTCCAAAAGTATTAGATCAATTCCCATCTGGACCAAGGTTGATTCAAGAGTGAATAAGCCCCATCGTTTCTATCGGTTGTCACAAGTTTGATCTTTAGAAAAGATCTCACATGCCACCTACCAAGAGCTTGTTTGAGGTTGGCTCTAGAAGGCTTTCTATCTTCATCGTGAATATATTTAATATATCACTTTCGGATGTTACGGCAATACCACAAGGATAATGCGTAGGACTCTCAATATATTCTTACTTTCCACGATGTGTGAAACAGCAAGTCTTCATTAATTTAGTGTCCTAATGAGATATTGTGGATGATCTCTTGGCTCTAGACTCAATAGTGCACATTTGGTTCCTATTCCGGAGACTAGGGAGAGGGTCTCCTTCTTCAATATCAACAATCTCTAAGAGAAAGTCGATAGATAATGTCGGTTCCCCGTGAGAATGAAACAAGCCCTTTTAAGAGGAACTTGAGTATTTTGGGAAGTTTAGTGCGGATCGTCCATGGGTCCATGGCGTCTTGTCTTCAATACCGGCGTTACCTTGGTAACCACCAGTAGCATATGTATTGAACCGGTTTACGCCCTAAGGTTGAATTATTGGAGGGCTATTTCTTTTCACCCTTTTCATATTCATTTCTTTTTAATTCTTCAACCCCTTGATTACTTACTGAGACTTCATAACTAGAACCTTGTTGGGTTTATTCCATTACTAGCTCTGTCTCAGTCCGCACTCTTCCCATTTCTCATTTTTCTCCTTTTTTCAATATACCTAAGGACTCTACACTATGTAGTGGATTATCCCTGGGTAGATCCCTCCGGTTCTGGCGGATCGTGGGAACGAATACCTAGCCTAACCATCCTTATAACTCCATGCATAAAGTAATTGGTCGGTCTTTTGGTATTGTTCTTTCCTTCATGAAACCAATCGAAAAATCATTTGGAAAAACAATCAAGGTACTTGTGATACGAGATCAAAGCATTTTGTACCTTAATAGTTTTGATCATTTAGAAAACCTCCCCCTCAACATGTGCATATGATTTAGAAATTGTTTAACACATGGAGGCAAGAGGACTTTGAAATATTTTCTTTGATCACAATTTTCATACGAAAAAGCCATTTGATTTTCTTGGTAAAATTCTCCCCCTCAATATGTGCATAGGATATTTTAAAACATTTTATCACATAGAGGCAAGAGTTCTTTTGAAGCACATCCACGATCACACAAACCATTAAGAAACCATTTAAAAACTCAATCAAGGTACTTTATAAATCACTTTAAAAAGCTTTCGTACCTCGATAGTTTGTTTGCTCCCTCTCAATATGTGCTTCGAGATTGGCGTTTAGCACATATGAGAGAGCGACTGCACAATTAAATCAAATCGATCACCTTTTATCAAATTTCATTATTAAATCACAAATTCTCCCCGATCAAAAATATCAAACCCTTTGAGATTTTGGATCCCAAGTGATTTAATTAGGTTTAGAAAACATGGGAGAAAATGTGGTCTTGTTTAAATACTCATCGGTTTTGGATAAATCCTCCTCCTCAACATATGCATTGTGTATTAGAAATCGTTTGGCACATGGAGGCAGGAGTGCCTTTAAAGGACTAAAACCTATTCCATTTAAGCAGATAAGAGATTTAACTCACGATCTCTACCCCGATCAAAATTTCAAACCTTTTGAGATTTGTGTCCCAATTGATTTAAATCATTTAAAAGATTTTGGGGAAAGGCGTGGTTTGATTTAATTTTGAAAAATGAGAGATAAGGACCATTTTAAGACATTAAAGATTGTTAGTGTCAGGTATGATTGTTTTAAGAGATCTTTTAGGTAAAATAAAACAATTTCACAATCAAACAAGAACAGAAAAAAAATTCATTTTGAAAGATCTTGATTCTAAAGAAAATCATACCATGACATAACATTAAATCTTTAGATCACCACTTTAATTTGTACAAACGAACTTGATATATGAAATATCGTTTGAAAATATTTAATTTGAAATCACTTAAGATTTGACAAAATAAGAGTTCGGTTGATTTCAAAACTTTGAATCCGATTAATTTTCAAAACAATATTTTTCCATTTTCAAAACAATATTATTCAAAGTTTTAGAAAAATGGTATCATCACTACTTTTCTGCACAAGATCGTTAGGTGGTAGAGAAGCTTCCGTTGTTGTTCTTTGTAGGGTTTGGAAGAAAAACCATCTGTGATGCGGTGAGACTTCTTCTTACGTTGCATTTTGAATGCCAACTGAGGTCAAATTAAGCTCTGTTTCTTCAATCAGAAGAAAACCATCTGGCGATCGCGATGAGACCTCTTCGTTGCATTTTTGCCAACTCTCCATGGAAGTCCAATTAAGCTCCGTATCTTCATTTGTCAACCCAAGATATCGTTACCCTTTCCTTTCGGCATCCAATCATCATCAATTGTGGGATCGGATCGGGAACATTCTTTTATACCAATATACCTGCATACGTTAGTGAACACACATACAAATATATGGTGGTCGACATCACCCAAACAACAATCGACTAATAAAAGTCAATGCAACATATCAATCAGATCATATAAATGTATGGGAATAATGTGTTCATCAAACTCTAATCATCTAATCCTAGCAATCATATCCTAGGAACCTAGTCCTTCAACATAGGTTAACATCATTTTTAATTAAGCATATTAGGATAATTAAGAAAGCCCGTTAGATGATGTAGATTTGAAAAACATTATCCCCCTCAATCCATGACTCATTTTATGAAAAGTTTAAAAGCGCTAAAGTCATTGATTGAGTTTGCAAATTTAATAAAAACTCTGGCCGATTGTTTTAAAGCAACTCATTTTCCACCATTTTGAAATACAACAAATATTTTTAGAAGAATTTTAGACGGAAAAACATTTGTGTAGGAACAGCAGTCCTTCGACCTACTTTCCTCATTTTGATTTTAGGATAAGTGCACGAAATATTTTGAAAATTTGTTTAGCGCAACACTTTCCTTTCTTTAAGAACGGGTTGCTATCGGAAATATTAGCAAGCCATAGTTTAAGCAGGTCCGATCTGAAGTAAGCGCAAGCCATTATTTGAAGCCGGGTTACAGTCTAAAATAGCGTAAGCCATATTTTGTGACATGTTTTTGAAAGAAATATTTACACCTCCTGCTCGAACTTCATCTATAGTCCGTGCCATTATTGAATGACATTTCTAAGACCGTAGATGTTATCGATACCAGAAGACATGTCTTGAGAAAACATATTTTGGTATTTTTAAATTTTCTAATTTTTATGGGATTTTTGAAGGTTTTTATTTTTCTATATATATATATATATATATATATATATATATATATATATATATATATATATATATATATATATATATATATATATATATATATATATATATATTTGTTGGTTTTATATTTTTGTATTTTGCTTTTGATAAATATTTACAAAGATAGAGTAGATGATATAGTTTAAGAGGATGATGATACAGTACGAGATAAGGATATCGGCAGCACATCGTAGAAGATAGAATTAGTCATCTCTTAAATTTCCACCACCAAAGCTTCGAGGCTCGGAATAGAAGATAGAACATGAGCCTTTGAGAAAAAGAGACTTTGGTAGCTTCTCCCCAAACCAAAAATCCTTATGTTGAGCAGATTCAAAGCTTTCTTTCAAGCTTCCATTAGCCAAGTGCACAAAGAAGCACACCATTATCATCGATCTTGCTGCTCCTTTTAAGAATAATCACCGTGATTCTTCGTTTGAGGTTATATCATCAAAAGAACGACCACGTATCATCCCACACATAAATAACTCTTCTCAAATTTCATTCCCGAAGTCGAAGCAATCCATTCCAAAAGGTGTCAAGAGACCACTTCCCCCACGTAGTTGAATTGATGCAGTCAGTCTCTTAGACTAGAGCTCACAAACCCGAATACACATACCGAAGACAAAGAAACTTATACCATCGAAGTAGCAGATTAAGTCCGATAGCCAAAGAATAACCCGATGTATACTTTTCTCTCCCCACGAAGAAAGTGTATGAAGCTCAAGAACCGAAGTACCGAATGCCCAAAAGAGAATAGCGGTAACATTGAAGAAGCAGGCGAATCACGATTATCTCTGCGGATGACTATCTCTGCGGATGTCAACTCCGGAATAAGTGATTATATCTCAAAATCAGCGATTAAGCACTCAAGTGAAACAGCTGAGCATCCCCAATGTACACAATATCTCTCCCCTGATCATTGCGATACCATCGAAATCACCACACACTAGTGTACCTCTTTTATCTTTAGAAACTTTCTATAACATCACTTCCCCGCGTAGTTGAAATACTAACACTAAGCGCCTTGATGAGTAAAACCTTGAGTTTCTCTGCGGTCATGACATTTGTTTTTTCGGGATATCTTCAATCACTTAGAAGAATTAAGTTCATCAAGTTTACTCGCCATGAGTCAAACCTTGAGTTTCTCTGCGGTAATAACATTTGTCTTCCCGAGATATCTTCAATTTCTTAGAAGTATTAAGTACATCAAGTTTACTCGCGTTTATATGCTTGACTCCTTCCCCCTTTTTGGTTTTGATACTTCAGAATCAGCAACTCTTTGAATGCCCAAATACTTGAAATTTGTTGAGAAGATCGCTTGAAGTCTTTGTGAGAATCAGCATCTTTGAATAAGCGTGAGCAAGTCTAATTGGGGATTAAATTCGACATATCACATTCCCCCAATTAGTGCTCTCCCCAAGACCGACAATCTTTTTGATAAATGCCTAGATTAAGAAGAAGTCTTTAGATCATTAAATGCAACACGTCTTTTGTCTTCTAACATATAGCAAGAAATGTTGAGCTGTAGACTTCGACCTTCTTCAAGATTGTCGGTTGGGGAATAGATAGTTAACATCTTCAACTCACACCAAAAGCATCCACCAAAAGCATCCCAATTAACTTACATCTTGCAAATCCCCTTAACTAAAATCCCTCCCAATCAAACAAGAACAGAAAGATTCATCAAGGAAATCGCAATCGGGGCATAGCGAACACACAAGATGGTAACACCAAACTACCCATCACATCAAACAATATAGAGAGATGGTTTTCGGAATCATCGTGTTGATGTATCGTGAAGCATTAAGGAAGCACTTTGTCGATAAACTCATCAATCCGGGTGAAGATGTCAACCAACGGCTCTTAGAAGAGAAAAACTCCATGTGAAGATGACCCGATAAGAAGAAGCTCGGTTCTTACATGAGTTTAGAGCCGTATGACCATTTATATTCTCAAATATCAATCAACAATGCAAAAAATTCACACTTCTTATCTCCCTCAAGAATTGCATACGGAGTTGCCATTCTTGATTAAATAAGTGAAAATCATCCGAATGTTCTATTCACACTTCTCTCCCGTAAAATCAGCACATGATGTCGCCATCTTCATTATAATCGAGCAAGTGGAATGGGAAAACAATCGATGGTAGCCGGTTCACTTGATAATTGAAGCACATGGAAAAGTATGAAGCATGTTGATGAGAATGGTCATAATAAGAAGATTTCTCTTCTACAGAAGATAAAGCGCCTTGAAGCGTACACTTTTCTTTTCTTTAGAGAGCGAGGCATGAGCGTTGTGTTCATACGTCATAAGAAGATTTCTCTTCTTTGGAAGATAAAGCGCCGAAGCGTACACTTTTCTTTTCTTTAGAGAGCGAGGCATGAACTGTTGTGTTCATACGTCATAATCTCTCTCTTTTCAACTCTCTTAGCAAAACATGTAATCGACCCCATTATCATTCAGTAGGCTCTTTGTGCGTGACGGTGATGGAGAAAACCCAATATGATGAATTTGACCACGAAGTAGAATACCGAACTTCGTGACTTATACTTGCACATATGTAACAAAGAGCGGTCTGATTTCTATTAGCATCTCTAAGTACTCTCTAAGTAGTCTATACTCTTCATCCAACCAACCATCAAGTAATAGGCGTACTTTACCTCTTGAAAATCCACAATTGAATGTGACACGAGCACTACAAGCGTAACTCCTTAAAGTGATAGTTATTTTGAGGTGATAAGAGCCCAATTCCCCAAGTGGTAAAAGAAAAGGTAAAAGTCACCCAACAATAACTAGATTTCCAAGTCTTAGTTTTTGATAATAAGCTTGAACAAGGATCTTGAAGAATCTTCATCCATCCATCCCCGATATCTTGGATACTAAGTACACTCGCCCGTGATAATTCACTTCAACCTCAAATAAATAATATTGAATTAACCCCGTTGTCACATCTTGTGGTTTGAAGCTCAATTCTAGCCTCCTTTGACGTTTAAATGAACTTTGATAATGGTTTCATCCCGACCATGGTTAAAAGCACATAACCCCGTAAAACCATATAATAACCACACTGCCATGATGAATATCCAAATAGAGCTGGCATAACAGATCCACGACCGCGACACGAACACGAACTTTGTTAAGACGGACTGTTAGGTCGAACCACACGACGATAACAAATCGTGTCATTTTTCAAACACGAACACGACCGCGAATACTAACGGGTTACGACGAACGAACGTTAAGGGACCTGTTAACAAAAATACTAAATTTATACCAAATACATAGCGAAACAATACGCACTTTCCATATCTAATGCCCAAAAGGTGAGCCAAAACAAAGCGTTAACATACTAGTTAATAAGTTACAGGTACAAAGCAACATTATTGGATTTTAGAGTACAAAACAACATTATTCAAAGACATTTTTCTCGGGTTCTTCCTTCTTGGATCCCCTCTTCAAACGTGGACCGAGTTTGAAGCATCCGATTCAACACTAACATCAAGCAACATTATATCTTGGTGAGCTTATCAAGATCTATTTCATTTGAACCTGCATATAACCAATCTTTTGTGAATATAAGAGCCTCGACGATATCTTTACCAAGTGAACCGTTGTTGATCAAGTACTCTTCCGGCACTAAATGTAGACTCGATGCGACGGTAGAATCTTGGAATGGTCAAAAATCTCGAGCCATCCTCGCAAGTATGGGATATCTAAACTGATTGGCTCTCCAAAAAGCCAACACATCTAGTTCCCTTGTCCTTTCCATTCTTGGCTCCTCCAAATACAATTTCAATTCCGACTTCTTGTTAGTTACAAATTACATTGCTTTCAAAATCATCAAAATCCTATAAAACATTAGTTAAAAAGTTAATGCGAGACCAAGATAAACAAGCAAAATCAGTAATTACACCGAGAAGATGAATGGTGTAAACTAAATCATGAAGAAGTCCCTAGCACTAAAAAGCTAAAAGCAATAAAAGATTGTAGCGTGGTACGCTAAGGACATTCAAAACCAAGCGAGGCTTCTAAAAAACTTCAAATAAGCTTGTAAGCGCTACATATCTGGTCTTTGTAATAAGCATGACAATGCAGTCTTTAGCAGTTAGTAAAGGGGTCACTAGGACGTAATAAGCATGACAATCTGGTCTTTGTAATAATCCAAAAATATTGCAAAGCTCTTGATTAAAATATTGACAATCTGGTCTTGTAACAATCTGGTCTTTATGTAGATTAATAAAGGGCGAAATGGGGCAGAATGGGGCGCTTGGGACATATCAGTTGTAACATATCAGTCTTGTAACAGATTAATAATCCAAAAATGTAACATTAATATAGGGACTGATTGGTAGTTGCAATGAAGCTTGAACAAAACAAAATGTAGCAGTTAAAATGTACAGTTAAAATGTAATAGATTACTTGAACACCTAATGAAACAACAGAAGCTTAAACAAAACAGTAAGAAAACCATGAACCTTAAACAAATTACAATATACTAATAACTAGAGAAAGCAATGAAAACTAACTTTTCAAGGAGACTTACCAAAAGTTTTGATTTAACTTCATAGAAACGTCTTGTATCATCACTTGTTTTTTCATCAAATTTGCTTGCATTTGAACTACTTGCAAAGTTTGAGGTTGTAGAGGAACCATCATGCACATTTACATATTCTTGAAAAGTGGAATCCAATAACCCATCAACTTCACGAAATTGGTAGTTGCTCTCTCCATAAACCTTTGTATAACTCCATTCAATAAAATGCAATTTGTATCTTGGATCGAATACCACGGCTATGGCTAGAGTGAGATTAAAATCAAACCAGTACTTTTGAAATTTCTCCATCATAGATGTTGCCATATCCTTCATACACTCATCTCCCAAACTCATACTATCATGCAAAGTTAAATAAGCCATAAACACGTGGGGATAGTACAAGTTTGGATAGGATATTTGGTACCGAGAAAACATTAGTCACATCATAAAAAACTCCAAGGAAAACACAAATCCTTTCAATGGTGTCCCACTCTAAAGCACTTGGACAACTCTTATAATTAGAATCATCTAATGCTAAAATTTCAAACGCCTTTCGGTAATAAATGGCACTATCAAGCATTATAAAAGTAGAATTCCACCTAGTAGGAACGTCTTGCCTTAACCCCTTTTAGAACTTAAACCTTTTAACTTAACACAATCCAAGAACTTTTGTTTCCTTACTTGTGAATGTGATCCTTTAACATACTTGACACTCTCTCTAACCTTGCAAAGCAAGACTTCATCCATTTCCTTGAGCCCGTCTTGCATAATCAAGTTTAAAATATGTGCACAACATCTCATATGAAAAAACTGACCACTAGAAATAAGTGGCGACTTAGTATCTAATTGTTCCCTTAATAGATCAACAAAACGGTCATTAGAAGATGCATTATCTAAAGTCACACAAAATATCTTCTTTTCTATGCCCCACTCTTCTAAAATTGAACACACTTTTGCACTTAAAGCAATGCCCGAATGAGGTGGTGGCATGAAAGAAAATGATAAGACTCTCTTTTGCAAAACCCAATCTTTGTCAATAAAATGCACGGTAATTGCTAAATAACCATCGGTAGTAATAGAAGACCATAAATCTGAAGTTAAACACAACATCCCCGGTGACTCCATAAGCATGGTTCTAATTTTTTCCTTCTCTATCTTAAACAATTTCAACAAATCGATTTTCACGGTATTCCTAGTAATGACGTTTGCATCAGGTTGCAAGTATGTAATTAAATCTCTAACACCCTTATAATCAACAATCGACAAAGGCAATTCATGCCTAACGATAGCGACCACAAGCAAATCACGAAAAGTTTTTGATTAAATCTAGATGACCGCGATTGCCATGTCACTATTAAAAGTATTTGACCAACATCAAGACAACCTTTACCATAACATCTTTCTTTGTGTCGCATAGCAGTTACCCGTACCTTGGCTACTATCATATGTGAAAATACTATTACACTTGTTGCACTTACATTTCACTTTTTGGCACCTTTTATTGCGTTCTTATCTTTTTCAAAGAAATTCCATACTGGCAGTCGGTCCTTCCGTTTTCTCTTCGCTCCTCCTTCCATATCCACAGATTGGACCTCATCAGATTCCATATCAACATTCTTTGAGCTATTTTTTTCCGGGTCAATTTCAACACACTCGGGATCCATCTACAATATAGAAGAAACAAGAACAATCAAAAATACTTCAGATAACACTTGTCACTTATTCTTCAACTATACATAAAGAGAACAATCAAAAAAGCCAATCAACCTTCAACCCCACCAAAAAGAAATTCGTCCTAATCTAATATGAAAAATCTATAGATACCTCATAATTTAAATGCACTTAATCCTAACAAGGCAGATAAGTTAAATTGATTCAAGGCAGATAAGTTAATCCTAACAAGGCAGATAAGTTAAATGCACTTAATCCTAATAAGCAGTACCCATTTATGAAAGATAGTTAAATTGATTCAACAAATCGATTATCTGCTAGTTAAAAACACGATAATAAAAACCAAAATACAATCTTCCAATCCAAACACAGCTTAATCGAAAAGATTTAAACAACCAAAATGAAATGACAAGAATTTAAGAACTTCTGTCGGCATTTGAGACCTTAAGAGCCGTGTCCGTGATATGGTTTAATCTCACATCAATTTCACCTTTTGATTCTTTGGTTTGGTGATTTGGTGTTTTAGGATTGGGAAGAAAGAAGAAAAAAGGAAGATGAAAAGATAGAAAAAGTATTGGTGATTTGGTGTTTTAGGATTTGGTCACGGTCTCGTGATATTGGTGTTTAAGTGTTTTAGGATTGTGTTGGGCAGAGAAAAGGATGAAGTGTTGTAGGGTTTATTTTTCTAACATATATATATAACCTCTCTTAACGAGGTCTATTGCGTGTCTTAACAGGTCGGACTGTTAAGACACGAAACTGTTAATTTTATTAGTGTCTTAACAGGTCGGACCTGTTAAACCTGGCTATTAAGACGACCTGAAACACATTAAGAGCGGGTCGTGGTGTCGTGTTAACAGTCCGTGTCGAAATTGCCGACTCTATATCCAAACACACATCCAATTCATGAAGTACACCCTTTTATCCCTTCTTGAGAGAAACCGTAGCACCGGCATCGAGAAAAGATCGAAATACACTTTCCTTTTCTCCAGGATGGTTCCATCAATACGGGATTTTACAACTCTATGGTTTAAACCGAAAAATAGTTTCTTTCACGGGATTTTACAAAACCAAGAATAAACCGTAGGATAGATCCGGAAATGCACTTTACTAATACCAGGTTGTTTCCATTGTCACGAGATTTTACAAGTCTATGATTTAAACCGAGAAATAGGTTCTTTCGCGGGATTTTACAAAATCAAGATATAACCGTAAACAATGTCGAAGCGAATGCGTTATGGCGACTTTGGTTTCGATGAATATACGTTTTAGGGAGCGTGCGGTTCATTATCAACATCAACAACATCATCAACCATCCAATCAACACTTTGGTAAACACATCATTCACGCGATTCGGTCGGCTATTGTAGTGACCACGTGGAGAAGTAAACTCGATATACCAAACTTGATCATGAAGTAGAATTCCCCGATTAGTTACTTATACTTGTATTAATCCTTGTGAAGAAGAAACGGTGTACCCAATGTACAAAACCTCTTGACATTCTCAACCGAGTGAGACACCGAAGTGATAGCTACGTTGTGGGTTAAGCGAGAAAGAGTCACAAACGTAACTAAATAGCCAAGTCTTTATCACCTTCTATAAATGCCCAAACAAGTCATCTTCACGGAAGGGTAGAAAGAAAGAAGGCGAAATAAGTAAAGCGTGCGGGAAAAACTTCACTTCACATCCAAATAAGAAATACCAAATACAATCAACCCCGTAGTCAGCCAAGTTTCAATAACATTTTAAGCAGTGACAAAATATTATCCGTGTAAATGTATAACCCAAGTGATCTCATATCACAACAGATCTCAACATCGAATCTCATAAAGTCCATTGTCCTTCCAAATAAACTATTTGAACTGTCACTTCAATTCCATATCAATAATGCGGGACAAGAACCTTGAACATAATTAAAGATCAAAAAATAGCTCAAGTCGTGACTTTGTATCCTCCGTGAAATTTTTATCATGACCAAAAATACCACACTTTACCAAACAAGTGTATCAAAAAAATAAATTTTTTGGACAAGATCATTTGATAATTTAAACTTCGTAAATTAGTCCATGTAATATTATCCTAACCATCGGCCCACTGTCCAATTGAACCCCACGATCCAATAAATCTGACCCAAAGAAACACACGGGCCCAATTGAAATACAACCCGATCCATTGATATCACCAAACCGGATATAAATCGGTCATACCTAATTTTTAGGTCATATTAACCCTAAACTAACAAATATCGCCTACCCATCAAACGTTTCTCCCAAAACAAATCTCAAATCTCAGTTCATCAGTACAATCGAATCCCAACCTCCATCACATCTCCTTGGAAAAGGATTCTCACAAACAATCATAACCTTATGATGAGTGTCTAAATACTCATCATTTTTGTATAATCTAAACTGCAAAATCATCTGAAAACACTCAGAAATACATCAAAATGATCAAAACATCACAAATCAGTGTTTTATGTGTTTTAAATGCAAAAATATCAAAATCAGATGAAAAATGTATCAAGTTTGCAAAATTGGCAGTTTTAGTCCCTCAAGTTTTAAAAGCTGTCAAATCTAGTCCACGGAATTCAAAATGTGGAATTTTATCATTCAAGGTCCTTAAAGTATTCTAAGTTGTTAAAAATGATCCTTGAATGATTATTTGGTCAATTGGCAAGAAAGGTCCCTAAACTTTGGAAAATTGCAAAATTAGTCCTTGGACCTTTTAAAATGGAATTTATGCAAAAAGGATCCTTGTTCTATCAAAGTTTGTCAAAATTGGTCCTTGTGATAAGTTTGGAATAGTGGCATTTTCAGTCCTTGAGGCTTGGATAATTTACATGTTTGGTCCTTGTGCTTATACTAAACCAAACGAATCCTCATTTTAATATCAAACCCAATCCAAGCCCAAAACCAGCTGGCCCAATCCCTTGACCCGACCCTTTGTATTATTAGCCGGTCAAAAGTCAAAAAGCGCGCCAAATCTACCCTTTGTTCATCTCCTCTCACACCTGACACACCGTGAAACCGAAACAAGGCATGGTTTTCTCCACATTTTCAACACCCCTCCCTTACCCTGTCCCCTCCACCTCCACTAACACACAAAACCTTTAATTATCTCAAACCACTCCAATTAATACCAAAAACCTGCTCAAGAAGAATTTTGGCGCCAAAATCCAAGTGGACGGATATGATGGTTCTAGCCAATCCAATGGCTCTGATTTGGTGGGATAGATTGGAGGACATCAGAGATTCACAAAAGTCATTATATAGAGAGAGAGAGATGCAATGTATCATATCTATCTAGTGTAATTTACATTTTCCTTAGTCGTTTTTTTTATCTAAGCTTTCAAGTGTATGTTTTTATTTCCAAAATACTTTGTTTAAGTATCTCAAATGTATTAGAATCCTTTTTAATAAGCAATTTCAAGTTTTAAATCATATCTCAAGTTTATGCAAAATTTCATGTTTATGCAAAATTTCATGAATTATCAAATGTTGTTGTTAGATGTTTGTATGGACTGAACTAGATCACTTAAGCTCCTAGAAAGCTTAATCAAGCTTTTAGATACATTTAAAATTAGTTTAGAATCAAAAACAGAAAATCACCAAAAATCCAAATTAAATAGTTGAAAAATAAAAAAATCACAAGAAGATGGTGTACAATTTGGAGGCGGGGTTAATCATGGATGGCCTTGGTTTAGTAGCTTAGTGGTAAGCTAATAGGGGTGTTCATTGGTTGATTCTCGGTTCTGATTGGGTATCCATTTGTAAGCTTTTTGACCAATTTGGCATTTCTTTATTTGCAAGTGTTCTTTAGCTTAAATATTTGTTTCTTTATGTTTATTAGCTAGAGTTAAGTGTATTCAAGCTATAAAATCAGTAGGTTGTTCTTTTAAATTTGTATTTTGTAAAAGTCTAATTTGGACAGTCAAATTAGTATAATCATAAGTCTTGTGTTTTATGTTGTTAGCTTGTTGGATCATGTCTATTTAATCTCATATAATGATATTGTAAGGTCTATAGTCAATCTCATGGTTTTAATTTGTGAATAGCCTTGAAAATCTTCAAAACAGTTTCAATAAGGTGTGTTTGGTCTACCTTGTTTAAGCGTGCTCAAGAGTGCTCATGTCAGTATTAGTACTTGCTCTGTGTTACATTTGGTCCAGTTAGCTCAAACAAGTCAAGAAAACTAGTGCTCATTTGGTGAAAAGTCAAAATTACATTTGATCTTAACTAGTGTATCCACTGTTGAGTTTTCATGAATCATGAGCAAGATTTTGTGTTCATAAGTTGTTAGTGTTGGTTAAATAAGTTTTAATATACCTCAAAACAACATAATCAGTGATTGTAATCAAACCAAAGTTCATCTTTGTCAACTCTTTTGGTTTTCATAAAAGTCAAAATTCCAACTTGGTCGTTTTTGAATAAAATAGGAAATTTCACTGTGTGTTTATTAATAAGATTTAGTTCATAAGCTCTTAGGTTATTAAAGTTTGGTTGCTAAACAAAAATATAAAAATGCTAGTTCTCTGTACATCAGCTTTTTAAGTGCTTATTTCACTGCTTCTTTTGGGTACCTGTCTGAAAAGAGTGCCCTGTGCACAGTGAATAGGTCCATCTTGATAAGCTTGCACAGAGCTTATTATTGGGTCAAATCTTGTGAATTTTGGTTCTTTGGGAAGCCAACCTGGTCATCTTGGATTGTCAAGCTTAAGTTTTCACTTTTGAGCTTGTTGGCTAGGGCTGCAAGTAGCTTAAAGATTGTCCCATTTCTTTGTTATAACCAATTGCTTATTTGCTTGTTTCTAGCTTATCAGTGTGCTTCTTTTTATCTTTTAGATTCATTTCAGTAGCTTGTAGCTTATTTCATCTTATTCCATCTTTTGTTTTAACTTGTGACCTTGTTTGAGCTTATTTCTACAAAATAAGCTAATTTAGCCACTGTTGGGCTCATAAGCTACTCAAACAGCTTATTTCAAGTTTGTAAAATTTTTGTCTTTATTAAAGTTTCATAATATCAGTAGTAAAGTAGTTTTCAAAAAGAAAATCCAGAAAAAGATCAATTAAAAATCAGTGATAGTGTTTATTTAATAGGTTTTAGCTTTTTGATTTTTCTTTTCATCTTATTAATAAGCAAGTCTTGTTTTTATATTTTTCTTTGTTTTCTGTCATCATATAGTATTTTTAGAAAAAGTTTCATATTTTTCTCTATCTTTTTAGTATTTATTATAATTTTAATTAATTAAAAATAGTAATTAATTAGTAACAAATAATTAAAAAGCATAAAAAATATATCTTTAATTTTAAAATTAGTTTTATAATATTTTAGATTTTTCTGAATCATAAATTTATTTTTCTAGCCTTATTTTATATTTTCTTCTATTTTGGAGTATTTATTAAATAGTTAAAATAGTTTTTAATTAATAATAATTAATTAAACAGTTGTAAAAATAATTTTATTTTCCTAATAATTTTCTTTTATTATTAGGATTGTAAAAAATGTTATTTTCATATTTTTAGGTCTTTTATTTCTTTAATCTCACTTTTTATTTTGTACGTAGACGTAGTTTTTAAGCGTACTTTTCGTTTGTTGTATCGATTGTTTTGCTTTCCAATTACGTATTCCTATTCCTTTCCAATCAATCATTAGTGTATTTCTCATCCAAACCTTTACGTGATCACTATCCTTAGTGATCACTCTATCTTCCGAGTTTGTGTTTTACACACCATTGAGTCTCAGGTGGGACATAACGACCAGAATTCACTATATTCCCGATCTTCATTTGCATTTGTGTGCGGCAGTTTTAAGTACATTGCGATTGGCCATTCACAAGTGGCCGGTTTGTGTGATTAGACTTGACGGTTCGGACCAGATCACCTTAGCTACGTCTTTTGATAGAACTGTAAACGATTCACTCGTTTCTTAATCTCAAACGGCTTCAAGATCTTATGGAAAGGTCTCGGGTAAGGTTGTAGTTACGTTTTTCGTCCTTGTGATTTCAGTTAACGAACGTGATAAAGAATGATACATCAGTGTTATTCTTTCATCAATAGTTCGGATATTAAGTGAAGCATAGCTTAAAAAAAAGGATCGATGATGGATAGTATTTCAAACTAAAGAAAATCTTTAAAAAGATTGGAAAAAAGTTTGAATAAATCTGAGATATGTTTATCTTGTAAGTTTTTTTTCTAGTCTTGTTAGTGTAAGAGGAGATGGATGATGGGATAAGAGATTAGGATAGAATGTTTGTTTTGGTTTTTGGATCGAACTGTCATTCAGTAACAATTTAATTTGTTTTCATTTCTTTTCTTTTTCTTGGACTAATGATGGCTAGTTGAACCTGAGGTCGAGAGTTTTATTATGGTATTGGGTATTAGTGGTATAAGGTCTAGTGGTCTAATCTTCTTCTCCATTTCTGTTTTAGTCAAGTCGCTAGCCGTGTTTTTTCAAAAAGCAAGTCGCTACCCGTTTAAAAACACACAAGTCACTAACTTATAAATATAAATTAAGCTAGGTCATTTTCAAGATATCAAGTCGCTATTGACTTTAAAGAAAGTCAACATATCTCCAAGTCGCTACCATATAGTGTCAACTCGCCATTTGATAAATATCAAATCGCTACCAAAAGTGAATAGCAAGTCGCTAGGTCCATTTTGGTCATTTAAGTCGCTAAAAATGAGGTACAATGTATCTGGACACTAAACAAGTCGCTGACTTGATAACCAAGTCGCTAGTATGATATATGATTTTTTAGATGAGTTTTCCGACTTAGTTCCGACCATATGCATATTTACCCAGAAAACAGTCATAAAAATTGCTTTTTTTGACGCATTTGACCACAGTTAGGACCTTAAAATCTGACCATGTGACTATAAAATACTGTTTGGACAAAATACAGTTTTGACTTAACTTCAAAGTATGACCATAAAATACTGTATGACCATGAAATATGACACAGTTTTTGGACATACAGATGAGCAGGACTTATATTATTTGACCAAACAAAAAGGATTGAGAACTTGTTAACCACAGTTTACCCAAATAACATATACCGACCATACAAAACAGATTCAAACAAATATCAAAACCACAAGAAAAATCATCAAAACACATAACCTGGTCTCTGATGCCAATTGTTAGGATCCAAATATTATTGTGTTGATGATTCGGGTGGTCTTGGATGATCAAAATACATGTTTACCATTTTAGAGAGAGAAAGTAGAGAGAGAGGGTGTTCTTGCTAGAGGTTTACACAAAGGAAATGTTAGATTGAAAATGAAGCACCACCCCTTCCATGGATGGAAGGGGTATTTATAGTTACAAGAAATACTACCTCCTATCGGCCTGGATCGGTATACGATGGGTAAAGACCGTCCTTCCTCCACGGTGTTGCACTAAGCTATACTACGCTACAAACTAATAAATAAACTACTAAATAACGTAACTAATGACAAGTCTACGAGCTAACTTAAGCTAGATAACATTTGGGGTGACCGACTCTTCACTATGGAATTTTCTAATTCCTAACAGGGCTAATTCGGTCCTTGGTCCGGTCGGTCCGGTCCGGACCACAAACCGACTATTTTGGCCTTAGTAGACTCCAAACGGTCCGGACCGACCGAGACCTGACCAGACCGACCACATTCGATCACGGTCTCGGTCCCGGTTTTTACCTTAATTCGGTCTTCGGTCTTGTCGGTCGGGTCCGGTCCGGTCCCGGACCGATGCTCACCCTTACTAAGAAGTATCAAAGGGAAAACGATTGTTGCTAAATCAAGCCCTCACATGTTTCTTCTCAAGAAAGGGTGGTCAATGTTTTTCTTCTTCCTCTCCTTTTTATTGCTGTCAAAACCAAGGAGAAGTCACACCCTCATCTCATCAACAAATCTTCACAAGAACAAGGGTTTTGATTTTAGTTGGTTGCTTTATGTTTGTTCGGGTTTGATTCATGTACTGAGGTCGGGTGTTACTCCAGCCACCACTCCACCATCACCTCTGACCATCTGCACCTTATCGCCAATCCTCCTGTCTTTACTCTCTTCTCCTCACTCGATTCTTGGGTATGTCGATTACTAAAAGTTATTTTCGCTATTTTTTTTATATCCGAATATGAACAATTATCAATTGTTTTCGTGGATCTGAAAATGAGTTATAAACGTTTTGATAAATATTACCTTTGTTTCGTGTGGTATAGAATTTCTATATAATGTTTGTGACGGTGAATTTGTGGTGTTGATGAGTCGGGTCGACCCGTTTTGGGTCACGATTGTACAAAGGTGGTTTATTTGATTTGATAGCTAAATTAGATTTGAACTCACTCGTTTAATTGGTTTTGACCCTTTCGTTATCTAACTGATATTGGAGTTATGACTTGATTGGTGGTGTCTTGATGGTTAGTCCATCGCAATAGCAGCCCGTCAGGGTACGTTCGTGTTCTCATTCGACAAAAGAAAACACTCTAGGCAAGTAGTGTTTCAGTATGAACAAAACAACATAGTGGTGTTGTTTTGTGCTTATAGTGTGTAGGATTTTACTTCGAGTCAGTCGCAAACGCACGTAGGGTGGCGTGTGAGCTCGTTTGTTTCGTGTCTCGGGTCAATTAGGATTTCTCATCTCGAATACGGGTATCTTTTGGTTTAAGGTATTCATGTAGTCTGGATTAAAAATAAAAACCACAAGGGTGTTCCCTTCGTTTTAGTTTATCAAAAGTAAAATAAAATGAATATAGCAATATTAATAAAAAGAGTTTGATGGGTTGTGATTGAAGCTTCTTTCAATCGTTTAGAGGTGCAATGGGTTTGTGCTTGGGCTCAAGCCCTATTTAGGTATGTTTGTTGTGGTGGTGTTATAATTTATCGAATGTGATTTACTTGGATCATTGGTACGTTTCGAAAAATTGAACTTGGATTACGACTTGACGAACATCAGACATGTAATAATGGGTATCGTTTTTACAATTATTAGACTCATTTTGGATAATTTAACTAGTTAGAATAATACAAACTTGTAAACTTGAACTATTCGGTAAGTTAACTAACCGGAATAACAATGGTTAGACTAACCAAAACTAGATAATTGAACATGATTAGTTAAAACAGAAATCTAAACGGAAACTATAATATTTGACAAACATATTGAGAGCACGCATTTAAAAATCAAGTTTACACAATTTAGAAGTTATATAAATAAATAGGTCATGCCCAAATCTTTATAAAACTTGGACACATATACTTATCTTTTTACCAAAACTTTAACCATCAACTCATCTTATTACTTATCTGGTAATTGATTCCCACTTGTTTAAATTCCCTTATATGTTTTATTGCTTTAGCGTGTGTTCTTAGTCTTGGTCATAATTCTTGACTATTCCTTATAATGTATTGGATACATTATGCTTTAGTGTGAGTTATGTTTGGCGTAAGTTACTTGTCGAGTATTTGTTTTCTTACCACCACACGAAATATTAATGATAAACTTTTTGAGATACGATATATTATACTTTTAAATAAACATTGATACGAGTATTCCATGAAAACTAAAACACTTATCTTTGAAAACTCATTTACTTTACGATAAGTATTCTGAGATAAGCCGTACACTACTAGGTTGAGCCGATGACGTGCCGTTGTGCCTGTACTCTTGTGTCGTTGTGCGATGCCACATTTGATACTACTTTGTTTATTTTCCCGATGCTAGTTGTGATAGTCTCGATTCTTGCATTGCTTCGGACTAAGGTGAGTTTCATAGCCCCATTTTACTTTTTTACGATATTTTACAAAATGCTTGGGGTGAAAATACATGCTTGTTTTTATGCGGATATAAGTACAAAACTAATGCATTGCCTAATTTTCCACATTGCCGCTTAAGTCCCCTACATGATATCATGAACTGTTAATTACCAGAAAGCGCGAATGTTGTGGATAGATCTATTGGGTTGACACCCCCGTTCGGGTTGGGTTGCTCCAACTGGTCAAACGAACGCATACCATTTGAGGATTACATTAAGTGTCTAGCAAACACTTGGCGGGGGCATTTATGTACATTTGCATACCAAATACGTTAAGCGTCGGTGTCATGAGCTTAGTGTAATTGTATTTATCTTTATACTACTGAAATCTTGTGTTCCGTACAAAGTTTTACATTAAGTTAAACCTATGAACTCACCAACATTATGTTGACCTTTTAGCATGTATTTTCAGGATGTAAAGGCGATAGCTAACTCTGGAGGCGCTTGGGCATTGGCATGGCAGGGTCATAGATGACTCTGAATTTATGTATTGGGACCACATTTTGTTAATGGGCCATTTTCCGTAATGATTCAACTTTGTAAACCTTGCTTTACTACAATAAATGAAATCTTTTAAGAAAATCGATTATTTTACACTTGGTGTTATGATCCAAGTTAGTAGCACCCCGAAAATCTTTTCTTCCGCTGTAAACCATTTTTGGGGGTGTTACAAATCCGGTGCGTGTGTTTTTTTTAGGTTTGATGTGTGTTAATGAGAGAGAGTAAGAAACATCACCAGTACGCATGTGATGATGAAGAAGGTATAAAGTTCGAGTGAGAAATAATAAGGGTATTTTATACTCAAAGTGTTATTGTAGCTAGAACTATTAAGAGCACTAGGTGTCACGACAAGGCTTAGCCTCTTCGTCGTGCCACCTCAGCGCCACATCAGCATCCCATTTTTTCACAACTAACCACAACAAACCACCTCCTCACTCATAACAAAGCTCAACCTCTTCATTTGGGGCCCACTACTACCACTTTATTTTTTTTATTCAATTTTCCAAATAAAATAAATTTATTTCATTCAAAATAAAAATCTTTTATATAATAAAACAAAACCTCTAATGAGAATTTTTCATTTTAAAAAAATTAATTCATACTTTGTTTAGTAATTATTTATTTTAATTTAATTTTATATTGAGATGCTGAAAGATAAGATAGTAAAATCTTTCTAAATTTAGTCAAAATAAAAAAAATCGAGTTTTGATTCAGATAAAGAAAAAATTTCAAAATACACATGGGCTTTCCTAGATAATTTATCATAATTGTGGATCAAATTATAAAAGTTCTTTAAAAATAGGTGAACTCTTCCTTAAACATTCATAACCACAGACGACTGAAACTATCAATAGGAAAAAAAACATGCATCAAAATAATCGGTAGATCTTCAAACAAAAAACCTTAAAATCCTAATTATCCCAACTTGACTGAAGAAGATGATACAACTATTGTCGGCATGGATTTGGGTAAGCTATTAATTGTTTGTTGTCCTGTTTTTGTGTATCTGATTAAGTTTATGTAAGTTAAGGTTTAATAATATTGCATATCGCAAAATTGATGTTTTTTTGTTAGTTTTGTTGAATATATGTTTAGGTTGAGGGTTATGGTTATGTTGTGACCACATAGTGAACATTATGATGCTTAGATATACAGGTATCAAAGGAAAAATAAAAAATAAAAAATATATATATATATTTTTTTATTCAATCCACCTTACCCTTAACATTACCCATTTTGCCATCTTTAGGAGCAAAAAATCTAAATTTCTATCATGATGTTGGTTGTATGAAGGGATTACAACAGAGTTTGTACCACCACTGTTACAAAAACTTCTTGATGAGATGAGTAAGGAGAGTATAAATTGTGTCATAAGCTTCTTTACAGTCCATGGTCCTTTGCCCTAGGGGTTGAATCATCTTCAGATGCAAGGCCAAACAAATGGACCATAATTCAAGATATTAACTTTGGTTGCTAATAATTATTACTGTATATAAAAGATGTAGTGTAAATATATGTGGCAGGGAAAGAGTAATAACTAATAATGCATCTTTTTTTTGTAGGTTATTTTGCATCTCATATACTTTTAGTTAGACATAATAATTGTTTCTTTTTATATAACTTTCTAAATATGAAAGTACTCAATGCAAATCTATAGTACCTTTATTATCAAAAAAAAAAAAAAAAAAAAAAAAAAATGATGAATCATGTTCCTTGGCTTTGCTGAGATGAATAAGGAAAATGAATACTAAAAAATAGATGGCGTGGCTAATGTATAATCTTTCTATTGTCGGGGAGTTTTAGTAGAGAGATTACATGCCATGTCGCGTTCTATCCACCGTAAGCTACATGTTTCAAATTTCACAACTAATTCAATGATGGTCATTTTGACTACATTGATAATGGATCCTACCATCTCTGTTTGAAGTCTTGAGAGATAGCGGTTGCTATATGAATGATATTGGGTTTTTGGTATTTTGTTGGTTATATGTGTTATTGTAATTGTTTATAGTAAAAGTGAAACTGTTAAAAGTTAACAATATGCATCAAGCGGGTGTTTCAATAAGATTACCTTTGCTTTAAGAAATCTTATAAGCTTCTTTAATGTGTATGTTTTTGGTTTTTGTTGGTGAGCTTTTGACTATTTGGGGTGAAATAAGCTATTAATGTGAAGCTTACTAGAACAACCCTTAAATATCATAAGTTTGACCTATGTTTTTTATTGTTGTTGAGTATACAATATGTGTGTTTTAACGTAGATATTTACCAATATATAATAAATCTTTGTTTCGACGCAAAACTTAGGACCTTGGAGGGTGTTTGGATTGCTTATCAAAACTTATGATATGCTTATTGTTTTATAAAATTTCCTTAAGACTTTTGTTTATGTTGGATTCGTATACATTAGCTATAAAAGTTTGAACTTACTATATCTTTGTCCTTTGAGTTCATATTTGTGTTTCAATCTATTTGTTGTTTCAGAAAATATGTCGCGTTATGATGACCGCCATGGTGGTACAAGTCTCAATGTTGGCGATTTGGCTTGACGTACTAGATCATGTGATTTAGAAAACTTAGCAAATTGGAAGGTTAGTAGTCGACCCACTATTAGTTTATATAGGTTATCTATGTTTAGTCAATGTGCTGTGAGAAATTGACTCCTGCGTTTCCTCATAATTTAGTCTTGCTATTCTTATAAGTTAGTAGTACACGAGACTTCACACACAACCTTATGTCACTTTGCTAATGAGGAATTCTATATTAATTGCACCGAGGCGAAAACTATGAACGATAACTGTAGCAATGTTACTCTGCTAAACAGGCTTTGAAATACACACTGTCGGTATGTCAATATTCACTTCAACTGTCGATATATTTTCTGACTTATAAGTCCCTTCATTACTGGTGGCTTACATGATTTAAATGATAAACTTGATCCTTGCCTGCAGGAGAACTGAATGTGATTCATGTCAAATGTCTTTCATAAGTATAGACAATAGAATGTTAACTGAATGCTCAAATAGTAGATGGGACTGCCACTTGAGCTATATGAGTGGTACCAATATTAGGAATTTATCTCTTTTCGAAGGTACCCACGAAGAGCATATCTCTGAAGGTACATAAATACAAACTGTAAGAGAGTTGAGTTCATCATCGAGAATTCTGGACATGTGACAAGATGTTCAGCCGGTAGTCATTTCTTTGATGTTTTGGCTACATTTAATTGATGAAAGCAAAAAAGACTTCATTAATTAAATTCCATCTATTAAAGGAAACCCGAGCTACATTTAGAGAGGGTGCAAGTAAAGATTTTATACAAACATGAGTTAAAATTACTATAGTGCTAATAAAGGCTTCAACGTGTGATGATTTCTACAGGTTTTGGTGGTCGTTTTTTATGTCTGGTAGTAGTGCTAAAAGATGATTATATGTCCATTTCCTTTACTGGGTATTTGAAACAGTATCCTTAGCATTTTGTCCTTTGTATATGCCTTAGTAACCATATGTGGAACTATTAATTTGTTGTCTGATTTTCATGCAACTGTAATTATTTATAGAGGGTGTTTAGCATTGTTTTTCGAAAGGGAGTTGATTTGTACACTCTAAAAAATGATTAGCACACTCAAAATAATTGTGTTTGGACATTTATACCCTCACAGGGGTGAAAATATAAGTGTAACTCTGAGGGTATAAATGTCCAAATACTATTAATTTGAGTGTACCAATAACTTTTAAGAGTGTACAAATCATCTCCCTTTTCGAAAGGAACATGTCATTAATTCACATCGAGTCCCAACAACAACAAATGTTTCAAGATGAAAGGAAAGACGAGCATTCTATGATATCAAGAAATTCGTTTAGTTCCGAATAACAAATGTATCAATATTACTTTATTTCATATTTTAATATATTTGATGGTGTGCATACTCAAATCAATTTGTTTATATGATTTGATAAGTTTAGTGCATATATACATGCTATATAGTACACTTTTATGAAATAAGTATATAAAAATAAAACAAAAGTTAAAAATCACTGTATCAATTAAAATTCACAACATATCAAAAATCCGTATATAATAACCTAACTAAAACTTCATTTATGTTTTTATTTTAGTTGTTTATCATAATTCTTGCTTGGATTTTCTTGATGCATGACAATAAAAAACTGCTACATGCATGTAGTGTTTCTATGTTCATCTACTTTTATATGTTGTGGACTTATGATTTCTTTAACAATGACATTTTAGCTTGTATCACTGGCCATGCCAATCTTTATGTTAATAAAAAAGAAAAAAGGAAAAAGATTAACATCATTTGAAATGTAGCATATAACTTTGGATCTTCAACCATGGGCCTTAAAAAAAAAAAAAAAAAAAAAAAAACAACTTTATATAGAGAAATGTAATTGCGACATGGTGTGTGCAATATATGATGTGTATAAATGCGCTAATAAAATATACGAGTTTGATGATTTTTTTTAGGTCTTGCTATATCCTGTGAACAAAATTTAAAAAGTAAAAATTAACCCATAATAATACATAATTAAAACTTTAGTGAAAACCCCGTGCGTGCACGGGTATTGTAACTACTACCTCCGTCCCATATTTATAGTCCAATTTTCCTTTTTCGGTCGTCCCAAAATAATTGTCCACTTCCATAAATAGATAGGGAATATACATCAAGTTTACCATATTACCCTTAGTTGAGGTTATAATTACAAACTTTAAAGAAGTTAGAAATTAAATGGTTAAGGGTAAAACTGTCTTTGTGCAAAAAGTAAGAAAGAAAAAGTTGTAATGATGATGTTTTTTTAAAACTGTGTATTTTTTGTCTGTGGACAATAATTTTGAGACGGAGGTAGTAGTACAATACAATATACTTAAAAAGTTAAAAAAGTTTGTAAAGTGTAAACTGTCCCACCCACAATCACTTATTAAAAAAACAAAAATAAATAAAAAAATAAAAATAAAGACAAAAAGTCTTTCTTCTTCCCAAAAGTCACACACACAAACACACACTACACACACAAACACACATCAGTAAATATCCATGAACAAAATTAAATATTGCTTGTCAGGGAGAAACCCTCGTCGTCAACACGAAGAAGCAAACGACGGCGCCCGACGACGAGGGGGGTCGGTGTCACGGCGGCCGACGGCGAGGCGCCACGCTGGACGGCGAACTTTGATGGCGAGGCGACACCGTGTGCTCTAACTCACTCACAAATCACTATAGATGCATTATTTTACTGTGAAAATGGGGTTTGCGACATATGACCACGGTTAATGTTATATTTATATAATGAGAGGTTATGTAAATTACCATGACATTTTTACACATAGAATTTAAAGTAAAAAATTTAGTACTTACAGTGCACAAATATAAAATGTTCACATTTTGGGTGTGTTTGTTGAAACTAGCAGTTAGCAGTTATGAATAGCAGTTAGCAGTAGGAGCTTAATTTATAAAAGTATTTGGTAGAGTAAGTGTAGGTGTAATTTTAATGTGTAAATGACATAGTTAAATGCTAAATGTTTATTCAAAGTGTATAAAAAAATTAGCGTTTTTATAATTTTATAAATGCTATATGATTTCTTCCAAACAAGTATTTTAATAATAATGTTAAATGCTAAATTTTAATTGCTTTAAAATGCTCTTAAACGCTGTTTAAAATGCTCTAAAATGCTAAATCCGGTGCGACCAATATTATTCCAAACAAGCATTTTCATGTGAGAATATATATCAGTTGCACCGGATTTTTCACTCATTTTTTTACGTGAGAAAACTAGATGCGACATATTAATTTTTACATATTTTAGTGTAGACAAATAAATGTTGTACGCATTAATAAACGTGAATATATTTAGTATAATTACAAGTGTGAAGATCCTAAAATTTGTTGTATTTGTTACACGCTTTACTATTAAGTAGAAGGGATAATCATTTATAATTGTATTTAACTTGTTACTTTGTATATTTTTTAGTTTTGTGTAGTGAATAAAAGATTTTGCAAGTTCAGGTAACCAACTTTTAAATTTTGTTATTTTGGTGTTGTTCTTTTACCTCTCCAACTGGTACCAGTTATTTATTTTTTTTTATTTTTATTTTTTTCATTTTTTATTTTTTTTTTCCGCCTGGCATCCACCTAATATAATTATAACTTATGCGACAAGATGGATACATTTATAAATGAAGAATGTGACAAGTTAGATACATATAAATGAAAAAATTAGCCGAAAAAGATAATAATATGGATAATAACTTGTTTCATTTGTCAAAACCAGTTGTGAAGGTAAAAAAACACTAAAATAACGAAATTTAAATTTTAGTACATGAACTTACAAACTCTTTTATTTGCCACACAAAAGTGAAAAAATGTAAACTCGGGTAACCCCCTTTACCTAAAAAACAATTATTTATAAGTAGAAACATGTAGATGATATATAGAAGAGTAAATTGGATTTTTGGTCCTTAAGGTATGGTCAAATTGCAGGTTTCGTCTCTAACGTTTTGAAAGTGCAGTGTGAGTCCTCATTTTGAAAGTTTTGTAGCATGTTTGGTCTTTAAATTGCAGATTTGGTCCCTAAAAATTTGAAGTTTCCGTTGCATGTTTGGTCCTTAAATTGCAGATTAGGGACCAAACATGCAGCAAAACCTTCAAAATGATGATTATCGCTGCATTTTCGAAACGTTAGGGACGAAACCTGCAATTTGACCAAAGACCAAAAATGCAGCTTACTCTATATAGAATTGATATTTTTGTGGTGGCATTAATCAATTGTGAATTAGGCTATTCATTAATTAAACTGATTTTATCGCAAAACATAATTTTGATTTATTTTAAAGCACTAAAATCAATTTCATATTTAATTAGCAATCTCTTTTGCAAAGAAAGCAAGATTAATGGTACACTTGAAAGTTCAATGAACTTGAATATATCAAGTCAACTACTCACTCACTACTAATCCTTCTGTCATCCTCAATAAACTTTTAGACTAAAATACACCGTTGGTCCCTAAACTTGTTCATGCGCATCACGATGAGATAAAACTTTCCTTTTTCATCGCTGGGATTTCAAAACATGGGGTTTATATGCCAAACTCGTCCCTTGACCATTAACGCCGAGGTCAACGTCTAATTTATGTTAGTTAGTCGAGGGTATTATAGTCCATACACATTTATACCACACCTTAATTAATTCTAACCCAAGACAATTCCACCAACACATAAAGGGGTGATTCTTTGAGCGAATTATACCAATATACCTGACATGTTAAGTATGACTTTATAAAAGCCAACTGCTAAACAATGTATGATCTCACAGAATTTAACCTAGGACAAACAAACAAATTTATACATAACCAACTAGTTAGCAAGTTGACTTATAACAGTCAACTATGTGTTCAATGTTTGATGAAACTGGAAAATAAGCGATACTACTGAGTCATTGTCGATACATGGTTATCCGACATTTCACAAAATATAAAAGACGATGCAGTTTCCACTTCAAAACGTTCAACTACTGAACCTTCAAATGATCTACACATCTCTGATCAATATCTATAAACTGATGAACCCACAAAACATGAACCTTAAAGTGATGATGCTACTACTACCTTGTCTGCAAAAACAAGTATGCAAACAACAAACATATAAGTTATGTACTGTACTATTACAACTTAAAGGAATTAAACACATGACATGGTATTCATCATTAAAACATCACCTAGGATGCCTTTGGGCGAAAAGTGCAAGGACACAGTTTGTAATCCTTTCTCTGCTTCTAAAGGGTGTCTTAACACCGCTAGAAACATCGTGACAGCACCACCACCAACCATTTTAGCCTTCCCCTTCCCATCAAAACCAGGCAAGTTCTCAACATCAAAACCTACAAACTCAACCATTTTAGCCTTCCCCTTCCCATCTAAACCTCTCTTAAATTCTTGAACAACTTCTTTCCCCTTTTTTTTGTGCAAAACATCCTCTTCCTCAACCAGCTTTCCTTTTCCTTTAATTTTCTCCCTTTTTTAGCTACAACCCCTTCTTCCTCTTTGATTACAACACCACCTTTCACTGTTGGTGTCTTGGTTCCACTCCCCTGCATTTTTTTCTTATCTATCCCCTGCCATTTACGTCTAGTCCTAAAAGGTGTTGGACTAAGCATTCTAAAGTTAGCATCTTGCTCTACCCAACCCACAACTTCAAAACTGATGTTTTTTATGTAAAATTGTGCTAACTTTTGGGGCTTGTGTGCAACGAAGATATCAACTGACTCATGTGTTTCAGCAAGTGCAAACAAAGTATGAACATCATCATCAGTATGAATCAAATGCAAACCATTTTCTAGGGATTCTTTAGGATCACAGAAAAACAACGCTCATTTTTGTTCATTAATCTCTGATAATACATTATCAAGACTTGAACTAAATATAATCCTATCACTGGTAAAGGCACACAGATTAATTAATGAACCTCCTTCATACCTGAGTGGGCTATAATCAAAAAACCCATTATAGTGGATTCTGAACAAGACCTTACATTCTTCTTCTTCCTTCACATCCTTAAAAGTTGAGACGAATATGCTCCTGTATTTCATTGTTTTTTGTTTTTTACGAATGGGTTTGACTAGATGTGTGTTTCAGTACGTGAGTGTGGATGTATGTTAGGTTTGGTTTGGATTGGGTTTTCTTAATTGGGTCAGGTTATTATGATAGTGTTTATGGTTTCGGATCCTGTTAGTTGGGTTTATTTGGTGTTTGGCAACACATTAATTGTGTTTAAGCGTATCAAGGAAGGCAAAGGTCAAGTTGCAGGGTAACAGATTTCATATCTCACACTTGGTCCCTGAATTTGGTCAGTTAGCCGTTTTTTGCACTTAAAATTCTCGCGTATTTTTACTTACACAAACTTAACTATTTCTCTTTTTATTTACTTCACAATTAGTCCCTGAATTTGGAACGTCCCGTTGTTTTTGCTATTTATGGGTTAATAACCTATACCATTTGCATACCAACAATAAAAAAAAGCATATTCTCACAAAATCTCAACAACCTCCGAATGGCTGACTTCCCACTTCTTCAAGAACTCGCCAAAGCTTGGAAGTCTGACTACATGTTTGACTCGATTTCTCTCTTTTATCAGAGAGAAAACGATAAGGACATCAAAATTGCTAATGGCCTCCAACAGACTTTGACTGACTTGATTCTTGGTGTGAAGGAAACCCAATAATACATCTCTTAGCTCGAAGGCTTTCGAACTACGGTGATGAACTACAAGTTTCTTGAGGATCTTCGCAAGAAGCAAAAGGCTAATGTCTTGAAGGCCTTGGAGATAAGGAGGATAATCTGTCAAACACACTCACAGGTGTTTGACATGAACAACTTCCTTGATGATCTTAGGAAGATAAAGTGATAAGAAGGGAAATGAAGTGGTTATTTTTTTCCTTTTTTTTTTTTTTTGGAAAAATATGTACTGAATATTTTATGTTTAATATGAAATTAATGAATCTATATGTTATGTTCTAGTGTTATAATTTGTTAATTTTGTTGTTAATTTTTTTATTCGTCTTTAATAGTTGTTATATCTGTTTTGATTGTATTGGGTGTTGGTAGAACTATGGTCCTTGCTTAAACAGTTTAAGAGTATAGGGGACTAAGGTTTTAGTCCCCTATCTTGTCCTCACATTTGCAGTAAGTTATAGGAAGCACTTTATTATCGCATTTTACCCCAAATTTGAATTCATAAACATAAAGCCTCAATTAAGTGAAATTGCATCAAAATGGGTAAATCTAGAGCTCGTAAACAGATTAAATGCTCCAATTGTCAAATTGTTGGACATAATAAGTCTAGGTGTCACAAGGATCAAGTACCAAAACCAACAAAGGAAACAAAGGTTCGAGGTAAAAAAAGGCATTGTGATGACAGAAGGCAACATGTATTCATTTAATTATCATTTGCATAACGATTGTTCTTGTGTGTTTACATTCTAGTTGATGTGCAAATCTATAACTTTTGTAGTGGATGGATGAAGACGATATAAGGAAGACTATGGAACAAGAGTTTCTTGAAGCTCTTTATGAGCAAGAAGAAGAACACACAATTTTGAAGGAAGATGAAGAGCAATCAAGGATGGATGAAGAAGCATTCCAGCAGTTATTGGAAGAGGAGAGAATGTACAAAAGAATTGAAGAGGAAAGGAAGAGGAAAAATTTGCTTGAAGAAGCAGAGTTTGAGGCAAATTACTATGGAGTGGCTGTGGAGGAGTTATATCCAAGACATCCATATGTGCTGGATAAAAGATGTTGAACTGGTGTTAGAAGGTTGTAGGCTTCAAGCCATTTGTAATTTGGACAATATCATGTTTGAAATTTATTTGTTTTTGTTGACTTTATAAGTCATAAGTGGTTATTCCAAACACCCCCTAAACTGCGTATGTTGACTAGATTTTAAGAATTTATGTTGTCTTTACTCCTATCTACTTGTTCTACCACCACAACTCCCCTCTACTTATATAATATATCTTAAGTCATCAATTCTTTATCATACCAATATATTATCACCATGGATGCAGAAAATGGTATGCATTGACTGTTGGGTTGAAAGTGAAAACAGGACTGGATTGACCTTTTTTGCAAGGCGTCCACCTTATAAAGATTTCATATGGTATGTTTGTCCAGTGTACCTTAAGATAAGGGGAAACACATCTTATACTGGTAGAGATGGTGTTACAAGGGAAAACACAACCACGGGAGATAGTGGTGGATATGTGATGGGTCTACATATTTACGCACCTACTAGTGTTGGTGCTTACTTGAGCGTGATGAAGAAGAAAGTGAACCACCTGCGGTGAAATAGCAAGTGGAGAGCGCCAAGCCAAACACCACGTGAAGCACACAACCGAAAGACCAAATGGAGAACGCCCAAGACAAACACCACTTGAACCAACTGCAACTGAAAGACCAAATGGATCACCTACTAGTAAATTAACGCAGTGAATTACCTGCAAGAAATGCTATGTTGTCTTTCAGTCTAAATGTAACTTAATTGATATGTGTGTGCTTATTTTGGTATAAGAATTGAATTTTGGTTAAAATTTGCATCTGTTGACGTTATAAGTCAAATAAAAGAGATTTTAAAGACTAAAACAATTCGGTGTGGTTCCTCTAATATTTTGGTTTATGTTGACCTTATAAGTCAAAATGGGTTTTCCCAAACACCCACCTAAACTGCATAAGCAATTGCAAACTACAAAATGAAAACAAGAAATCCAAAATATTCATACACCATCACCGAATTACACCATATCAAGCAAAATATACATGTTAACAAGTATCGTTTTCAGTAACCATCATCAGCCAAAAAAATATACATCTTCATTACATCAACAACTAAAAATAACAGGTAAACTTCTTGATGGGAGACTTGATATTCATGGTGGAGACTTGAGCTCCTTAGGGGGAGGCACATACCACTCATTCCTATTTGTGCTGGAGCATCCCGCAGCTGCTACAAGACCAAGTACATCATTGGGAGCGGAAGCCTTGGAAGCTTAGGAAGTGGAACCTTTCAAAGTAGTAGTCTTAGAAGACATGATCCCAAACTCATCATCAGATGTGTCTGAAATAATGATGACATCAACTTCATTTCCTTTCAAGTTAGTATCTGGAAAAATAGCTAAAACAGAAAGAAATCAGAGTTCACCCATTACAACTTTCTTAGCTTGCAAACATTAAGTCTAACATTTCTCAAACTCCTTATTCCCATATTTTTCCCACAAGTCTTCAAGTATCACATCAACAATGTCATATCCTATATCCCACTTATTCCCATAAGTAGCCATGGCATACTCAATCATATCGTCAGATACCTTTAGCTTGTTATAATCCCTTTTTTTGGCAGATTCTGACACTGCTAGGATTTCTGTCAAATAAAATAGGGTTGTTTATGCTCATTCCTTAAAATGCCAATCACACAAATACAAAAAAACCGACTAACCTTTCATCACATCAGCTTCTTTCGCAAATCTGCATAAATCTTCAAACATTTCATCTTCTTGTAACCAAGTATCCCCATATTTTGCCTTCACATATTTTACCATCTCATCGATTCTTTGTAAAAGTAACGTCCTTGTCTGCCATTGTTAAAGTGTGTGTGACGAGGGAGGGAAACGATCAAGATGGTATACGGAAGCTTTTCTCTGGTTTAGTTAAGGTGTGGTATAAATGTGTATGGACTATAATACACTCGACTAACTAACATAAATTAGACATTGACCTCGGCGTTAATGGTCAAGGGACGAGTTTGGCATATAAACCCCATGTTTTGGACTCCTAACGATGAAAAAAGAAAGTTTTGTCCCATCGTGATGCGCAAGAACAAGTTTAGGGACCAACGATGTATTTTAGTCAAACTTTTATATTGGTACCATTTTGGGTTATATAATTTTCCCATAATTGCAACTTTAAAATATTGTTCATAGTATGGGTTATTGAGCTAGTATTTTCAACCAATTAGATTACGATTCTTGTACAGTTGGCATTATTCTACAAACTAATCTTTTTTAATTCAAAAGTTTCATTTAAATTATGTTTTGTTTTTGGATAATAAAAACTAGTTATAATACCCGTGCACGCACGGGGTTTTGACAAAAAAAATTATTATGTATTAATACTGAATATAGTGTCTTTAAATGTAATTGCATATAATTATATAGTTATAAGTTTCGTGCACGCACAAAGTTTACACATAAATTTATTTTAACATTTTAGTTTAGTATATACACATATATCAATTTGCCCATGAAATTTGTTATATAAGTACAACTAATACTTATGCACGAGTTTTTCATTATGCATTAATATCTATTAATTTTATTTAGCTGACAAAGATGTTGATGTTGTTATTTAAATTTCACTACTGATATTATGTTGTATACATGATGCAAGTTTAATAACACATAATAAGCGTTGATAAAGTTAAAGTATACTCCTTAAAGTTTTTTAAAAATATTTTTCTAGATATCCTTATATAAATAAATAAGAATTACATGAGTAATTGTTATAAGCACAATCACGTATATTTATTTTTATATTAAAGTAACCCGTGCTTACAATTTGACAATTATATTCCCGTTTTCAGTAATTTAGCCGTATTTAAAATGTAAACTCGTGTCCGCATAAGTTACACTTTAAAAAATAAAATAAATGATTCCTTATTGAACGTATATAATAAAAAAAATGATACTTATAATCTCATGCAAATTTATATGTTGTTATTTTAAAACAGCATATACATTGTATTTTTTAAGATATAAAGTATAAAAGGGTATAAAGTATAAGGGGGTATTTGTTTATAATTCAAAGTTATTAAAAAATATGGAGACTTATAATATTACACTTAACTCTATATAATTTTTAAAAATTCTATCACTAAAGTTTTATTAATTACTTTTAAGTTTTTGTTTTTACAAATTTGACACCTATATTTTTATGTATTTTTTTTATCAACCAAATTTCTCCACCAAATTTATTAAAATTTGACCAAAATCAATTTAATTTTGACTTTTATTAACCAATCACATCACACGATTTTGCTTACGTGGCGAAATCGAGCTCTCCTATTGGTCCAATTGTTTTTTCAATAAAAATGAATTGACAAAATCACTCCGAAATAATGTAATTAAACATTATATAAAAAATAACCCCACCAATAAAATAATGAGTTAGATAAATACATTCATAAATTATTTGTCCACTCTATCTGCATACATACTCGTGCCGTTGCTTCCAACAAGAACTTAAATGTGCACGTACTTGTTTTAATTTCTCAGATATATAAAATTTGTATACCCGTATATTAACATAAAACTATTGTTTCTAGACTCGATAACCGATCAACTCAATGCACTAACGACTAGACATAATGCTCACCACTATTCTCATATTCACCTTAGTTCATATCATCATTTAGCACATCATCAATATCATCAGTTTTCAACTTCAAGATTATCATCATTATTAAAAATATTCACTTTATACAAACATACCTCACATGATATTCTAGGGATGAGCACGGTACCAGCCCCGTACCGAATTAGTGGTACCGATTTTTTCCCGAGCATAAATTAGTGGTACGATGCCCGTACGAGCGAGATTGGATATCGGTATCGATCGGTGCGGTCGCGAAATCGGGTTTCCCTTTTTTAGAATTTCCGATTTGGTGCCGGTCGTCTTGAGTTAGTGGTCGATTTTTCATCTTATTTCGTAGTCGGTGCGTCCGTATATCGGGAATCGATGCGGTTCGGGGCGGTTTCGGATTCGAGATTCGGGTCGAAATGCTCATCCCTATAATATCCTACACAAACAAAAAAAATAGTGATGAGAGTGGTCACCATTATGTGTAGTTTTTGCCTTGTGTCACGCGTGAGGGAGAGGGTACAATAGGGATGGCACATTGGCGCGTAAGAGGGAGATAAGGTGACCCCTCACCCACCATTGTAGCCAGCATAAGGTCAGCTTTCGAGTTCAGACACGAAACTCAGTTGATTATAGAAGAAAAAAACGTTACAAAATGTGCATGATAATTGTGTAGTACGTGTAACAACAACGTAACTTTTTGTTGCTTGGTGGTAACAAACTTATTTTTCGGTGTTACAAAGGCCCCAAAACTGTTATTTTGTTCTCGTTCAACTCTTCATGTCGCCGGCTACATGAGGAATTGGATGACAAAATGATAGCTAGTCACTTGCGACACATATGAAGTGATTATAGGCCGCTATATCATGCGATGAACCCATATATTATTCCAAGAATACGATATCGTATTAATATGATCATTCATAAGTATTTTCATTGGCATGAATATAACCAAAATGTGTCTTTATCAAAGACTAACTCGAAAAACATTCACACGAAGGTCGGTGTTTGAAAACAATATTTGTCCAATATCATTGGGTTGTAATATTGATTGATGTGTTATATACAACTATACAAGTTACTTATTTAAGTAGTAACCAGTTGTTGTAAACTACTAAGAAATTAAGGAGACAATAAGCAAAGGTGACCGACACTTTTTTATGTGTGAATTCAAAAATAAGAAATGCTTTACTGGCTTGTGTTGTTTCTACACCCAATGTCTTTGGGTTGGGCTGTATTGGGGCCCAAAAACCTTAACCCCTACCCACCCACCTACACTCATAATTTTCATCTATTATTTACTAGTATGTTTTTATTTAATGAGACTGATAATTTTGTTCGAATCTATACTATCTTATAATGGAGATTAACACTTTTCTTTTATTAAATTTTTAAAATTTCTTTAAATAAATTTTAAGCATTACATGTAAATAAGCATTATTTACAATTATTTAAACACAAATACGTTTATTTAATACATACAATTAATACAATATTTAAATCACCTTATCATTCAAAAAGACAAATCATTTTACCATATAGTACAATCTAATAAACTGTCGTCTATTGTTAAAATCCATGAACCCAATCACTTAAAACACCAACATGAAAACATAACCTACGTAACTTAAAGGACCACCATATACAACTTAAAGGACCATTATGGTTAAAGTTGCTCAAATATAAAATTATTACAATAAAACTAATAATACACACCCTCTCATCGTCGCAAGTTATTACATGATACCCACCAACACATTACGCGGGTATTCAGCTAGTTTATTTATAAGATACTATTAAACTGTAAACTCAAAAATATGTTTCTGAATTGGAACAAAGTTATTAGTGTCATTTAAAAACATAAATCATATCTCAGTTTTTTAATGAATTTTAACCTCAACTAAACTAAAGGCCATCGGGTCGCTCTTTTGATCTTAGCAATGTTTTGAAACCCGGTTCGACTCGGCTTATTGAACCGTTACTAAATGCCATGTAATTTTAGTTTAAAACTTATATTTTTGTTGAATTGTATGTGTTTTGCATTCTATTATAGTATTATATGCTTTATGAACTTATTGTGTGATTGATATTGAACTTATCATATTTTATGTATGTATAGTATTAAGTCCACAAAAAGGTGTAGATTGACGGGAACACCCTGACCCCGGGTACCTTTTGGCACCAGCCATTGTCCACCCCAAAAGGAATAGCTCCGGGCAACTCTCCTGGCCTAATGGGGCACCAACTGGAGTGAGCCGAGACTCTCGGACTCTTGAGCTCTTATCCACAAAGTCTCTCCAGTGAGCCCATAGGTTTTGCGGAGGTGGGTACCTATCTGAAAGCAAAGTGCCAGGGATGGGATTTGAACTCGAGTCTATTGACTCAAGACCAAAGCCCCCACCCACTAGACCAATGCCCCAGTGGTGTATGTATAGTATTAAGTATTACATGTTTTATAGGTATTTGGTAAGTCGAACTATTATTTTTGTTTAACAGAAAATCGGATTGATCTGATGATTGAACCGATTGGACTAATGACCCGGTGACTCAACAGAATCGATTAGATCGATTAGTGACCTGGTTTTTAAAACATCGGATCTTAGTACATTCTGTTTTGACAGAGACACATTTTAATTTTCCACACGGAGAATGGTTATGGCGGCAGTGTGGAGGCAACTCCTTGGATGACGGGTTACTCACCGTCAAAATTATTAGTCAACACTTTAACAACGACTTTATACATTTTCGAAAATGACATTCAACATTTCGAGTCAAACACTCCTTTAAAACTTATACAACAATCTAACAAGTTTCGTCAAATTTATTATAATTTGACCAGAATATATATATGAGACTTGATGATATTTATGTATCCATTAATTGAGATAGATTAAATTTAATGTTTGAACATCTTTATTATTCGTTTTTAATGCAATAGTATGTTATTTATGGTCAAGTTAACGAGCTACATTTAGGGCCCGTTTGGTTTGTTGATGGGTTTAGGATTGAGATTAAAATTTGGATTTGGGTTTAGATTTGATTTATATATTATTTATCATATAAATGAATATAGAATTTAAAATTGAAGTTTCTTATAATAAAATTAAAAAATAAATAAATTTTAGTTAAAATGAGTGGTGGTATTAGTTAGAGGCCCCATTAATTATGACAAACTACATGCAAGACCACAACATTTGTGAAATCCTGTGTGGCTGGGATTTGTAAAGACCTAAAATTTAGCTTTCATCCCCAATTTAAAAAGCTCACGTATACCACCAAATAATACAAATCTACCATTATCCCTAAACCTCTTGTGAAACCCCCCCTACCAAACGCCTCCTTAGAAATGAATGAGGTTTTAACTTTTAAGTATGTACTCTTAAGTATTAAGTTTCTAAAAGTTAATACATTATTTGTCTCAATAAAGTGTGGTGAAGTAACATGTGATTAAATATTCATTTATGGTGTTTAAAATATGTTTTATATTTTTTATTGGCAAAAAAGCGAGTAAACCTAGTTATTTATAGGAAGAGGATTATCTTAAATTGGTGGGACAACTTGACTCAAGTTAAAATATCCTTAACTATTAGATTAAAATCTTTAATTTTAATTTTAATCAATAGTTAAGGATTCTCTAACTTGAGTCTAGTTACTTGAGAGGATCTTCTCCTTTATTTATACAAGTTATGCAAATGGTCTACTAACTTACGACATGCATGCATATACATACTTACCATTCCTTTGATCAAATAGTACAATTACTTACATACTTTCGTTGGAAATGATTCACAAAATCGTTAATAGCGATAAAGTATATAAGTTGTACATTAGAAAAATATTACTTCGTACGGTTTATGTGTTGCCCAATTTATACACTTTCAATGTAAGGTTTTTCAGGTCTCTGAGTCATTTTTCACGGGCCTTTGAGTATTTTTGGTGTGTTTAACTTAGTCATGTATCATTGTATCAAGCAAGTTCTAAAATTTATAACCGGCAATTACAAAATCTTAACTCATTATAATACATTTAGGTTATTCTTAGAAAAAAAATCTTAAAAAAAATAAGCCTATACACTTGCTATAAAAAGAAGGCTTAAAATTCAATACATCCCATTATTCAAAATTAAATATAGACTAACTCACTATTAAAAACATGTAACCGCTAAAAATCATTATTATCAGTATTGATTATTAAAAACATATAACAACATCTACTATTTAAATACACACAAACCATTTCATATCTCTCTCACACACATCTAAAACATCAGCAATAAGGTCGAGTGTAGCCGCCGCTATAAAATTTAGTCACAGTAAAGTATTTAGGCGATGGGTACATGCTAGTCTTGAATAAACATCTATAACATGTACACCCCGTTCTCAAATATAAAAAGGAAAGAAGATAAATGAAAATTAAAGAAGAGAGACAAAAAGAGGAGAAGTAAAAAAAAATATTTGTAGTTTCGTGTTTCCTAGTAAAAAAAAAAAGAAAAAAGGAAAAAATATTGAATAAAATTAAGCATAAAATTCAACTTTTCTCTAAATCATCCCAAATTTTGAAGAAGATTAAGAGAAATAATTTGTCATAATTTACTTCCTTCTTTTCTCAAAAAAATCTTGAAAAACACAATTATTTTCATTTTTTTTCTCAACTTCTTCTTTTTCAAATAAAACTCGAGAACAAAGTAACGCTGAGCGATTCATATGCCCAACCTCATGAGAATGGCGGTGTCAGACTGCTAAATTCATTCGAATGACCACCCGCTTAAGAAGATGTAAAACATATACTCCGTATTTTCTTCTTTTTGAATTGCTTCTTATCAAATTGGACTATACCTCAAATAAACCTTAAATAGTATTACTAGGGCTATAAACGAACTGAACGCTCAATGAACATTTCCCGAACTGTTTGGTAAAAAGTTCGTTTATTTATTAAATGAACGAACATTAACAATATTTTATGTTCGTTTAGTTAAATAAATGAACATGACATAAGTCAAGTCCGTTCTTTTATGTTCGTGAACGTTCTATCATGCGTTTATTAACGTTCGTTTATGTTCATTCATTTGCTTATGTTCGTATATCATATATTTCAATTGATACTTTCAAAATTGGTTTATTTAAACAAAACAACACTTATAAAACAAAATATTATGCATAAGTTAATAAAGTTTATGTTTGCTTTTCTACATTCATTTATGTTCGATCGCTTATGGTTCGTTAAGTGTCTTAGTGAACGAAATAAAAGGATATGAACAACTCATTTTCTTAATAAATGAATATGAACAAGACAGTTCGTCCGTGTAATCCGTGTCCGTTTATTTGTTCAGTTAAAATTAAACTAACGAACATAAACAAAGCTTCGTTTGTATTCATCTAATTCGTTTACAGCCCTAAGTACCACTAAAAATACAATTATTACATTATTAACTAATAATATTTTACATTTACTTTTTAAGATTTTTCTTGACTAACTAAAATATAGAAATAAACATTTATTTTAAGATACAATGAAATAGTTTAATGTACTACTCCTTTCGTGTTATGGTAATTTTTTTTTTCTTCTGATAATTAAATATCATCTTTATGCACATAATGTATACCATTTTAATGCACATTTTCACTTTTAATTTTCAGACTTACAAGACATGAAACATAATGTACACCACTTTAATGCACATATTAAAAAGACAAAACACCACTTTAATGCTATTAATGTAGTCAAGATATTTAATGTAGTCAATTAATTAAATGTTCAATAAATACAATTAATTCAATTATCAAAACATCCTTTACATAAAAAATACAAATTATCAACATATTGCAACAAACTTAAACACAATTTCTGCATTAAATGTCACTAATACAAATAATAAAGCACATTATACCAATATCCAAACCCGAAGACGCGGGCCAAATGAACCAAGGCGAGCAATCCGTACTAAGCGGGCATGAGCCAAGCGGGCACGGGCACGCGCGTCTGCGGTTAATGGACACGTAGTAGCGGGCTCATGTTATGTTGGAATTCGTGAAACAGTGATTCTGGCGTCGAGAAACATGGATTAGAAGAAGAGTTTACTGGAAGTAAAATAAACATACAAAGTAGGAACTATACTGAAGTTATTCTACTGAAGTAGTGAAACAGTTGAAATCGGCCGTGGAATCACGGAAGTAGTGAAGCAGTTGAAATCACGGCCGAGTGGAATCTAAGTAGTGAAGCAGGTTGAAATCTGAAGCCGTGGAATCTTGAAGTAGTGAAGCAGTTGAAATCGAAATGGGGAATCTCTTTAGTAGTGGCCAAGTGGATTCGAAGCACAAGTGGATTCTACGAAGTTACATTTCCTACGAAGTAGTAAGCTCGTGATTATGCTAATAGAGTGAATCCACGTAGGATAGGGAGGCGCGGTATTATTTAATGCTAGCCCATCTTTTATTATTATGCTTGCGAGGGATAGCTTTAGTGTTGCCCAAAGGTTAGCATGGGCATGCGTATGGGCTTTACATTTATTATTTAGTTGCATGCTTGTACTTTAGTTGCATGCTTGTACTTTTCCCAATAAAGGGAATAGTGTTCCTTGTCTATAAAAGGAACTTAGGTCTTATGTATTAAAAAAACTCTTTTGAGAAAAACATTCAAGAAAAACCTCTTTAGTGAGGGTGTAGAATCCATAGAGGATCATTAGTTTGATAAGAAAAACCTTGTTGGTAACTTTGATTGTGTTCTTAATATTCAACTGTGCATTCGATCATTGTTACTATACACTCTAGTTGAGTTCGGATCTTGGATTTAACAATTGGTATCAGAGCGGGTGGCTCTTGATCTTGAGTTTACAAGGTTTTGAAGAAAGATTCAAAACTCGAAGTTGTTAGTAATTTTCGTAGTCTTCTTTCTTTGGGCTGTTTTAAAACAAACGATAACTTTGTCTTGAACCGTTGGATCGAGCTACAATTTATTCTGGTGCATCTCGGTATAGTAATCTAAAGCTCCACCGGAGGGATTGTCAATCGAGCTTCCAATCAAAAGTTATGTTTGTAGAAGTCTGTGAAAAGATTCGTGGAATACTTATTGTTTTGAAACAGTCATAGCTTGGTCGTTAACCGTTGGATCGGCATAAATTTGGACTTGGCTCTTGGTATATATCAAGAAAGGTTTCCACGAAGGTGTTGATCTGAGGTCTCAATCAAAAGATACACGTGCCAAGAAAGCTATGGACACCATCATGTAAGTTAAATTTTTCAAGTTTTAGTAACACCAAAAAGTGTCACTAAGACCAAAAAGTGTAAATCTTATACTTAAAAGTAATTCATAAAAGATTGATGGGGTCAATAATTTGATTTCCATATTCTTGTCTGTGGTATAATATAAACACGTTAGACGTGTTTCGTAACCCGCGAGGGTTTTGATTGGTTGACGTGGGGAAAAGGGTTACGATTGGTATGAAATTTTATTCATTTCGCGAAATTCAATGTGGGGTGATGTATGATGGTTATGGTGTGGATCATTAATGGATTGGTCTGGGTTATCACGTGGGTTACAAAGTGTAGGGTCTATCACATGAGATCACCGTAATGTCAAATTTTTTCCTCTCCGTTCTTGAAGGTTTTACGTAGGTTAAACAAAATTTTGGTCCCCACTATTTCATTGTTTCAGTTCATAAGGTTGTTCTTTGGAATTTCTTGCTACATTCACTCTTACAATCTTTTCTCTCTCAACATGGCGTAATTTGATAATAATAGGGATGTTATATTTCCTTATTTGATGGATGATGATTCAGAAATTGGCTAAAAAGATGGAACAACTGGATCATGAATAATGATATGAATGGAAGGTGATCCAAAATGGCCTTGATTTAAAAGGGTTGGACGTGATAGTGATGGTAACTACATTATTAGGTCCTCCAACGGCTATGGATGAACATTCTTTGTCTGAAAGGAGTCAAAGGCACTGTAATATCTCTTAAATCTATTCCCGATCATGTATGATTTACGCTATATGGGTGATGCAAGTTTTATATGGAATGCACTTAAAGCGATGTATGGTGAAAAGGCTAATCTCGAAAATGAGCTGAGGAAGTTGATCTTTGAAGGTTATGCAGGTCCGCCAATTGCTTTCATGGGAATCTCAGGTATACTTGTGATTATAGTTGTAGGAGATATAATGAACTTAAAGAAGCCTATGATTCTATGAAACCTAAATATGATGAATGCTATATTGATAATGAAGCTCATAAACTAGCATTAAAAGCGATTAGAGCGACAAAAGGTATGGTTTCAAAAGAATCAAATAGCTTATGAAGAAAAGATAAAGGTGTTCTGATTTGATCTTGAAGTTGCTAATAATTACTTAAAACCTGCGAGAAAGCAAAGGATGAAGCTATATGCGAGAACCTAGAGCTTAAAGAGAAACTAGATGAGGAAATTGCTAGGCATAAAGAATGGTTATTGAATGGAAACAAGTTAGCTAGTCACATCTATGCTAGTCAAAATCCTAATACTCCTATAGGCTTAGGTTTTCAAAAGTATGTAGGATTGGAAGCTAGGAATGATAGTCGTAAATCAACACCGGCAGGGGTTAGCTAACTTTGTAACAGAAGGTAAATTGCATCTTTGTCCACTGGACCTATTAGAGGTGAATTCATGCCTATTGACACATCCATTCTGTTGACTTTGATGGATCACACCATTTGTATGGCAAAAGTCAAGTGACTTACCGGACTGGTAGCAAAACTACGGCGTTGTCTCTTGTTCTACAAAGTGACGAGTCATCAGAACCAAAGTCCTCGACTATGCCTCATGTGTTCAAGTGAGGAAGTTCGAATCACCTAAACACCATTGACCACACCCAAGTCCATAGTAGTGATGATGAGCTTAAAACAAAGCCAGGTTGCTTATTACTGTAAACACAATTTGCTTCTAGATCCATTTTTGATAAGTTTAAATGCAATAAACAAAGTTGTGTTAAGAATAAGTCATTTTAGAAGAAATCTTGTTTTGTGTGTGGTAGTAAACTCCATCTTATTATAGACTGTGATTATCATGAGAAAAAGATGAGTGTTTCCTCTGGCCATAAGACTTCTAGACCCACATGGACTAATATTGCTAGTATTCCTCATTTGTTCCCATCGCACATGTGAGGCAGGTAAACCGGTTCCTCTAAAGGTAAACCAAAGGTGTATGCATCGTTTTACGCTAACAGGCTTCATAAGCCTTTTCAGTTCCCTACGGTGGAGGATATTCTTCACGGTGACTCTTTGGTTGGTGGAGCAAGTAAGGCTAGGCTTATGCCCTATAGACCTAAAAGTTCTTATTTTCAATCATATACACCTTATGTATCTCATATGACCAAGGCACATGGTGGAGTTAGTATGGCAAATGTTGTTAAGCCCTCAACATGTTATTCTTGGAAAACTCAAAGGAAACGTTCATTCACGGGTACCCAAGAACAAAAATGCATGGTGGGGTGCATTGATTGAGGGAGGCATAAGCCTGGAGAGGCTTATTGTTGTAATTTTTAGTCTAACCATTTTTGCAATGTTTGGATCCTCATATGCCCAGGGAAGCTTAGGTGTTTCTGACACTTCAATTGTCGTTGGTTTCTTCTTTGCTTGATGGTATCTTGTACATGTTTGGTTATTTCTATTTCTTCTTAAAAAACTCTAACCAGTATGTGTTGTTTCTCCTAATTCTAGATTGCAGGTTTTGGTGTTGGTTCATTACTACACCACTCATGGTTTTCATCTCACCATGTCTGACCAAGAGTTGGCTAGCCAGATTATGGCTGTGGTAAAGTCGAAATCCATACATGGTAATCAACTCACCATGATGATGACTGCATTCCATCAAAGAGTTGGCTAGTCCTGAGCAAACGGCTCCAGGTAAAGACATAACAAATCCGTTATATGGTTCTGGCGGTTTGCCAATAAATCGGATGGTTATCGATTTACCATAGTTTTGAACTTAAACATTTGGCTACTCGGTGGTGATGGCTATTGGTAAAGAGACATCAAACCCATTAATTTCAATGATTCACCTCTCACGAGGGTTAACACACACGGAAGTGATGAGAGAATGAGCCGAAGCTATATTGTTGATGTACCTTATGTCAATATGTTACCGCAAGACCTCGGCGTTTCAAAGTTTGGTCATCATAGAGATGAAATTATTTTGTTTCTTCTTCGATGTTCGAAAGTACAATCCTCTGTTCTGAAGTGTTAAAGATTGTCGGGAAGGATTGTTGGAAGCTTTGTTGGTTAAAAAAAATCCTCTAGTTAAAAAATATTAAAGATCCGGAAAGCTGGACTTAAATGATACAATCCTCTTGCTTCTACAATCGGTATTTTAAATTCCAGTTTAGGAATGTTTGGGAATTCAATGAAACGATGATTCTGCTGTCGAAAGCAGTGGATTAGAAAGAAGACACGAGTAAAATAAACATACAAAGTAGGAACTATCTTAAAATTTATTCTCTGGTAGTGAAACAGTTAAATCGGCCGTGGAATCTCTGAAGTAGTGAAGCAGATTGAAATCTTGAAGCGTGGAATCACAAGTAGTGAAGCGATGAAATCTTTGGCCGCGTGGAATCTGAAGTAGTGAAACAGTTGAAATCTTTGCCGGTGGAATCTCAAGTAGTATTGAAGCACAAGTGGATTACAACTGAAGCACAAGTGGATTCTTTGAAGTTACATTTCTCTTTAGTAGTAAGCGGTCGTGATTATGCTAATAGAGTGAATCCACGTAGGATAGGGAGGCGCAGTATTATTTAATGCTATACACTCTAATTGGCAGTTTCAGTCCCTCAAGTTTCTAAAATTGTCAAAAATAGTCCCTGAGTAAAAATTTCAAAAGAAAAATCACCAAAGGTCCTTTTAATATCATAACTTGTCAAAATTAGTCCTTTGGTGAAAAATTTCAAAAGTTTTGAGAAATACAATTTTAGTCCTTGAAATTTCGATAATGACGAAAATACCCTTTGAGTTTCAAAAATGACAAGTTTGGTCTTTGGAGCATTGGATATTGTCAAGTTTAGCCCTTGGACTCTAATTTCGAATTTACACGTGCTGGTCCCCTGGATTTTCGAGTTAGCACTTTTGGTCCTTGAAATATCAAATGTTTGATATCCTAATCCTAAATCTAAATAACTACAAATCCAATAACTATCCTAGGCCCAATACCCATCAACCTACCCGGTCCAATCCAAAAACCCATTTACCCTTGGTCAAGTTATTAACCCTACCCACCCTGCTTCTCCTCACTCACTTCCCCCAAAACAATATCTCCCAGCCCCAAGAACCTCCACAATAAAGTAAACCAAAACTCACCAAACACTCAACTATCCCACAACTCGACAACCCCACTACCATGCAAAACCGACTTTTCCAAATAAGAAAAGAAAAAAAAAATAAATAAAGAGAAAAAGCAAGAAACTTGAGGTACCAATGAGTCAGAGGCAGAGCACGCGTGATTTGGCTTATCTCAAGTGGACAGAGAAGACCAAAAGAGAGAGAGATGAAGACATTGAGAGTAGCATAAATAGCTCTTGTAGCCATTGTATAAGAGTTAGTCAGTTTTAGTAGTTAGTTAGTTTTCTTTAAGTTTAATTTTAATTCTCTAGTTTTAGTGTAGAATTTGATGCTCTAGCTCAAATTTATTTTCACAGTAATTTACATTCCATGTAACTTCGTGTTTTTAATGCAATTTGATTTCGGCTTAAAAAAAAAAAAAAAAAATTGTTAAATCCAAGATCCGGACTCAACTAGAGTGTATAGTAACAATGATCGAATGCACAGCGGAATATTAAGAACACAATCAAAGTTACCAACAAGGTTTTTTCTTATCAAACTAATGATCCTCTATGGATCTTTACACCCTCACTAAAGAGGTTTTTCTTGAATGTTTTTCTCAAAAGAGTTTTTTTAATACATAAGACCTAAGTTCCTTTTATAGACAAGGAACACTATTCCCTTTATTGGAAAAAGTACAAGCATGCAACTAAAGTACAAGCATGCAACTAAATAATAAATGTAAAGCCCATATGCATGCCCATGCTAACCTTTGGCAAGACACTAAAGCTATCCTCGGGCAAGATAATAATAAAGATGGGCTAGCATTAAATAATACTTTGCGCCTCCCTATCCTCACGTGGATTCACTCTATTAGCATAATCACGATTTCACGCTTTACTACTTCAAGAAATGTAACCAATGCAGAATCCACTGTGCTTCACATTGGAATCCACTTGTGCTTCACTACTCCACCTGCTTCAAGATTTGTTTACTTTACTTCAAGAGATTCCGCGAATGCCAAGATTTCAAGCTGTTTCACTACTTCAAGATAGATTCCACGCCAAGATTTCAACTGCTTCACTACTTCAGATTCCACGACTTCAGATTTTCAATTTGTTTCACTACTTCAGAGAATAACTTCAACATAGTTCCTACTTTGTATGTTTATTTTACTTCGCTAGAAACTCTTCTTCGGCAGAATCCACATTTTCTCGACAGTGGAATCAACATTTCACAGAATTCCCAACATGTTATACGAATCGCTTTAAAAAGACCCAAAAAGACGAAATAAATTTCTTAGTTAAGGAGTTAAAATATGTCACATGAAACTCTTAATATCCATAAATTTATTATAAAAAAAAGAATAATAAAATAAAATACATGATTTACTGAAATTTTTTATTTCAGGGTACTCGCCGTCACAACGCGCGGGTACCCTGCTAGTAAACCTTTAATATGGGATGGAAGAATAGTCTTGCAAACATTGCATTTTCATTCCACGCAACTAGGGGTATTGATCGGGCCGGGTTGAACGGCTTTGGGTCACTTTGGGTTGGGTCAAAGTCGGGTCAAGGATAAAAGTAATATACCTGAACTCGACACTATTTGAACTCATGTTAGTCGAGTTCAGGTCAATTCGAGTCGTGTCCACTCGGGTTGGGTTCATTCGGATTTAGGTCAAACCCAAATATGAGTAATATGGTAATAAAATTATTTGTAATTGTTTAAATAAAAAAAATTTATAAAAATTATATTAAAAAACCTTTTATTCAGGTCAATCAGGTCGGCACGAACTCAAGTTAGCCAAATATTTTTACATGATATCTGACCCTATTCAGTATTCGGATTACTCGGGTTGACCTGAATAACATGAATAAAACTATTGGCTTGAATAACCCGACCTAAATAAACTAATCAGGTTCGGATCCGGGTCAAGTTTAGATCAGTTTTTTTTACACCCTGCATGCAAGTATGCAACCATTTGATCCAACACTTTGACTTTCAATAAAAATCCACACAAAACTCAAAGACATATGTTCTGTTACACTTTGTCCTTAACCAAACCTTCCATTTCTCACCTTTATATATTTCCATTTTCAGGGTATCTCACACACTGTCAAGATCTCAAGTCTCAACTTGTCACAATTAAAAACCATTTCTTTTTGGAAACCTGAAAGTTGCCAGATCAATCTTTAAACCCAACAACACATATTTTAATAATATAATAATACTAGTAAGTTCATTTCTAAAGAATTTGTCACATGTTTTGACCTTATATTATGCTTTCAAAAGAATGCACCAACTTTTTTATATTCACTTGATCACATGGGTTCTAATATCTTTTGAAGCAAAAACATTCATGGGGTTGTTTCTAAATGTTTAGGTTGATGTTCTTGATATATAGATCAAGTGAAGATTAGATATTTGGCATGGCATATGCTAATACAAGATCTGTAAGGTATTATTGTATCCTCTTAAAATGTTTTAATATGTTTTTAAATTCAATGTATTGGTTATGTTGATTATTTTGTCCGAGGTCTTTCTGAAAACAGTCTCTCAGAGTAGGAGTATGACTATCTACATCCTACCTCTAAGAACCCTGCTTTGATAGGATAGGTTATTGTTGTGTTTTGCATGCTGTTTAGTTTAGTGTGGTGAGATAATTAAGGGGTGTTTGAGAATGCTTGTTAAATATTAGTTTTCGGTTATTGAGTTATGATACACTGGCCGGAGGCCCTCCCGGAAGCAGTCTCTCTATTATCGGGTTTATCCTGGTGGTAGAGGTAGGATCTGTCTACATTTCACCTCCCCCTTACCCTGCTTTGGCAGTATTGGGTTTGTTGTTGTTGGTTATTGAGTTATGATATGGGGGTGTTTGGGATTGGTTATTGAAGTTTGTAGTAGCATTGTATTAAAGTAGACTAGCATGGTACCTGTTTAGAGCAGGGCGTCTAATAGTTTCATTCGTTTTATTTGTTTTTGGTTTTCTGCGGTTTCTGGTGGTAGGGGACGGGTTCTGCGGTGGTGGTGTAAGAGAGGAGTAGTGGGTGATTTTTAACTTTTTCATTGAGCGGGTAAAACTGGTGGTACGGGTAGGTTTGGAGTGGAGTTTGGATGATTTTACGATAAAGTTAGATCTGTTATATAAATAGTTTATACTGTAATATAGTGTAGATTAGTAGTAACAAATGCTGTATTGAAAGTGCTTATGTGATTATCTTATAAGGAATAACTAATTGGAAATTAGCATGTTGGTATAGCTTATTTTCATAGAAGATGAGAACTTAAGGACTGGTTATCAGAAGTTCAGAACTACTTATCTGAATATATAAAAGTGAAATAAGCTGTTTTGAGTTGATTATCATAAACCATTTATACCATAAAGTATTGCAAAAAGCAATAATTGAGGGTGTTTCTGATTGCTTATTCAAAATGCTCATACAATTATTTGTAAGTGAAATAATTTATCACAGATAAAGCAATAAACAGATCAACAATTTTTTATAACAGTCCTAAACTAATGATTAAAATGTAGTTTAGTTGTGTTGACTTTTTCTTCAAGATCTTAAAGTCAACTGGAGTGACTTTGGGTTTATGGGTGTTTTAATCTTTACCCGAATAAATTTACAGATTTCAAGATGATGCGGATTTACCAAAGTATCAACCAGTCAATGGTGACAACTTATTTAAGGTCAAATACAACATTGATGGAAAACAGATGCCCGGAACAAGAAAACCTGAAAAACGGCCCGAAAACCACCCAAGATCCTCCTTAAAGTCCAAAGTTTTGTCAAGAGTTTTTTCCGAAGATTACGAAAGAGTGAAAAAGAAAATCTTGGATCCACGAGGTTTGACCATACGAAAATGGAACAAGGTTTTCTTGGTAGCGTGTTTGGTATCGTTATTTGTAGACCCTTTGTTCTTTTACTTACCGTCAACTAGGAAAAACGTTTGTATTGACATTGGATCTACCCTCAAAGTCAGTCTCACCATTGTTCGATCGATAGCTGATATTTTTTACATGATTCATATATACGTTAAGTTCCTAACCGCTTATGTGGCGCCATCTTCCCGTGTATTTGGAAGAGGTGAGCTTGTTATAGACACTTCCAAGATAGCAAAAAGATATATTAAGGGCGATCTTTGGATCGATTCTGTAGCTGCCTTACCACTTCCTCAGGTATACAAATTATCAGAATCTCGTCTTCTTTTGGTCATTTTCATAATATGCCAACGCACTTTTTATTTTTTCTCATTTTACCTTTTTTGTACATATAAGACACCAAAATGTACGTTGGTATTTTATGCACATAACCTTTTTAATTTTGTTAATTGTGACACCATTTGTTAATTTTCTTCGTTTTATGATCAATGAAGCTGCTTATTTGGATAGTTATACCAAGCTTAAGTGGTTCAGTAATGGCTAACACGAAGAATGCTCTTCGTTTCATTATCATCCTTCAATACGTCCCGAGGTTATACCTTATCTTCCCGCTCATGTCACAAATAGTCAAATCTACGGGTGTTGTCACAGAAACAGCATGGGCTGGAGCAGCCTATAACTTAATGTTATACATGCTGGCAAGCCATGTAAGTCGCTATGTTTACTATAATCATATTAGAGACAAAAAATGATTTTTTAAAATGTGCCAAAATGGGCAGATTCGGTAATTAATCAAATGAGTTATGGCTGAAACTAGCCATTCCTTAGTATGGGTCGCAACAGGACGGGTTGTCTGGATTTACCTATACACACATTTTTGGTCAATTTATGCAGTAACCATATGCATTACTTCTTTAGCACCGATAGAAGCAAGCCATTCTTTAGTAGCGGTTGAAATGGGTTGGGCCGGATTGACCCATACAGATTGTCTTTGCCACTATATAATCTAAATCTTTTGAATAAAACAAAAATTGAAGGTTGTATGGATTAAAATTATACTTTGTGCGACTTTTTATTTGTTTGACCCGTTTGAATAAAATACAGCTCAAATCGACCCATTCATGTGTAAATGAGCTGACATTGCCACCTTTAGTTTTCTTGTACTAATCTTAATTTTACAGTTTGTTGGAGCTTGTTGGTACCTTTTAGCAGTCGAGAGAGAAGAATCCTGCTGGCGAAGTGTATGTATTGCTGAAGATCCAGCTTGTGAAGACAAGTTTTTCGACTGTGATATAATTAATGTACCTAACAGACACTCGTGGTTCCAATCGAGCAACGTGACAAATAAATGTGTCCCAACTAGTGGCTTCTATCCATTCGGTATCTATGGTGAAGCACTAGAATCAGAAGTTACTTCAGCCTTGTTCTTCAACAAGTACTTCTATTGTCTTTGGTTCGGCTTAAAGAATCTCAGGTGCACTACACATTCTAGTAAAAAATCTTGTTTGTTTGCTTTTTTTTCATTTCTAAATGTTTTTAGCCGCACGACTAAATGAAAATATAATTAATTGCCTGATTTATGTAGTTCTTTGGGGCAAAATCTGTCGACGACCACATACATTGGCGAGATCATATTTGCCATTGTTGTCGCGGTTGTGGGATTGGTTCTTTTCGCGTTGTTAATAGGAAATATGCAGGTAAGTTTCATATAGTTTTCAAGATTATTTATTCTATGGTTTCATATTTGGTGACAGTATTTAGTTTCTCTGACAGACTTATCTTCAATCGACAACTGTTCGATTAGAAGAATGGAGAATCAGGAGAACCGATACAGAACAATGGATGCGCCACCGCCAATTGCCTCCAGAACTCCGACAAGCCGTTCGGAGATACGATCAGTATAAATGGGTAGCCACCCGAGGTGTGGATGAAGAGTCTCTTCTCAAAGGACTTCCGTTAGATCTTCGGCGTGATATAAAACGCCATCTTTGTTATGATCTAGTTCGACGAGTAAGTTCAGTTATTCCAATGTACCACAGGACTGTTTATGTAATTTACTAAAAAAGTTTCCTTTTTTCGTCGATAGGTTCCTTTGTTTGATCAAATGGACGAACGAATGTTGGACGCTATATGTGAGAGGCTAAAGCCGGCTTTATGTACACAAGGAACGTGTCTAGTCCGAGAAGGTGACCCTGTGAATGAAATGTTATTTATAATTCGAGGAAACCTCGATTCCACCACCACTAATGGTGGCCGGACCGGCTTTTTTAATTCATGCCGGATAGGCCCGGGTGACTTTTGTGGCGAGGAGCTTTTGACGTGGGCTCTAGACCCACGTCCAAGTGTCATCCTTCCATCGTCCACGCGAACAGTAAAAGCCATCTCAGAAGTTGAAGCATTTGCACTTATAGCCGAGGATTTAAAATTCGTTGCCTCACAGTTTAGAAGATTGCATAGTAAGCAGTTGAGACATAAGTTTCGGTTTTATAGTCATCAGTGGCGGACATGGGCTGCATGTTTTGTACAAGCTGCGTGGCGTAGGTTCAAAAGGAGAAAAAGTGCTAGGGAACTTCAAGCTCGTGAGAGCTTTGCAAGTGTTGACTACGAGCCAAGTTATAGCGTGATCAATACCCCATCTCCCGACCCTGGTTACGGTGCTTACGTGGCTAGAATGGCGAGTAGAAGGGCAGGAGGCTCGAAATCCAGTGGCGTTGGCTCGTTACAAAAGCCAGCAGAACCTGATTTTTCGGTAGATGAGGAGTGATTATGAAAAAATATTTTAGAAGTGTGGAGAAAGTGAGAAAAAAAGAAAGTAAAGGGGGTAAAGTGAAAATACGATTCGGGAAATTGTGAATACGTAGACTTGTTATGTGTTTTACTATGATTCTTGAATTATACGTGGTCTAATACTTTAGAACATGGAAATAAAACGTGTGTTAATATTTTTCTCAACGTGTTTTTAGATTCTGTATTTGCGAAAGTGTTACCAAATGATAGAACCAGAATCAAATATTAACGGCTGCACAATTTTTTTAGTACCACTATAAATATATTTTGATGTACCAAGTGCATTTAAAATGCATTTAATAAAAATCGATTGTTTTTAAAAAAGTTAACATTACATCGGAATAATCGATAAGTGTCCTGATATCCCGCGGGAACCACCGTTTCCGTGTACCAAAAAAAATGTAAGAAACACTTCCCACATGACAATATGACATCGAGTAAATAACAATTGTGAATCACAAGAACGTGTAGATTGTTAGACGGCAACACTAATACAAAAAGTTGAGTTAATTACATAAATGGTCCCTATGGTTTGTCGGGTTTTACGGGTTTAGTCCCTATACTTTTTTTTGCGGATCTCGTCTCTATGGTTTTGACCCGTTACGGTTTTGGTCCCTTTACCACTTTTTCTGTTAGTTTGACCGTCAAGGTTGGTTAAAATGACACATACCTCGTTTGTCTTAAAGATTGATGTGGTTTTGTCTCATTCATAACGATTTAGTCCTTGGTTGTTTTTTTTTTTTTTTTTTTTTTTATAATTAACATTAGTACTAAATTTTTAATTCATTTTTTTTTTGTAAATTTTTATTTTTATTTCTTATAACATATTTATGTCAATTTATTTATTTATTTTAAAGTTTAATTATGTCAAAACTTTAAAAACAATATTTTTTTTAACAATTATTTTTAACAAATTAAAAATCTAATATTTTAACAATTTTTTTAATTTAATAATTTTTTTTTTTTTAAATTTTTAACAGATTAAAATTTTTATAATTTTAAACAATGTTTTTTTAATTCAAAAAAAAATTAAAATTTTGACGGATTATGTCAAAACTTTTAAAGAAATTATGTCAAAACTTTTTTTGTCAAAAAAAATTTCAAAAGATTTATGTCAAAAAATTTTTAAAAAAATAAAAAAAAATAATCTGACTTAATTAATGATGAAAGTTTAACCAATTTTTTAAAAAGCTTTTTGTGAAAATTTTATAAAAAAAATCTCGTAAAAAGTTCAAAAAAAGTTTAAAAAATCTGTCTAAAAAGTTTTTTAAAAAAATATGTGAAAAACTTACTTAAAAATTTCGGAAAAAAAAAATTGAAATAAAAAAATTATTAATAAAAATTTATTAATGATATTATTAATGAAAAATTCGGACAAAAAAATTTAACCACCCACGAGGACCAAAACAATTCGAAAAAAAAAATATTAATAATATTATTAATAAAAAATTCAGACAAAAAAATTAGGACAAAAATTCGGACAAAAAAAATAAATAAAAAAAGTAGGGACCAAATTCGTGATATTTTACAAACCACATGGACCATATAATAAAAGGGTATTTCTGTCATTTCGGCAATTTAAACACCCACTTGACGGTCAAACTAAGAGAAAAAATGGTCAACGGACCAAACCCGTAACGGGTCAAAACCATAGGGACGAGATCCGCAAAAAAAAGTATAGGGACTAAACCCAGAAACCTGGCAAACCACGGGACTATTTATGTAATTAACTCTAAAAGTTTGAATATATATATATATATATATATATATATATATATATATATATATATATATATATATATATATATATATATATATATATATATATATATATATATATATATATATATATATATATATATATATATATATATATATATATATATATTTTTTTTTTTTTTTAAAGCAATCACTATTTCACAGTATATTTTATAAATGCCTCTAACAAGACTTGAACCTATAACCTTTAAGTCGGTGGACAACTCGTATACTACCAGACCAAAAACCTTAGGTAAAAGGCTTGTAGATTTGGTACATGAACTAATTTTTTTTTACGACAGTACTATTATCAAACAACTAACAACTTAAAGGCAACAATTTTTATCGAGCAACTATTTCTAAGACCACATGTAATGGGGAAAAGGATCACGTATCCCGCTCTCCCCTTCACGCATCAATCATTGTTACCCCTCCCCCGACCACCCGAAATTTGGAAGTGATTTGGTAATGCAGATGACCAGATTATTTTTCTTTGGTATCAATATGAGACGAGTTGTTACACTTATAAAAAATGCTCTAAATCCACACGCACATGTTGCCAAATGTGAGTGTAGCATTAAATAATCTAGTACTCATTTTCTCCTTTCTAAAGAAAAAAATAAAAATAAAAATCTAATACTCATTTTCATGTTTACCTGAGTATCCGGACAAAAAAAATGTTCACTTTATATCTTCAAGTACTTGATCTAAGATATGAAATAAAATAAAACTGAAAATGATGAAAAGAAAACACAACTGTACGTTGGGCTATGTTATACAAACTCTCCTTATATTGTCATATCAAAAGGTTTTGATCAAACCGTACAACCCGCGATACACACTGTACAAGCCGATGATGCATCCAATAATTAGATACACTCCCTGTGGGAGGGTATGGAATTGTGAATAACTCACCCCCTACACATTTTCGATTCATTTACAAGTATAGATGCATCTTTTTAAAAAATTTCCCCTCTCATTTAAAATGTGTGGCTAAAATTTCTTCTCACTCTTCTCATTTCAGATTTTCTTCTCTCTAGATCTCTTCTCATTTGTCTAATGCATATTTAACTTTTGTACCCAAAAAAATTGTAGTCTTGTTATGATCTACCATTTCCGTATTAGTAAAATAATTGTCTTTCGATAAAAAAAATTATAATTTAAGAAAAACATAATTATTACTGATTTGTCTTTTTTAATTTTTGTAAAGTGACAGTTTTACTTATAACTAATTAATTAATGTCTTCTTTAAAGTTTGTAATAATAATTTCAAACAGGTGTAATATGGGAAACTCGACCAAACGTCTCTATTTACATTTAAGGTGTGTTTGGTGTAGAGCATTTAAAAGCGATGAGTGGTGAATCATCACTCATCTAGGGGTGGAAACGAGCCGAGCCGAGCTCGAGCTCGAGCTCGTTTCGAGCCTTATATTTTGAGCTCGAGCTCGGCTAAATTTATGATGTGTTAAAGAAAATAAAGATCAAATGGAGCTCGGCTCGTTAATTACATAAGGTTCGAGCTCGTTTACTACTTTTAAGCTCGTTTATACGTATATATTTCTAGGGCTTGTTTAGGGTCGCGAGCCTACTCGAGCATTTTGTACAGAGCTCGGGCTCGAGCTTGATTATTAAATGAGCCCAAAATTAGGCTCGAGCTCGGGCTCAAGCTCGTTTAAGCTCGGATCGTTCGAGCTTTTTACCGATCTGATCCCGAGCTTTTTACGAGCGGCTCGGCTCGTTTCCACCCCTGGTGGTGAACGTTGAGCGTTATGATTTTGATTTTTAATGTTTATTTGGCAAGCAACAAGTAGTTTTATATAATTTTTCAAAATGGTCAACACTCCATGAAAAAACATTTATGAGCATTGAGCATTTAATAGTTGCTTTACACATTATGATTACACATACAACTATATTATCAAACATTAATTTTAGAAAAAATAATTACCACTCACAGTTATTGTTTACTAGCTTATAGACCCGTGAAATCACGGGAAGTTTTAAGAAAAATACTTTATTAAGGAGTCATGTGTTTGAATAAACTAACAAATAGTGATAAACGTAAATGTATTCCATTATTTTTCGAAGAGAGGCAAAGTAATATGTCAATGATATGATAAACAATCAGGTTTGTGCCGAATAATAAAATAAATGTGATCGTCTTCTCCAACATGTGGATAGTCTTAGATAACAAAGCTATTAGTCAACGATAAAGATTTGAGTATTCTATGTTCGTTCCGTGAACATCTAAATATAAAGAAGAAGAAAAAAACACAAAAGTAAAACTAAATAAAGTTGTAAAGTTTAAAAAAAATGATATAAGACATGTCATTTATATAATTGTACATACATGTTGAACAAATCATATACCTTAAAATACTTCTTTGTAGACAATGTTTGCATTTATAATACTTTTCAAGATATTATCATCTTCATCATAAATAATAATTTTAAGACCTCTTTTGTTTTTTATTTTGGAAACAGGAACGTAAAGATTGTAACTAAAAGGGATTATATTTGAAAAGTAATATGGATGCGATTTTTTTTTACTTAGTCTTTCAATATTTTAATATCAATCTTAAGACTCATGCCAACTTAAAGTTTGCATAAAACAGATAATAAGTGTCAATCTTAAAACTGGTATTTAAGTTTCTCATGTTTGTATACCATGAATTAAACTATTTATAAGTAAATAACTTTGAGTTGCTACATATAATATAAAGCAACTTCATTTTGAATATTTTTGAGACAAAACCAACAAAAGTAACCTCATTTGTAAACTAATATTCTAAATGTGTAACAACATTGTTGTATCAAGTCATTAGGTTGACATGGATATGTACTCTCTCATGTGTCGTGTATTTATAAGTGACTGCTATAGTAATACTTTATAAGTTGTACAATGTCTAAATTTATTTGAAACATTACACGTACATGTACATTTTTTTGGTACATAACAAAACTTGATCTAAAGGGATATGAGAATGGATATAATAAGTTGAGAAGAGCATTTAATATATATAGGCTTATTCCACTCTCGCTACAAAAAATAGTACTACAAATATGAATATATATACAGAAGATACACTCACATTTCTGATAAAATATGGCTGAATCTTACGAAGCTATTATAGAGCAGCCATGGCTGTCATTTGATCTATGTCTACAAGTGCCTTCTTTGATAAGTTATCGACTTGACATGTTTCACCTTTTTCAAATCAGTACCTCAACTCTTATTTAATAATGACCATCCATTTTTGCACAATGTTCTTCTAATATTTATTTAAGTACTCACAGGCATAATTATTTGGCTGTTAGACACCTCACTCAGATACTTAAGGCACATGCTCACTTACCTACCGTTTCTTAGTTGTAGTTAGACCATTTAAATGTTACTTGACGTAGCGTATATGTGTGAAACCTAGCTAAACCACAAATAGACCCGTGTAATCATTAAGTAGAGGTTTGGTATATAGTGGACACAACTTTATTCGTGCACCTAACTTCTTAATGAAAATTTTCTTTCAAGATTTTTAGATGAGGTAGCCTATATGTGAAGCCTAGTTAAGAATCAACTAAGTGGGGCAGTTGCATTATCAAAGTTTGTATCTTGTATTTATCTGGATTATGCATTATCAAACTATTAGAAATAAAAAGTAAAATAATATTGGATAGATAAACCACAGTTAGGAGGGTATGGTTTCGTAGTTATAAAACTGCAAATAAGAACTCTTAAATTTTAAATGAAATAATGAATTAGTGGAACAGACATCACAGCCTACATTATAACTATCACTTTGAAAAGCCAGCATATCAAGGAGATCAAACTACACATTTTATCAAATACGTTGTGGTCATTCCATATCACAATCAAATTACTCAATAAGAAGAGATTTATGCATACATTTTTATTTTTTTAGTTATTCAAGCACTAACCTTTAGGCTCTTCTCACTGCCAATACAATAACGCTTATAACCTTCAAAAAAGATATACCAACATCATTTAGAATGCCCGTTTACAAAGCATATGAAAAATAATACTATTACATGCATAGATTATTATGGGCCAAGTAGATTTTAATAGGACCTAAAACACACTCAACGCACATGTCTCACTTACACAGCTCCATCATTAAAGATACATGCAAAATAAGCTATAAATGAAATTTGCTTAGTCATTGCTAACACAATTCCCTACTTGCCATTCTAAAATCAGATAGAAGAAACGCTAAAAATAAAAACAAAGAGAAACATACTACCATCAGATAGAAGAAACGCTAAAAATAAATTTGGATGCATACCTTGAAAGTATACACAACCATGCTATACCGTTTCTTAAGAATCATTCGTTTGCATCATAGGTGAATGGAAGGACGTCCTAAGAAACCACGTAATTCATCAATGTGATTTTCCCCAATTTTTTCTAGGGTTACGCTAAAACACAATTAAATCGAGAATAATCAAAGAAAAATATATTCTAGTTTAATCGAAACAAAATAATTGAAATTATATATATATACTAAAACCCATTGCGGGGCACTGTAGCTACAGTGGATACTCAATTTTCAGTTTAGCCCCTTAGGTTATTGATCAATTGCAAAGTTAGTCCTTAACGCTCCATTAACTAACAATCGAGGATTAAATTTGAACGAACAATAACCGGGGTTCTTTCTCACAAGAAATATTAAACACAAGCGACCCACGAGGTTAACTTTTTTTTTCACCGTTAGTCCCTAAGGACTAACGCTTGCAACAACTTCACGTTAGTTTCAGGACTAAAAATGAAAATATCGATTACTCTAAATGTAACGGTACCAAACAAGACTTGCTACGGTGCACACATAGTTGGAAATAGTAAGTGTACTGTTCATGCTAATTTACACTTATAGTCCCTCAAGTTAGCTTCAAATCGCACTGTTAGCCCCGTTATCGACCTTTTGCAAATTTCGTCCTTAATAAAAAAAAACAATATTTTTTTTTTTTAGCCTTAGATTAAACACAACATCCTCGGCAATGGCGGGTGCCCCTTCGTATGGAACTAATATGGAAACCCTAAATATATTACATTGAATTGGTACTTACATGTTGACAAAAGAGAAATCATTGGCACACTGATTGATTAGAGTATGATGGCATAGTTTATTAAGACCAAATCGAAGATTATTTTGAATCTGAATCGGTACTTATATGTTGTGAAAGAGAAATCAGCTGGCAATAATCGGAACTGATTTGAGATGAAATTGGTGTTTTTGATTTTTGAATCGTGGTGCGTTTAAGATGAATCTGTTATGGACTCGAGATTAATATATGAATGGGTTTATAATTCATTCTCTGAATCAATGCCATAAATATTACTGTAAAACGTAAGTTATTTTGAAGGTATATTTGACAAAGATTGAATGTGATTGAATGGGTTTTAAAAGGGGCGTACTCAAGAAGCTTGACTTTATTTGTGTTGAATGGAATGAGTATATGCATGGCAGTTGTACATTCTAAAAGATTCGTCCAATCAAATTACAGACACATCAGCGCATTAATTTTTTGGACTGCTTCAAAGACTGGTACAATACTCTTGTTTATTATATTAGATAGATAAATCCTCCTCAGAGCATAGGGTATGGCAACGAGGGAGGCTCGCTGGTCCGAGGTGGCACCTCCGCCGTTGTCCGCCACCTCTCGCCACCACACCACTGCCTTTCACCACTTCTCCCTTTGTCGCCCCCACGAAATGAAAACGACAAAACAAATTATGTATTATGCATTATGTAACGGTTGAATTTAAAAAATATATATATATATATATATATATATATATATATATATATATATATATATATATATATATGTGTGTGTTTTTGAGGGTGGGTGGGGCTCAAGTGAAAACGTTTGAATTAGTTGTGAATGAGGGGTATTTTTAAGTGGGTGTGTTGAAGTGATATGACACATGTAGGACCTAAGTGAAAAGGTGTGTCTAAACCACCATACCCTATGCTTTTATTGTTACTGTTATTGTTACTTATAGTGGACAATTAAAATGAATATCTAAAAAAAACGTGAACAATTTGAGACCGAAGAAGTGCAATATTTACCTGAAAAAAGTTTGAAGATTGGTAAGAATCGAATACAAAAAAGGAAAAGCAAAAGTTAAAAAGAGTGGGCATGATAAAAAGTACGGAGTAACAAAAAAAATTCGGAGATCAAACCAAAGAAAGAAAAGCTACGTTCCATCCACCTGTCCACAAATTACAAAAAGGATTTATACCTTTACATGATGAAAGTAAAATATTCAAACACACTTAGGTAGCACGGAGTGAAGCTTTCTACTCCATCGAGCTCATGAAGCCGCTCGGGTACACCGTCGCGTGTATTTCGGGTATGCAAATCGGGTAAGCAATTCGAGCTGGGAACCCGCGTTTGAACGTTGGAAAAGTGTACGTTGGGGGGAGCTTTTGGACGTTAAACAACGGCTACTTTAGCCCAAAAAAAAAAAAAGTTCTTCCTATTTAACACCTACACTCATCTCTCAAAAAAATAATAATTACCCTTACATTTAAAAAAAAAACACACACTAATCTCTCTATAACCGTCTTCGATATGATCTCACGGAGCACGTAGCACGTGAATACTTGCCTCATCTCGATGATTAATGGGTTTTTTTTTATTTTAATCTAGTTATTTTTAAGTATTATGTTATGTTATTTTTTTTAAGTATTATGTAATGTTTTTATTTTAATGAAATGGTATGCTTTTATTTTAAATATTGTATTTGATTTTATGTATTTAAAAAAAAAAAATGAATTAGGGTATTAGGGTACCACTCCCACTAGTTAGGTAGTGTTTAGGGTAGAGGGGTAGTTTGAGTTTTGAAGGTTTTTATTGGATAGAGGTGATGTGGCACCCCCAGGGTATTAGGGTATTAGGCAACCACTCCTTCCTCCCTTAGGGGGTGTTTGGTTAAGCTAATTTAGTGGGCTTACGAGCTTATTAGCTTATATAAGCTCATAAGCCCAAACTAAGTGTTTGGCTAAGCTTATATGAGTGGGCTTATGAGCTTATTTATGGGTGTTTTGATAAGCCAGAAGAATGGGGCTTTTTTATGAAGAGTCTGACTTATATAACTCTTCACTTACATAATTTACATTTTTGACCTCATAACCTAACCATATATCATCTTTTTCTCTATGTCGATGTTAGTGACAGATTCATTTGACTTGTGTTTCTCATTCTTATAAGCTTATTCATGTCTTTTTAGTCATTTACAACATAAGTCAAATCAAGGGGGCGTTTGGTTCGCTGTAATTCGTTGTAATTGTAATCTGAATTACATTCTAATCATGTTTGGTTAGCAAGGTGAAAGGAATTGTAATTCAGATTACATTACAGTGACTGTTTGGTTTGCATTGAAATTGTAATTCAGTCATTACAATTACATCAAGTGAGGGAATCTAGATTGCATAGGAAGTTGGATGGAAAGTTTTGAATTACGTCGTAATTCAGAATTTGTTTACTTTATTATTATTATATTTTTATTATTAATATTCTTTTTTATTACTATTTTATTATTATTATTATTATTTATTTTTAATATTATTATTATTTTATTATAATTATTATTACTATTTATTATTATTATTTGATTATTATATATATATATATATATATATATATATATATATATATATATATATATTTTTTTTTTTTATAAAAACATCACTTTCATTAGAAACAAAACCAATGGATTACAAGAAATTAATGGGGAGCCTCGAAACAACTGGGCTCACACCTTTACTTGCAATAGCAAAACTAATCCCATCCGAAGATATGAGCAACCGCATCCCAATGTCTTGAGTTATAGAGAACTTCCGGATCCGCTTAAGTAAGGTCACCGCGTACCCATTCAAGTTCTCTAAGGAAAATGAGAAAGGGTGAACCCATATCCAATGTCTGACATTTGGCTCCGATTTGATGCGCTTACGTTTTGCGGATCAATCATGCACGACACTGGCACAAAATCCATCATACCGGTTTGTGTAAAGGGGGGACGACCGTCAAATCGACACATACGCCCCGCCCTCCATCCCAGAATAGAGCAAGATATCCGCCGTAAGACTTGCTCCCTTTCTCCACCCAATCCGATGTCAACCTCTTTACGAGTGAGACCCGTGATCGAGAACAAATATCAACCAAAGTGTCACGCACTATGTTGTGCCGATGTTTAATACCAATAGTGCCAAGACACGATACTGAGATGGTCCCCGTAAATATCCCCTGTGAAAACCTTGGAGTGTTGGGCATCTGAACTGAGGCGAAGAGGGAACGCCTAGCCGATAACATAGTACACATCATGTAGTTCTGCATTCATAGTCAGTCCGCCCCAAATATCGGGACTACTCGAGCCATCAGTATGGTCTTCCATTTGCGATCTCCATAGGGCCATTTGTCTAGCAGATAAGCAGAAGGTGGATACAGCCTCTTTGGTGACAGACTATGAATGCCAAAACTTTTTAAGTTTTATAAAAAAAAAAGATTTACATTACATTGTGAGTCAACCAAACACATTGACAGATTTCATCAATTACAATTACATCACATTACAATTACAACACATTCCAATTCTTTAAATTACAATTACATCAAATTACAATTCCTTCCAAAGATTACAATTCCATCAAAAACATTCTGTGAACCAAACGCCCCCTAAGCGGCTTATAAGCTTATATCCATAAGCCGCTTATTATAAAAAGCCTAAGCCCACTAAATAAGCTTAGCCAAACAAGGCTTTAATTAGAATGTCCCGATCATTTAACATGGTGTGCAAATCATCTCCGCATACAGCTTGTACATCACGCATACAGATTGTACATCACGTATCAAACTTGTACACTCATATCCACCTTCATATTCACACACACATAATGAAATGAAAAGGAAGATATTATTATCATTATCAATCTAAATAAAATAAAATTAATTTATTTGCGAAGAAGACGAAGACGAAGAAGAAGGCTGTTATTATCGATCCACCTTGTTCACGTAAACCCTAACTTTCCGTTAGATCTGTTAGAAATCAGTGGTTGTTTTAAATCTCTATATGTATATAGATTGTCAATATCGTTGTTATGATCGATTACTCTGTGTTTTTTGGTGGTTAATTTTGTTATGAGTATGTTTATTTAGACAGTGTTTATGCCTTATGATGTGTGGATCGAAGGTATTTAAGTAGTAATGTTGTTAGGTTTTGTAAAATTGAGATCTGTGATAGAGCGTTATATAAGTAGTAATGTTGCGCGTAATGGAGGATACAGGAAAGTTATGGTTGAGGGGTAAAGTTTGATAATTTTTAGAAACCGCACTACAAATCGTTTCGTTAGGCTATGCACAGTCGATGGGTCAAGTGATTGGTCATAGCTCGGTCATGGTCGGTCACATCGACCGTGGGTGTTTGGTCATGGGTCGGTCAAGCAACAAGATTCTCCCAAATCGGTCGAAATTTCAATCGATAATTTACACACCATTTCTTTCTTTTTTTTTTCTTTTTTTTAACTTGGTCCCCGACTGTGTCAACTTGGTCGTCGGAGAGAGAAAGCTGATGTGGCAAGGTCGTGTCTGGTCACTGTGCCCGGCCTTAGGGGGCAAATTACAAAAATAGCTAGATATTTTTAAAATTTTATACTACAATGCTAGGGGGCACGTGCTCCCCCTCCTCCGCAACCAACTGAGCTGTGTGACCGAGGGCTGGCCCTAATGTTGCAATAAATAGGCTTATTGTATAGCTAATGATGTCAATGTGTCTTTGATTTTTGGGAGGAAATGCGTGATCTTCTTAGATGCTACCTAACAAAAAGAGTACCATGGCTTTTGTTTTAGGATGTTGATTGATCATTTTAAGGTACAATGATTGCCAAACTACCAATAATCAATTTATGTATTACTGGTATTAGATAATATGCTTGCCTGAGATGATCAAATATGTACTATGGTTTCTGTTATGTTAAAGTTTTACTGATGTGTAATGAATTTGCCTATGTTATGTGGGTATGCCCCTTATCTCAGGCTCTATTACGGACCTTATGCCTTTGCATCCATGGCCATTAGTAACTAACGAGTCTATAAACTGTTATGTATATTCTCGTGTATTTTTCTTTGAATGTCATTATACTATGTCAGGTGGATATGTGATTTTATTATTAGGCTATAGATGTATTCTCTTTTAATAATTACTTGCCATTCAATTGCAGGTATTTCTTCACTGTGGCAACACAATATCGGTATACAACAAATATGCTCTGTAGAATTGCATTCATAATTGGTTCGACCTAGTGCTTGACTTTTCTAGTTGGGCACTATTTGAATGAAAAGTATGTACCGCAGGTTAGTAAGCTACTTATGCTAAAACTTGGTTCAGTTTCTTGTTGGTCCGTGTATCTAATTTATCAATTTTCTTGTATACAGTGCCTTTTTAAAGAAGTCAAATGATCACGGGGGAATAGTTTTAACTGCAATCATGGGAATGATCTTAGGATATTTTCTCGGTGTTTCATTTCCTTATCTTTCTTTTATTAAGGTAGTTTGATTATAAATCTCCGATAACACTTATATTGCGTATATGACCATCCATTACGACATTACGTTAACTGTTATATTTCTTCAGATTAATTTACGTCCAAGCTTTCTGTCACCATTTGATATGCACGGGGATCATCATGAACGCAGTTTTCCTGAAAATCTTGGTTCATCTAATACATCGAACTTCCTCGGTATATTTTGCAATTCCTTTTTTTTTTTTTTTTTTTTTGCTATTGATTTTTCTGCATATTGCTGTTGATTGCGGCTAAAAATTATGTTTATTGGTTTAAGGTTTATGTTCCAACGAATCCCCGTGGAGAAGAGTCGTTACCTCCAAAGAATTTTAGTTTCAGAGATGATTATGGGGTAAACCTTATGAGGTATGGAATTGATTATTGAACACATTTTTATTACCTTATTTATTGAAAAAAAACGTTGCACATCAACTTATTTGGTGTTTAAATTTTCAGGATTTAAAAAACAAACCAAAATATTTGGTAACCTTCACCATTGGTTGGGGCTCAAAGAAATAACATTGATGCAGCAGTAAATGACAAAACATTTCTCACATGACATCAAGTAAATAGTAATCGTGTATCAAAAAGGAGAGACAGGCTCTTCTTGATTTTAAAGCTCAAGTTCAAGATCACGGTAGGCTCTCCACATGGAGACTTGAAGAAGAAGATGATTGCTGTCAATGGAGTGGAGTCACGTGCAACAACCAAACAAGTCATGTTACGAGCTTGAATTGAAGCGACCTTGAAGGTGAGATTACCCTTTGTTGCTTAATTTAAGCTACTTAAATCAACTTGCTCTTTTTTAAAATTCTTCTTAACTTGACCTTAGTTGTTTGAGAGATCACCCGTAGTTGTTTCAAACAACTAAGGTCAAGATAAGCTAAATGAGTCATGTAGTATATGAACTCGGGAATGGTTCCCTGAAAAGAATTTTCAGAAAGAGCAAGTTGATTCAAGTAGCAAGTTAAGCTTAGCGGAAAGGGTAATCTCACCTTCATGAATGTTCAATTCAAGCTCTGTGACATGACCTGTTTGGTTGTTGCACGAGACTCCACTCCATTTACAACAATCTTCTTCTTCTTTAGGTCTCCATGTATAGAGCTGGTCTTCGGGGTCTTGAACTTGATTTTTGTATTTGCGCGAGTGTTCCCGAATAATGTAACAAAACATTTCTCACATGACATCAAGTAAATAACAATCGTGTATCAACAAAAACGTGTAGATTGCTACACGGCATCACATAGTTAAGAAGTTTTGTTGCTTTTTAAAATAGAGGGCAATTGCATATATACTCATTAAAACTTGCATATATACCCAAAACATGCTTAAAATACATTGTACATTGTGCAATAAAAACTTGTATTATGAGAAAATATGCAAGTTTTTAAGTTTTAATCGGTATATATGCAATTCCCCTTATAAAGTACTATCATCAACTCAATGTTTGTTGTATACGAGTACAAATTAAGTCATTACATTGGGCTACATATTTTATATGTAGTGGTCGGTCGGTGCAAAATGACTGGCATCTTAACATTGTAGTATTAGCTAATTACCACATAACCATCGTCTCACCATTTTTACCTCACAACAATCACAACCGCCGGTAACCCCTAAAAAATGAGAAAAAATCACGTTCAAACACTTTAACGTATGAACCACGAATTAATTAATCACGAGCGCGCGACAATTGAGCTCAAGTGGTCACCACGAGCCCATCACAGGTGCTCTTTGATTGGTGAAGAAGCTACTCCAATATAAAGTATAGTGAGAGTAGCTTATCCTTTGGCATGTTATGTGTTACACGACTACACGAGTTACCACGATCCCATTGCGGGTGTTCTTAAGTTGATGAACAAGCTGGTCCGACATAAAATATACCAAATAGTAGCTCTCCTTTGGCCTGTGTGTGTTATAAACGAGGATATTTTATTAGAGCATCCGTAGTGGTCACACATAACATCAACATCATATCCATTTTATTCTCAACCATTATTATTCTGTTACTTTTACTCTGCAATGGTTTATTATCACAAGTAACTATTTCTCCACTAAAAATAGTAACTTTAACAAACACCTATCAAGCTTGGCTTTCCCGATATGAAGACACCAATAACCTTCCCATGCCGATCTCCCTGCAATGGTAATATCGACGCCCAACTTCCCATGTCGAGCTTTTCATCGGCCCATTGTAGATACATTTAGTTCGATCAATATATGACCAAAATTCAATTAAATAAAGGTACACATCAAGGGTGGTGGAGCTATGAGGAAACAAGGAAGGGTTGTGGGCTCTCATAAATTTGTCACTTGGCGTATTTTTATTCATTTTCATCTGGTAAAAATATATATTTTGATCTGTGGCCCTCCTACAACACGCAAATTACTCTGTTGGTCTTCTTACAAAGATTTGTCAAGCTCCGCCAGTGGCACACATGTTAAGCAATACAAGTTCGCAAGTCCTCCTCCATCTTATCTTGAAAGTTATTAATTTTCTATCAAAAGGTTTTCTTAAAGCTTGTCATTATAGTTATGAACGAACCTATCGCATACTACGTCTCTATCAAGTCATAAACCTAATTCAAACTCACTTAAAAAAAAATTAAAGAAGGGAACGTCTAGACTTAACCAAACTCATATTTGATGATATACTTCATTTTCTGTTTACATTGTCCGTTTCTAGTGATTCACAAGCAACAAATTTTATTCCTAGTGAGATGTGACACAACATCCATTTAGATGCTCATACTAAAGTTCAAAAATTTTCATACCACAAATCATTTTCATTTGAAAAACCGCCTTTATTACACTAAAAATAAAAGCCTTTACCTAGAGACGGAACTTAAAATGAACCGAGCGAGTTATGGCCCCTAAACTTTTTTTTACCTCATTTACATTTTATACCTATATATATATGATTTTAGTCATTTTAATACAAAAGTTTAGGGGTGAGCATCAGGTCAAAACCGACCCAAACCGACAAAAACCAACCTGGCCCAAAAACAGATAAAGGAAAAAAATCAAACCGAAAACCGAACCGAGAAATATATATCAAAATCAAAACCGAACCGAATAAATCGGTTCGGGTCGATTTAGCTATTTTGTACCAGAAAAACCGACAAAAACCAAATAGAACTGAAACCGACAAAAACCGAAAAAAATATACAAAACCGAAACCGAACCGAATAAGGTCGGTTCGGTTCGGTTCACTCAGTTTGTCAATTCAGATCGGTTTTCAGTTAGATTTGCTCGGCCTACAAAAGTTTTAACGTAATGTATACTAGTTATAAGTCCCGTGCACGCACGGGGTTTTAACTTAAAAATCAAATTTAGTTTGGTTATTATTATCTGAATTCTTTGTAAAACATATTGTATATCACTGTGTACACATGATTTCGTTTGCTTGATGTGATAAAGTAATAGTAATATTTGTCATCACAGAATCACAGATCATTGTTTTGCCATTATTGGTGTACGAAGGATGCAAGTAATCAAATAATAGCCAAAAGATAAGGGTGCGTTTAGTTGGAAAATAAATTCTCTTATTTTCTATCTTTAGTTTTGTAAAAATTTGGAAGGAGAATTAATCTCCACAAAACACTTGAAAATATAGAAAACGCGTTTAGTTGATGTTTCTATTTTCTGTTTTGAAGAAATGGAGGGAGGGTTGAGGTTACAAAGGAAAACAAGGAAAACAACTAAAATTTGTTTTGTAATTTTCCTTGTTAAGTTAGGAAATAGGGATTTGTGTTTTGCAAAACATTTTGTTGGAAACTTGATTGATTTGAACGCGATCTCTGTTTTCCTTGTTTTCCACAAAACATTTTGTGGAAAACAAGGGTGTTTTCCCTCAACTAAACGCAACCTAAGTATTTCACTTTTATACAGACATACCTACACATATGTAATTTCTTATAACTAAACACAAATCATGAAACTTATGATTTACCTCAACGAAGGGCCATGAACTCAACATTGCTATTAATATTCCTAACAAATAAAGTCCTTGAAGTATGCTCACCAACAACTGGTATATATAGTCAACACGGGACGCTTAATGCTAATTTAGGGTACACCATGAGACATACTCGTCATTCTTTTGTTGGTTCATCTTAGCAGCAACAACTTTCTCTTAATTTTTTGCAGCTGCTCTTTATAGCCTCAACAGTAATTCTTTATACAGCAGCCCATTATGTTCTTGCCTCTACTTGGGATTTTACAACAGCAAAGTACATGAAAAAGGCAACATGTATATAAACGCTTTACAAAGTTCGCAAGTAATTCAGGACTACTGAAAGTTTATGGTCAAATCATTCGTTGAGGTCAAATTTAATCCCATTAACAAAGGACTCATGCACGCTATAAATCATCAAAACACTTTATAAACTAATATCTCATATTTATATTGTCCACCATAGTGTGATATCAACTATATGGATAAGATACAACATCAAGTTGTCATACTTTTGGTCAATTAGAATCTCAACATAACACCTTGTTGCTACATCTATCTATTATGGGCAGTTAGTTTGTCATCCAAATGTAATACGTGCACAGACCCCGTAAGCTAACTAAATTGCCATATGTGCTACATCTATCTACGGAGAGCACCCAAACAATTGTTCAAATCATATGTGCTACATCTATCCATGTATAATCTAGTTAAGTTTTAGCTCAAGACTCACGAGATTCAAATCATAAAATATCTAAGGTAATGGGTAAAATGAGTTAAAAGTAGTCCACAATGAATTTTAGCGCATACAACTGCCCAAGTCACTTTATAAATAATTTTATATTGTTATTGAAATATCAAATAAGTAACATTCTGGCATATTAATATATTTCTTGGTGATCATGTTTAACGTGTTAAATGTTTATAAAAAACTTAAAAGCGTATAAAAAGGCGTTAGTGGGTCAACCTGGCACATTGTGACTCAGATAAAACTATCTGTTGTGACCCACCCATATGTCTATGTAGTTTATTTTTTATATATGAACCTACTAATGGCATGGCACAAAGATGCAACACACCAGGAATCAACGCCTTATCATCGATTTCAACCCCGAGTAAATCCAATTCAATAGTTGACCTAACGGTAAATTATTTTTCTAGTGTTGCTAGCTTGTTCATCTGAAAAATATAATGACCTAATCAAATACCATAATTCAAAAAATCCATTGCATTTTACAAAAATATGGTAAAATAATACTTGGAGACTGGGAAGGAAGTTACCTTAAAAAGGTAACTGAACAAAAGCACATTTTTCTCCATATAAACTATTGGGAAGATCCATTGGAAAAGAGTTATCAAGTGCAAGGAGACGTTTGGATCCTTTCTGGAAACCAAGATGTTGTTTATATACTGTTTCATATCGTTCTTAGAGCGAAAGATGGAGAGACATATGTGGAACATGTCAAACGGTCTAAATTAAAGTAAAATCAAAAACCTGCTTTTGAGTAGCATTTACTTAGAAAATGAGTCAGTTTTGTGAATCAGTGATGCCTAACGGTTCAAATGGGTAAACTAATAAGATTAATTAAAAAATAACATAATAGTATAGTCTATTACCAGGATTTACATGAACGATCCTTTGTCGAAAAATAGCGGCTTCCAATAAAACTTCCCACATATTTGCCTCCGCTAACTGTTAGGCAAAAGAGCCACAACAAATTGTCGTCGCATATAGTGAGACAATGGTTTACAAAATAACTAAAAGGGTTGCCTGATCATTCAAGTTAAATAGGAAAGATAATGTACTTGCATCATTGTATAAGTTTTGTCACACATCTGCTTCTTCATGAGATATCAGTTCACCGGTATACTCTCCAATAAAATCATCTTTCTTGGAAGAGCTCTTGGGGAAAAAAAACTTTTTTTTTCCTATGAAACATACATGGGCAAAAGGCATGCTTTGATTCGCGATTCGTACCTCTAGGAATACTCCCCAATCACTAACATCAGATTCAGCCATGTGAATCTGAGGAATAAAGTCGGCATCATTGTGGAATTCATTCCATAAACTTTTTGTACATGTTAGATCGAAAGTGTATATATTGCTCACCATTTTACATTGCTTTAAAAAGAGCCTCATGTTGCCACATTGACCTTCTCCTTTCCTCGTGGGCTTGCCTAGTGGCCCATCGCCACAACTGCAAATGTGACAAATATGTATGAACATCAGGCCAAGAGTACTACACCTGTTTAGGCAAAGCTTTGTCACCATCAACATCATCATAATTCTCAGAATCGATTTGAGCATACATTTCGACCTCAATTTCGAAAGTTCTTGGTTTCACTTTAACCTACATAAAAAAATAACCCAAATACATTGGCAACTAAAATAAATCAAAACTTAAAAGTTAAAACAATGATACACCACGGGCCTTTCAAAAAAGTTGTTAGATGTTGCATACATACCTGCTCACACCTCTCTTCTAGTTCATAAACTCCAAATGACCGGATGACCTGCATTAATGTTCACCTTATTCTAGTTGAAAGGCTTCATTTTTTTGTTGACTTCATAAATGTCGCTCGAACTTTCTTCGTTATGATCACTAACTCTTACTTTAGGTCCAACAACCTTGAGGTTTATCTATTGACATATATTGATAAGTAACATCAGAATGTACAGTAAATATTGTTTCGGTATTCATGAAGCAAAGAGAGTGAAAATATAGTGGTAGTGCTTTTTAATTTCATTCAAAACTAAGTTGCATAAAGGTTAGTTATGCCAAAATCTACTCACATATATCATCATAAAGCACATTGTCGAACCACATATGTTGTACATGCCATTAACCACAGGGGCACTTTGTTGTGATCAACACTTCTATAATGTACCAATAGATCAACACAATTACAACTCCTTTTATTAGATGAAACCAACTTAATGCTAAATATTCGCCAATTAAGCTTCAAAGTAAGGTTATCTTTACCAATATAACTATGGAGCAACAATGATCCGGTAACTCAATTATCATCATATACACTAAATATTTGCCCACTAAGTTTCAAAGTAAGGTCATCTTTACGACCTACTACTTAAGCATGACTATCAAACACAAATCAAGGTATATATAGAACCATTGACCAGTAGATCAACCACACTAAAGCATGTATATGTTCAGTTTGAAGGTTCGAAACCGGGTCAAATGGCTTAAAATCATGAAATCAAAGACGAACCCAAACATATATATACCTGCAGATTTAGTAAACAATTCAGAACCACCAATCATCTAACTCTCTGATCTTTTTCCTTTCAATCTTTATTAATCAAACCCTAATTCTTTTCCACTAAATGAAACAAAATTAATAGAAAAAATACAAACCTTTTTAGAGTATAACTATAAGCCCAATAACGATTTTAACCAAAATCAAAAAATTAGATATTAAAAATCATACCTTTAACCCATGGAAAGAGTTTTTGTTCTTGCATAAATAATTATGAAAACTATCTTCACAATCACTGAAACAACATTTAAATTGAAAAATATTTTCGTTCAATTTATTCTCAAGTGGATCAATTTTTTAATTTAGGGTTCGACTTTGAGAGCAGGTTTCTACAAAAATAGTGGAGGTGAGGCTTCACAGTGAGTTTTTGTCCAAAGTTTCGTTTAAACCCCTAAGTTCTTTATGGATTACCTCCGCTTTTTCAAAGTTTTTTTTGTTACACTTTTGACACATATATTTTTATGCATAGTTTTTTTGAAAAAACGAATTTAAAAATATTATTGGCAAATAAAGAAATTTTTTAGCTTTTTAATTAAAAATAATTAAAATAAATAAACAATAATTAAAAAATATTATCAAATAAGATATGGTTTAATTTTTTTGAAATGAGAAATTCTCACTAAAGGTTTTGTTTTATTATATAAAAAATTAGTCTCTTAAAAATAAATATTTTTCAAGCTGATCCTTCCGCCAACAACGTTCAAATTCCATCCTTTCCTTCGTCATGTTAGCAAGAATCGAATACAAAAAAGAAAGAAAGCATAAAGTTAAAAAAAGCAAAAAAGTAAAAAAACCGAATTCGGAGATCAAACCAAAGAAAAGCCACCTGTCCACTTCCACTCAAACCTTTTTTTCAAGCCACATCTTGTACATGTCGCATCAACACTTGTACATTCATTTATACCTTCAAAAATGAAAAGGAAGATATTATTATTAGTATCATCATTTTAAATATATAAAATTAAATTAAATTAATTAAATTCATTTCGAAGAAGGCTCTCTATCCATCTTGTTTACGTAAACCCTAATTCTCCGTTAATTCTGTTAGAAATTAGTTGTGAATGTGTGTATAGATGGTTACAATGTTGTGTTATATACTTATATACATGTTGTTATTGTCAATTATATTGTTATGATGATCGGTTACTCTATGTGTGTGTGTGTTTTAGTGTGTGTAAGTGATTTTTTTTCCTTCTGGCGGTTAATTTTTTATATATATTTGTGATTGTCAGTTTTAGATGATTGTTAGGAGTGTGTTGTTGTTAGTTTGTTACTCGATTTTTGCGCGTAATGGCGTAATTTTTCGGACCGTTTAGCCTTGTGTTTGGAGATGAGCGTTTAGGTGATTTTATACACCATGCTTGTTTGGCGACTAGGATTCCTAATTTTTCCAAACACTCCAAATCAAAATGCTACTTGAAGGAGCATTTACTAGCAACTAGCGTTAATAATTACAAATATTCACCTATGTTACCAAACGCTTTATCAAAACAAAGATGTTTGGCAAAACTAGCAGTAGCAGTTAGTAGTTGCAGCAAGTAGGAGCGGTTAGCATTAGGTGTGAGTAGTAGCTGGTTGTTTTTATAAAAGTGTTTGGTAACGTAGCTGTATGTATCTGTGATTATAAAGTGTAAAATTGCGGAAAAGCATTTAAAAAAAAAATGAAAACGCTCCTAAAAGCTAGTGTTAACAACTAGTACTAGTTTTGCCAAACATAACCTAAATGTACAAAATTAGTTTTTGTTTTGCTACGATTACTCAGGTTACTCTCATGATAGTTATCGTGGTTTTACTTTAGGATGATTTGAGAGTTTAACGATCCAAACTGCCGATAATATTTTTTCATAGGTCATGTTGAAGGGCACTTTGTTATGTTGATGGTGTTGAGGTTTATGGCGATGTGGATAGAAGGTTTAAGTAGAACTGGTGTTAGGTTTTGTTGCCTTAAAAAAAGTAATGGTGTTAGGTCTAGTAATTTTGAGGTTGGTGATAGGATTATATAAACAATAAACCTTTTAATCTTTTATTATAGATTTTTGTATTGTGATTATAAGTTTTAGGTAATTACTAGGCTTATTTTGAAACTGATGTTATTAGTTTGTCATTAAATTTTGCGTGTAATGGCTTGACTTCTTGGAAGATGGTCAATGTGTGACACCCGAATTTCCTAGCTAGGAAATTGAGTTTCTGTTTTTGGCACAAGTACTCAGTTCAATCTTGTGAAAAGTACCATGGTTTCTATTTTAGGAGGCTAACCGTTGGTTAAAACGTGGAACGATTGCCAAACTGTCAATAGTACACTCTGGTTTGTCATCTTGAAGGGCATTTAGTTGTGTTTAAATAATAATCAAATATTTAAGTTGGTCAACATGTTTTGAAAGGACAGTGAGAGTGATGAAAGTCTTGCATATCCATATGATAGAATGATGCTCTTGGTTTCTAAGTTTTGAGCAACATGGTCATACATGGGTTGAATTATTGCAAAGGGAATTTGTTTCTGTTTAAAAGGCGAAACTATATTTAAGTTGTCAAGTCAAATGCATTGATTAAATGTTTACTTCAAAATGTAAATTGCAGTTGGGGTAGTTGCAAGAAATTGATTCAGTACATAATCTCTGTTGCTGGTAACCAACAGTTGAAATGTTGGTGGTTTTGCCAATACAAATCCACATTACTGTTTCCATCTAAAGTTAAAGCGCAGCCCATTTACTTTGGAACAATGTGCGTAAAACATTGACAATGCTTTTGACCTTGTTGTAGACTAAAGTAGTACAGGTGTCTATGTCAGTAATGGTTCAAACTTGGTTGTCTTAGTTTTGGTGTGGAGCTGCAATTTACTTATGTTACATTTAGTATTCAAGAATATAAACATTTATTGTCTTTGTTTTCTCTTAATTTGCCATTTTCTTTTATATCATCTAATATGCTTCAATGAGATGATCAATGTGGTTTAATTGATATACAATTTTTATTTGCCTCAACCTGTTTCATGATAAAGTATGCATTGATTCGCAATAAAATTTGCGTAGGTTTAGTGAGTATGTCCCTTCTCTCAGGCTCTATTGTACCGTTAATGACTTAGAGCCTATAAAGTGTTATCTTATTCGTCATTTCTGCTTATTTGAATGTTACTGTATGGAAATCGTGTATGTAAAGATGGTATTCTTTCTTAACAACCACCTTTAACTTGCCATTCAATTGCAGGTATTTTTCCCTGTGGCAACACGATTTTGATATACACCAAATGCTCGGTAGAATTGCACGCATAATTGGTTCGACCTAGTGCTTGACTTTTAAAGTTGGGCACTATTTTAATCAATGAAAAGTATGTACCGCAGGTTAGTGAGATACTTTTGCTAAAACATGGTTCAGATTCTTATTGATTTGTGTATCTGATTAATTAATCTCCTTGTATACAGTGGCTTTTTAAAGAAGTCAAATGATCACGGGAAAATTGTTTTAACAGCAATCATGGGAATGATCTTAGGATATTTTCTTGGTGTTTCATTTCCTTATCTTTCTTTTACTAAGGTAGTTTGATTTTAAATATCCGATAAAACTTATATTGCAGATATGACCATCCATTATGTTAACTGTTATATTTCTTCAGATTAATTTACATCCAAGCTTTCTTTCACCATTTGATATGCGCGGGGATCATCATGAACGCAGTTTTCCTGAAAATCTCGGTTCATCTAATACACCTGAACTTCCTACGGTAAATTTCTTTCAATTCCTTTTTTTTTGCTAATGATAATTCCTGCATTTTGCCGTTGATTGAGGTTAGAAATTTGTTTATCGGTTTCAGGTTTATGTTCCATAATCCCGTGGAGCAGAGTCGTTACCTCCAGCAATTGTAGTATCAGAGACTGACCTTTATTTGAGAAGATTATGGGGTAAACCTTCTGAGGTATGGAATTGAACACATTCTTTTACGTTAAATATTGAAAAAAAAAGTTGCAGACAAACTTATTTGGTGTTGAAATTGTTAGGATTTAAAAAAGAAACCAAAATATTTGGTAACTTTTACGGTTGGTTGGGCTCAAAGGAATAACATTGATGCAGCAGTAAAAAAGGTTAGATGTTTTATATCAACTATGCTAATTACATTTGATGCTAACTACTGATATTTGGACGTTGCGTGTCATTCTTCATAGTTTTCGGATGAGTTCCAAATCCTGCTTTTTCACTATGATGGTCGGACCACAGAATGGGATCAATATGAATGGTCACGGCAGGCAATTCATATCAGTACAAGGAAACAAACCAAATGGTATGCTTCAGATTCTACTGTTTGCTATCTTGGATTTATTATTATTATTTTTATTTTTTGACATTTTTTTCTTTTTCTTTTGCTCCTCTTTGTAGGTGGTATGCAAAGAGGTTTTTGCATCCAGATATTGTAGCAGCTTATGATTATATTTTCATTTGGGATGAAGATCTTGGCGTTGAACACTTTAATGGAGACATATATATGCAGTTAGTTAAGAAACATCGTTTGGACATTTCTCAACCTGGACTTGAACCCAATGAGGGATTAACATGGGAAATGACAAAGAGAAGAGGCAATAAAGAAGTTCACAAGTACGTTACTGTCTTTTGTTTAATACTCCGTATATATTTTTCTATAAATTCAGTTTAAGTACTATTTTGAATGACACTTAAGCTGTATATTTATGGGTTGATCAACAGAACTACAGATGAGAGACCAGGATGGTGCAGTGATCCACATCTACCACCGTGTGCAGCGTACTATTTCTGTTCCACCCTCTCAATCGTAGCATTTCTTCTTAAAGATTTTACAGTTTTTAATGTATCTCACTTGGGTTCTATCCAGGTTTGTGGAGATTATGGCTCCCGTGTTCTCTCGGGATGCTTGGCGGTGTGTGTGGTACATGATTCAGGTAAACTTATTTTTTAAGAATCAACACTGCGTTGTTAATGATCTCATGCGCATATTATATACAATTTTTTTCATGGACAATGCAGAATGATTTGGTGCATGGATGGGGCTTGGATTTTGCACTTAGAAGATGCGTAAATGTGAGTTGTTTGTATGTTCAATTTTCGTATTGTATTTCCTACTGGTGCAGTATCATACTTAATTTGTTTCTTCGCACAGCCTGCACATGAAAAAATTGGCGTGGTTGATTCCCAATGGATTGTGCATCAGCGTATTCCTTCACTCGGGAACCAGGTGAGACATCATAATTTGTTATATTATCAAGAAACTGTATGGTTTTTCTTTGTTTAACATATGAACGTGTTCTTGTTACACATTATAATAGCAAAAACTGGTGTTACCAAATGCTAGCACATGAAAATTCGTATACTGTATTATAATATTGGCTTGCAAAATGATACTTTGTGTATTGATGCAGGGGGAGTCTGTGAAGGGTAAAGATCCACGGGATGGGGTAAGCATAGTTTCCGCGTATAATATTTAAGTTACTGCCATGTCCCAAATAAATTCAAATTTGACAACATTCGATCTAATGAATGTCTAGTTGTCTAACTACCCCTTAACAATGCAAACCAGGACATCTTAGGGGTGTTTGGATTTGCGTTTTGGAAGTTGCAACTTATCTAATTACTCCGTATATGTTTGGATAAACAAATTTTGCTTCTGATTGTCGGTTTGTTTAAGGTAATAGTCAGATTCATACCAATTGCAAAAAGACTGATCCGTCCAAAGATAAACCAAAATTACCCATTTGGCCATTTCCCTTTGTTTATAATAAGATGTCACAACATTTCTCGTTTTTCGTTCACAAAAAATATTTTGGTCCTTTTATTCGTTAATTTATAATAAGATCAGAATTTGCCAAACACTCATTTTTTAACAACAGAAGCACATCCAAACACTATCTCCTACGACAGGTAGTGTTATATAATAGGATTATATATCGACTTTATCGGTACTTTGAAATACTTACCGATGGGCAGCAATGTGATCTTGAATTGTAACTTTACCATGTTAGAAAAAATATGCATTTATTTTTGGATTGCCTAAAATGATATTCTTCTAGTTTCATTAAAAGGCTATACTAATGAGTATGTTGCTTATTTTCCTTGGGACCGTAGGTAAAAGCTAGATGTAAAAGCGAGTGGGCTCTCTTCCAAGACCGACTTGCAAATGCAGATAAAGCTTACTTGAAACAGAACAGGACGTAACTTTAACATAGATTTCTTTACTCATTTTCAAAACCAGTTTGGCTTCTCTTCTCTGTCTTGGGAGTTGACTCTCCTGCTGACTTTTTTGCCCACAGTTCATGGCCAGACAGTTTTGTATGATAGGCATAATATATGTAGCTTTTGTGCATAGTTATATAATTACCAAATCTTCGATTATACAGGTGTTAGTGCCATATCGTTGCAGGTTACGGTTTGGCTTTTGTTTGTTCGTCTGTGATTGTGTGTACATGTTTTTTCATGAACCGGAAGCATCTTAACCATTGCTAATTTGCAGTTTGAAATGTTGTGTTTTTCTTTGCATTTAGGCTTGTGTAGATTTGAAGCTTTGTAGCTTTGTAATGTATTTACATGGTTGAAAACCAGCATCATGGGTTTTTGTAGTTTTACTAAGTGCATTCATCGCTTCTAAAGGTCAATAAATTAAACACGACAAGTTGTGGATTTAAGGAAACCCGTTAGATCATGCATGAAAAACTTCATTTTTGTAACGAACTTGGAATACTATTTTCTCCATATTTTTTGAGACTCGGTGTGCAATTTTGCAATTTCGCATTTCGGTCTATCACTGCCCACATCGACCATGTCTTCGAACCACTTTGGCATATGTCAAAATCATCAAGAAACCCTGTTTTTCAAGAATGTCATACTTTTTCTATAAATAAGTTACAAGGAGAAATTATGTTTTTATTTTTATTTGTTTACTATTTTGCATTTAGTGGATTCTCTCAAAACAGAAAGTGAGCTAGAAATGAAAATTTACCGCAATTTGCGCGCCTACTTTTAAACAGAAAAAATGGGACAAAACATGAATTTCCTGCCATATCTTCCTCATTGATACAAAAGCAAAAAAAGAAAAAAAAAAAAACATCTTCCAAAGGATCAATCTCAACCTTCTCCGAAAACTCTCTCCGGTGACGTTGTCGTGCCGGACGAGAGAGACGACTACAACGGAGGTATCTTTCTCTATATACATATACTCATCTCCTGAGAATTATATCATAAATTGCAAAGTTTCTTGTACACATGATCACGCGGTCCGGTTTCTAAACCTTCATTTCCTTGTGCACATTAATGTAAATGGGTGATTTCTTTATATGCTAATATTCGTTGAAAGTTGAGAGAAAGATATTCATGTTTTAACTTTGTATTTTAAGGATAGAATTTGATGATATACGAATAATTTCATTCAAATTTTGATTGTACGTGTTATTTGGTCATGAGGTTACATATATCGATTAGGTTAGAGTGATGAACTTGTTTACATGACTACTCTAATTACTTATGTTTTTGTCAATGCATTTTATGAAATTGTAGATTTAGGATATATAGTTCGTTTGTCGTGAGGGTATATATCATGGCTGTTGAAGCTCAAAGAAAGGAGGATAAAATGGGCGGATTGGATAAAGTTCCTTCAACCATTTCTATCCGTGGAGATAGAGAGGAAGATGATGACTACTATAGTTACTCAGATCATTCCGTCGAAGAAACACAATCAGAAAATAGCTGGTCTGATTCATCCCCTCAGGTGCTACCTACTTTTACTAAACACTTTTGTTCTATTTTTCTGGAAGGTTAGTATCGTTTTTATGTCACGAGCTGTTATTAATACTTTCGCTAAATGTATTTACAGTTTCATGATGTTCCTCCACCAAAATTCTCACTTGCTGTTGTTTTTGAAACAATTGCATGCTTCCGGTAGGTAATTAGTTCACTTTAGGTGGTCATTACTTGGGGCGGGATCATGTAAAAAGCGCTACAAAAGGGCACTGATGAACTATTTTTCACTTGAAGAGTGCTTTTTATTTGATCCTAATCCATCTTTAATAAATATCATAGTTTTCTATAGTGGCGTCAAGAATTAGCTGTGTATTGATTACAATGGTTACCTATACTTCCAGTGCAGAAAAATGGTAGTGCGTCCTTTGAGGAACTTGAGTGGCAAGATAGTTTCTTAAGCAACAATGATGCATCGTTTCCAAATGACCCAACTGGTGAATTGCCTAATAGTTGGGGAGCTGCTGAGGACTCGTTTCAGATTCGTGGTGCAAATTATTTGAAAGACCGTAAGAAGGTAAACATTATTGGTTACTACTTTTTCAACATCTGAAATCATTTTAAAACTATTATTTGTTTCTTCTAAGGTTGCGGGAAAAGGCACATCGATGCAACTTGTTGCAGCAAACATGTTGAAATCGAACAACAAACAAGATGATTTTGCTGGCCGGCCTGGTAGCATTTGTCAGGTTAAGTATATTTATGGTATAAAACTCATCATTATAATATAGTTTCTTACGTTTGCAATGAAAGTTCACACAGATCCGTTGTGCAGAAATTTGCAGCTGTCGACCGCCCGGAATTCTTTTTCATTGTAAATATGCAGGTAAATTTGTTTACTTAGAATATCCATTACTACATGATCCGATCCATTTCCTTCTGAACTAGTATATATTTTTTGATAATTAACTAGATCCCAGGTCCAACGACAACTTTTCATATTGCATTCTATTATGCGACTACTCTCCTATCCAAGACGTCCCTTTGCTACACAACTTTGTAGAAGGAGATGATGCATATAGGAACTCAAGGTTTAAGCTCATACCTCGTGTATCTAAGGTTTGTATATTAGTATCTTTTCTTTATCAATGAGCCATTTCTTTGAAAACGCTCTATCATAATCCGAGTTGCCAATTCCCAAATACTAATTACGACTTAAAGTATGGTTCTAGTATTTTCAATATTAAGTTTGTTTGTTTGTTTGTTTGTTTGTTTGTTTTTTTTTTTTTTTTTTTTTTAATTTCATAAGCTCCGAAATTGTGCTTTAGGGGCCATGGATTGTGAAGCAAAGTGTTGGAAATAGACCGCCTTCTCGACAATTCTCAAGATTCAGTATGTTCGTGGAAAGAACTACTTAGAGGAGAAAAAATCATCTTAAATCTACTAGGTGGTCGCGTGCCCTTCTCAATCATACCAATGCATATTAATTAAGTTATGTTTATGCTTTTTAGCTCGATGTTGATGTTGGTTCCTCTATGATCGCTAAGAGAGTGGCAAATAGAGTATTGAGTAGCTTCAGCAACTTGATAGTCGGCAGCGCGTTTGTGATACAGGTACGGCTCTCAAACATTTTATAGAGGATGCACACTTAAAATTAAGTATGTTGGTGTTCAAAGCAAATAAGCACTTAAAGTCTTAAATACAATGCTTATCCAAGAAAACAAAATGATATTGAATGCAGGGAAACACGCCAGAAGAACTACCAGAACATCTTCTTGGAACATGTCGTATGAGCCATATTGATATCTCGACAGCTGCTGTACATAGGTGTTGCAATAGATCCAATTGTTGTGTTAAACATCATGTTAGTATGTCTAAATCTGTATGCTCAAAATTGTTGTTACTTCCTCAAAAGGGGATGGATACACCTTAGATTACAACAGTAGCAATTAACTTTTATTTTATTGATTGTGGTTAGAGGCAAAGCTGATGAGAAAATTAGCCATTAGACCACAAGTATGCAGCGATGCATATTTTCATGTCCAGAATTTGGTCAAAGTGACAGTCTTGCTCTTTGAATCACTTTTCTACATGTTATTACATATTTAGACTTTTAGCCAACAATTGTTCTAAAAGCAGCCGTGTGATCTTATATACAATACCACCAGACGCGCCCCAACTTCAATGAATGTTGTCAATGAGGTTTTTTAAACCGTGCATTGCGATGGAATTAAAAAATTCAAATACTTTATTATAGACTTTTGAGGGTATAATTGTGTATAATTTGATGTAACATATGTTTTGGAGTATTTTTTTATGGTCATTGATAAAATTTGAGGTATGTATGTTTAGCCCACACTTAAAAACTATAATAATTTGGAGCTTTTGAGATGAGCAGTAATGAATTTTAAGATATGAGCGATGCTATTTTATAAGCTCATTTTTATGCTTTTTTGTGATATGGATTTGCAAATAATATTCATGATCTACTACTTGTAATCATAACATATTAAATAACAACAGTAAGTAATGAATAAGATATATAAAGTATCATATATTATGATGGATTTGATTTGAAATTTGCAAATAATTTATGTGTGTATCGTATGTGAATCATTATAATAACCTTTGAAATGAATACACATCTCTTTTATCTTTTTTGAGCAAGCATTTTATAACTCAACAACTAAAGGAGCTAGATTACAAGACATTAAATAAGGATTCTAAGTCATCCGTCCCAACTAAACGAACTTTTATCTTACAAATATTGTAAAAATTAAAATTGAAATAGCATCTATATTATAATTGAAAACATGTTGATTTATCTAAAAAGTCATGTAAGACTAAGTAGGTGACTGAAAAAGTTCTCATTGCTGATTATCTTTTAAAAAAAGTATGCATAAATTATTGTTAGAAAGCTTCTCATCGATAAACTTGTCAAAAGTAAAATGCCTAATTTGGTTTGAAGTAAATTAAAAGAAATTGATACTTGTATTTTGTTACTAATGCATAGTTAAAAGGTGGAACGCTTGCATGTGTTTCTTGGTTTACATGACTTAAAAATGTTGCAAAGATTAAAACATATTGTAATATTCGACTCTTTTAGTGGCAAAGTTTTATTTAACTTTTGCTTTACTTATTTATAGGAAGTTTGTATAAAAATATTTACAAATTAGTGAAAATGTTTTATAGCCTAAGGGGGTTTTGATAAAGTTTTTTATAGGTTAGGGATTTTGTGAATATTGTTTTTAGAAAAAAAAGTAATTTCTTTCATTATTATAGGAAACTTTATGAAAATGTCTTGATTTAAGGGGTTATATGACAAGTATTATAGCCTAAAGTTTTTTTTTTTTTTTTATTATTATTATTTTTTTTAACAAAAAGTGTATAGATTTGAGGGTTTTATGAAAATTGTTTTTACAGCCTAAGGGGGTTTCATGAAAATATTTATAGGTTATGAGGTTTTATAAAAACATTGTATAGTCTAACCAGTTTTTAAATGTTTGATTTAATATAAAAATGATTAAACGGAATAGAGTTTTTATTATGGAACGGGTTTAGCATTTTGTAATGAATAGTAAAGTTGCTATTCATAATTTTTGTTAAATGTATGGAGATTTAATGAAAATATTTATAGATTGGGGGTTTTATAACATGTATTATTTTATTGATTCTGGGAAATAAATAATTATTGTTTACACTCAATTTTAATTACTAAGATGTATCCTAGGGTGTTTTCTTTTGAAAAGATTATGTTTTTTTTAATATAAATTAAAGGATTTTATGAACATATTTATATATTAGGGTTTTTTTATGAAAATATTTTATAGTATAGGAGAGTTTTTAAAATTTGTTATAGAATAAGTAAGACTATCCGTCTCAAATTATGTCAATGCACAAAAACATACAAGAAAAACATCATCATTACAACTTTCTTTTTCTTATTTTTTGCACAAAGATGGTTTTACCGTTAACCAATTAATTTTTAACTTCTTTAAAATTTGTAATAAAAACTCATATGAGGGTAATATGATACATATTACGTATCTATATATGGCGACATAATTTGGCATCATCGAAAGAAAAAATGGACAATAAATATGAGATGGATGTAGTACTTATTATAAGTAGTTACAATTAATTATTTTCCTTTAATATACATGTTAATGTAAATGTTAATCAGGTTGGATTTGCCTTTTTATAAATAATAATAATAATAATAATAATAATAAATAAAATAAGATGGATCTTTTCAATAAATAAATGTTAATAATGTATGTGACATAACAAAACAGCATCACATTATATTCTTTTTCTTTCACTGAATTATTACTCACATCTCTCTAATCTTCACTCACTATTTACTTATATTCAATACTCCGTATTTATTTAATTAATAAAACACACACATAATACTCACACGTATACTTTCTCGCACTTTTATTTTTGTTAAGCGACTATTGTGACCAAACAATAATTGAGCAATGTAATCGCGATGGTGGGTGGGCTTTGAGAATGGCGTGTGCGATTAAGCCACGCACAGGCTAAGTATGTTTTTAATTTTGCAATTTCCTCCGCCTCAAAATTATTGTTAGAGGAACAAGCACAAAGATATAAAGTGTGGACCATTATAACTCTCAACCACTCAAATAATATTCTCTCATTATATACTTTTTTCTTACTAAAATAAAAGGTGGACAATTAATTGGCATCATCCCAAGGGAAATATGAATGATAAATATGACGCAGGGAGATATTTTGAGAAATAATTGCTAAAGCGTTATAATCATCTTTGTCATCATCTTTTTGGCACATTTGTTATTAATCATTGCACTTGTTTACAAAAGTCAACATTACAAATTTTCTTCCTTATGTCGATTATTTATTTTAAAATTACTGTTTACTTGGTATTTTTATGGCTTTTCTCAAATTTATTTTGTCACTAGAATTGTATGCATTACAATTCGTCCAAAAACGGTACTAGCGCAAGGGATGGATTTTTGGTATATTGCTACCGGCAAAGGTGAAGAATACAACCCTCGCTTTCCTTCGTTGACGATGCTTTTGCCTAGCGCGCGTAAGATTGTCGAGCGTTGAACAATCAAAATGCATCTCTTTTTGGTTTTTAATGTTCGTTGTGTTACATGTATGTGTATTAAGGGAATTTTAAAGTGAGGAAGCTTAAAGGAGGTGAGAAAACGTTATTGCAAATTTTTCTGGTTATACAAGTCAAAAGAAGAAAGTTAACGGCATTGAGTTAAACATGTGACAAACTTGACGAAGAAAAAACCACACCCTCCGCTTTAATATTAATCTAAACCACCATAACACGAACAAATTATGACCTCGTTGGCGTCATGGTTTAAGGTTCAAATACGAATTACTTCTCTCATGGTCTCATGGGACGTGGGTTTAGTCAAAAGAGCTAGCAATTCATTTCATGATTCACTTCTTGTCATGCTTTTGTTTTTCTGGTTGCAATTTTTGAAATGTGAAGAGAAGCTAATCTGGTTTTGCAATGTATTACATTGTTTATAAATTAATTAGTGGGTCATGAATAAATAGCATGTTGATTGATGGATTAAGGAGCTGTAATAAGGTATCAAAACCAATAGAATAACACTTTGTTAAATTGTTTTCTCTTGACTTTTGTGTCATCCTATGATGAAAAGGCATATCACCATTAAATATGTTTTGATTATGTTAAGGTATCAAACTATTAATCTTATAATAATAGATTGTCTACAAAAGAAACACAAATGTTTTGTTCTGACTATTACTATATATTATCTAAACAAATGTGAAGATAGCTATCAAATATATTAATCTTAATTCTTTTAAAGAAGAACTTTCAAAAAATGAGAGAATAATGGTTCTGTTCCAGAATCTTTTTTTAGAATTTAAAATTAAAATCCGTTTATTAAGATCTTTTATTTTCAGGAATTCATTCTTCTAATTCTTACTAATTGTTCATTCTATTTCACGCTTTTCATTTAATTTCTACGTTCTAATACATTTATCCGTTCATTTCCGATCCGTTTTTGCGATCGTCTGGCGATGTTCCGCGTTACGTTAGTCTTCCTTTTGATTTCTACTGTTTATTTTCCGCGACAGAATCACGTTTACTTTCGTCCGCGTTTGCTTTACCTTTTCGACGTTTTTCGTTTACGTCGTTTTTATTCGTTTTTTTTCCTTACACGTTTTTTTTACGTTTTCGGTTTACGTTTTCTTTTATTTTGCCACCGCTTTTACATTTTTCATTTTTACGTTTTCGTTCATTTTTTACTATATCTTTTTTTACTTTCATCCGCATCTTTAAACGTAAAAACCTGACGAAAACTTAAAATTGACGAAAGCTAAAATAACATAATACCTAAAACGAAAAACGAATGAAAATAAAACGACGAAAACGATAAAACGTAATTAAATCGGATGAAAAGTATAAAATAATTAAAACGATGATAACTTATAAAACGGAAAAACAGATGAAAACGATAAACCGTACAAAATGTATAAAATGGATAAAAACATACAAAGATCCAATATGAAGAAAAAAATGATTTAAAAGAAAAAATGTTTGAAAAGAGCTTCATCTAAACATCTTTTCATTTATTTTAATAGGAAAATATAAATCTATCTAAACGGGTTTTCAAAATTCTCAACTTTTTCTTTAGAAAAACCAATCCATTCTCCAGAAATTTAGAGACGAAAAACAGAAAAAATTTCATCAACTAAACGGCCCGTGAACTTCTTCATTTTCTAAACTAAAAACAGGCATAATTATAAACTATAGTTACTCCTATTTTCTAATGCATCAAACGTTATCATAAGTGTCTTTTAGTATTCTATTTTTATAAAATAAAAAGCATTCGATAAAATTACCTATAATGCAAAAAATATAATTAAATTAATAAAGTAGAAAAATATTATTAAATAAGTAGCTATAAAATTATGTAAATAAGATTTGTTTCAAGGCTTTCCTTAAAATTGACCTTTTTCAGTCAATAAAAGTTCATGATTCAAGTATTGTGTTAGACAAAAAGAGTTGATGGAAAAAAGTTTGACCTTAGTTATAAGTATTTATCTGAATTGCACCACTTTGTTCGACTCAAGATAGATTTCTGCCGTTTTTTGGCACTCGTTAAAGACATTCGAGTAGTGAAGTTTAGTCACACAAGCACGTTGCAATTTTTTTTATCTATCACTTTTTAAGTAGGCTAGTCACTTGTTCAGGATTTATTTCATAATGTGTAATTTCTCTAGATCTTCTTCAATTATGTTAAAGATTAATTTCAATCAATATACTATTTGATTCTGCCAAAAATATAAAATCAGTAGTCACTTTGAGCAAAATGATTAGTCAAACGACAGTATGTATCACTGCATGCATTAGAAATGCAGAATACAATGTTAAGTTGAAAACATGTAAGCATTAGAAATGCATAATACAATATTAAGTTGAAAACATGTTACGACAATAAATCCTCGTACATCTTTTGCTTACTTATCTTACTACCCACATAAAATTTGACATGTATTCCATTCATTATCTCTCCTTATCTAAGCCGCCGATTTTTCACTTGTCAAAAATCTTATAAGTAGGAGGATTAATAGAAAAGTAGAATATATATCATTTCTCTACAACATTAGATTACTCCCCACATCCGATAATAAGCCACTTTCATAACGACAATATTTAGGAAATTTCACAAACTACACTTTCCACTAATTATACTAATAAAATCACACTATTTAAGAAAATTATAATAATTATTGATCTCTCTTATTTTTAATAAATGCTTTACCCTTATCTAATTAATTAATGTCTTATTAAAGTTTGTAATACCAAGGGTAATATGATAAACTCAATCAAACTTTTGTATCTATTTTACTTGAACAATTACATTAGGACATTTTCAAAAAGGAATCGTGGTCAATTAATTTAGGATGGGGGGAGTAATAATTTTTCTTTCTAGTAAGGATTAAGAATTAAGATTCTCTTAAGTTGAAATAAACATGAACGTTAATGTTTTCTCAAAATCAAAAAAAAATTAGATATCTCAGAGACCTCATTGTTCGTTTTATGAAAGAATATTATATGTTTTGTTTATATCAAATTGAAATTGAGATGATCATAATCCTTCAAGTAATGAATAAGTATCTTGAAAGTTTATGTGTATCTTGTGTGCCGCTAATTACATATAAACGTTTCCTATAGGTTCAAACAAAACCAATATACAATTGCATGTATGATACATCAACATTGTTAATACAATTTGGGCGCCGTGAAGATTAGTGTATGCTAACTCCTTAGGAATAGATCTTGTATTAAGTATTAATCGTGGTTTAAAGTCGCTAAGAAAACAAAGACCGTTAGTCTCACCATGAACGGGGTTCCTCGGTCACTCGGGAGAGTAAGTGAGGGTTTTAGAGAGATAAAGTGAGTCTTAGAGAGAGTGAGTATATGTTACCGCTTGGAAT
>OU343224.1:336024421-336193313 GCA_910596185.1 Chrysanthemum makinoi
CACAGGGATGATTTTGCAATTTACTCTAAAATAAACGAAAAGCCATGAAAAGAAAAACACAAAACATCGTTGGTATGTTATCAAACTCTCGCTATATTTAATAAATATCAAAAGGTTTTGATCGAACCGGTCTGTGCGATCACAATGCTATGCTGGCCGGACGTGATGCATCAATAATTAGATCTAATTCCGCGTGGGGTATGGAATGTATGAATAACTTTCACCTATACATTTTCGATTCATTTACAAGTATAGATCATCTTTTTAAAATTCCTCCTGCATTTAAAATGTGTATTCCTAAAATTTCTTCTCATTCTTCCATTTCGAGATTTTTTCTCCTATGTGATCTCTTACCGTTTGTCTAATGCATATTTAACTTTTGTACCCAAAAAAAATTGTAGTCTTGTTATGATCTACCATTTCATTATTAGTAAAATAATTGTCTTTCGATAAAAAATTATAATTTAAGAAAACATAATTATTCGGATTTGTCTTTTTAATTTTTGTAAAGTGGCAGTTTTAACTATAACTAATTAATTAATGTCTTCTTTAAAGTTTGTAATAATAATTTCAACAAAAGTGTAATATGGGAAACTTCGACCAGCGTCTCTATTTACATTTAAGGTGTGTTTGGTGTATAGAAGCATTTAGCGATGAAGTGGTGAAGATGAATCACTCATCCAAGGGGTCAGAGCTTGGTAGAAATTCGAGCCAAGCTTCGTTTGCTATATTTTTGAGCTTTCGAGAATTTCGGCTAAATTTATGATGTGTTAAAGAAAATAAAGATCAAATGGGCTCTACTTGCATCTATAAGGTTCGAGCTCGTTTACTACTTTTAAGCTCGTTTATCGTATATATTTCTAGGGCTTGTTTGGCTCTTTCGAGCCTACCAATACCGAGCTTCGGGCTCGAGCGATTATTAAATGAGCCCAAAATTAGGGGCACGACTCGAACCGAAACTCGTTTAAGCTCGGATCGTTCGAGCTTTTACCGTCGATAAAACTTTTTGTGGCTCGGCTCGTTTCCACCCCAGTGGTGAACGTTAGCGTTATGATTTTGATTTTTAATGTTTATTTGCAAGCCACAAGTAGTTTTATATAATTTTTTCAAAATGGTCAACACTCCATGAAAAAACATTTATGAAGCGTTGGCATTTAATAGTTAACTTTACTACATTATGATTCACATCTATTATATTATCAAACATTAATTTTAGAAAAATAATTACCACTCACAGCTTATTGTTTACTAGTTTATAGGCCAGTGAAATCGCACGGAAGTTTTAAGAAAATTACTTTATTAAGGAGTCATGTGTTTGAATAAACTAACAAATAGTGATAAACGTAAATGTATTCCATTATTTTTTTGAAGAGAGGCAAAGTAATATGTCAATGATATGATAAACAATCAGGTTTGTGCCGAATAATAAAATAAATGTGATCGTCTTCTCCAACATGTGGATAGTCTTAGATAACAAAGCTATTAGTCAACGATAAAGATTTGAGTATTCTATGTTCGTTCCGTGAACATCTAAATATAAAGAAGAAGAAAAAAAAAACACAAAAGTAAAACTAAATAAAGTTGTAAAGTTTAAAAAAAATGATATAAAACATGTCATTTATATAATTGTACATACATGTTGAGCAAATCATATACCTTAAAATACTTCTTTGTAGACAATGTTTGCATTTATAATAGAGTTAATTACATAAATGGTCCCTGTGGTTTGTCAGATTTTACGGATTTAGTCCCTATACTTTTTTTTTTGCGGATCTCATCCTATGGTATTGACCGTTCTTGGGTTTGGTCCCTTGACCAACTTTTCGGTTAGTTTGACCGTCAAGTATAAATAAAATGACACTTATACCTCGGTTTGTCTTAGTCCAATGGTTTTTCCTAGTATATATGATTTAGTCCCTCGCTTTTTTTTTTTTTTTTAACATTAGTATTAAATTTTTAATTCATTTTTGTTGTAAATTTTTATTTTTATTTCTTATCACATATTTAGTCAAAATTTTCTAAAATAATAAAAAGTTTTTTTTTTTAACAGATTCAAAATCTAATGATTTAACAATTTTTTTTAAATTTAATATTTTAATTTGTTTTTTAAATTTTTAACAAATTAAAAAATTTATAATTTTGAACTAAAATGTCGAAAAAATTTATAATTTTTTTATAATTTTTAACAGTTATGTCAAAACTTTTACAAATGATTTCAACTTTTTTTGTCAAAAAATTTATTAAAAATCTCGTAAATTTTTTTTTATAAAAGTCCACAATTTTTATAAATTTTTTATAAAATTTGATAAAATTGTCAAAAAATCTCAAAAATTTTATAAAATTTTGGGCAAGATTTTATAAAAATTCCGACAAAAGTATTCAAAAAGAAAAAATTCAAAAATTTTTTCCCAAATTTTTTGAGGAATGTTTTATAAGATTTTATAAAAAATTTATTGAATTTTTATAAAATTTTGAATTTTTCTAAAATTTTCAAAATTTTCTAATTTTTTATAAAATTTTGGAATTTTTAAAAATTTTTCATAAAATTTTCGAATTTTAATATACTTTTTATAAAATTTGGATTTTTTATAAAATTTGGATTTTTTATAAGTTTTGGAATTTTTATAAAATTTCAGAACTTTTATAAAATTTTGGAATTTTTTATAAAATTTTCGAATTTAAAAAAATTATAAAATTTTTGAATTTGTTATAAAATTTTTGGAATTTTTATAGATTTTTTATAAAATTTTCGAATTTTTATAAATTTTTGACAAAATGTTTTTATAGGAAAAAATAAAATAAAGGGCTAATTACGTGATAACTCTGAAACCATAGGGACCATTTATGAAACACATACGAGATTATTTTTGTCATTTCAGCCTTTCAAACACCCCAATTGGCGGTCAACTAACGAGAAAATTTGGTCAAGGACCAAATCGTAGCAATTAAAACCATAGGGACCAAATCGGTAAAAAATAAAGTTTAGGGACCAAACCCGTAATTTTTGACAAACCACAGGGACCATTCATGTAATTAACTCTTTATAATACTTTTCAAGATATTATCATCTTCATCACAAATAATAATTTTAAGACCTCTTTTGTTTTTTATTTTGGAAACAGGAACGTAAAGATTGTAACTAAAAGGGATTATATTTGAAAAGTAATATGGATGCGATTTTTTTTTACTTAGTCTTTCAATATTTTAATATCAATCTTAAGACTCATGCCAACTTAAAGTTTGCATAAAACAGATAATAAGTGTCAATCTTAAAACTGGTATTTAAGTTTCTCATGTTTGTATACCATGAATTAAACTATTTATAAGTAAATAACTTTGAGTTGCTACATATAATATAAAGCAACTTCATTTTGAATATTTTTGAGACAAAACCAACAAAAGTAACCTCATTTGTAAACTAATATTCTAAATGTGTAACAACATTGTTGTATCAAGTCATTAGGTTGACATGGATATGTACTCTCTCATGTGTCGTGTATTTATAAGTGACTGCTATAGTAATACTTTATAAGTTGTACAATGTCTAAATTTATTTGAAACATTACACGTACATGTACATTTTTTTGGTACATAACAAAACTTGATCTAAAGGGATATGAGAATGGATATAATAAGTTGAGAAGAGCATTTAATATATATAGGCTTATTCCACTCGCGCTATAAAAAATAGTACTACAAATATGAATATATATACAGAAGATACACTCACAATTCTGATAAAATATGGCTGAATCTTACGAAGCTATTATAGAGCAGCCATGGCTGTCATTTGACCTATGTCTACAAGTGCCGTTGACGTATGTGCTTGACGATCCAACGTCCGTGGGGAGCATAGGCGGTGTCGACTTGAAGGCGGACGATCATCCACACGTCCGGTCAAGACTAATAACCACCGACCATGTCGGTGATTTTAGGGGATTCTACGCCCGTGGCCTAAATGAGTTACTATGAACCTGCGACATTGGTGAACATGAGAAGAATAGTAGCATGAATAGGAGATTGGGGTGATATAAAACCCCACACATTTATTACTCGAGGAGAGCTTTTACCTACTTTTCCTACTACATTTATCAATACATTTACACCTACTTTATCCACAGAGCAGTGCCGGGTCTGACACACCGGCGAGGCTAAGCGTCCGTGCATTGTGCGGGAGTTGATCCGCCTTCAATCCGGACGGCTAGGACTCGGACGGAGACAAGATTTTGCTTAAACAAATTGGCCATCCGTGGGACTCGTATTCATTCTACCGTAAGGCGGATGGCAGTCCGGACCATGCTTCCGCCCGGAACCCTCTCGGGCATATAGGGGAAGTGGGGTCTTCAATGCTCAAGCCTCCAGGATTACGAGCAAATACAAGCGGATGGCATCCTTGGAGGTCTCTTTAGAAAATACAGCAGCGGCGAGGGCCGGTGTTATCAAAGCGACTTCATTTCACTTTCATGACGGACGATGAATGGATGAGGACACCGCGCCAAAACGAGCGACCTCGGCAAACCTTATAAAGAAGCGGCGGGTCGCTTTTTCAAGAAGGATAGTAGAGTTCACGGTCCCAAGTGCATAATGCCTACAAACTTGAAGCTGTCACGGCGGCTCGGGTGATCCGGATGATCACATCAATAACTTCGTCGGACGGCGAAACCAAGAGAATGGCCAATGCGGTGTAGTGCGGATGTTCCAACAGACCATGGATGGAGCGGCACAAGGGTGGTTCACAATTTGGAACCGGGAAGCATCGGCGGTTGGGGTGAGCGGAGAACAATTCACCACAAGGTTTGCTCTACGACAAAAGAACCTAAAAGATCCTACGAAATCACTGGATTGTTAGAAGCGAGCGAAGGCGCTTATGGTATTCAAAGAACGATGGACCGATGAGGCTAGTCGGATTCGGGAGTCTGGAACTCATGAAAATATCGGCATTTATGGGTGCTCATCGATGTCCGGATTTGTCTAAAAGTTTTGGTCGAGTTCCGAAGTCCGTAAAGGAAATGATGACTAGGGTGGACGATTATGTTCGAGCGGAAGAGGCTTATAAGAACACGAGATGCCGAGGGAGAAGCGGGCGAGAGTGGTCCCGAGAGGAAACATTGAACTCAAAAGGATAAGAGCCTAAGGGGCCTGACGGAGAAGGAATAGCAGGAGAGCTTATGAAAGAGACTTTAGACCAAGAGAGATGTTTTCTCCAGATGTGGCCCCGAAGCGAGATGTCCGACCTCGAAGCGATTTCCGTGGCGATCCTAATAAGCCGGATAATCACGGTCGCTCTCCCTATCCAGGCGGCCTAAGGAAATCTAGCTACAGAACATCATTTGAACTCACCTCCTCCCCGATTCTGAGGGAAAGCCAAGCAAGGAAAATGGGGATAGATCTGCGAGTATCATGGGAGAAGGGTCGCACGACCTAACGGCCTCTACCCTAAAGAGCGAAAATGGCCATGGAATCGGGAAAGTTAGATCATCGTGAAGAATGTCAGCCGGGAGGCGAGAAAGTAGAGGAAATGGGAAAGGAAAAGTAATCAACATGGTTAATCATTCGTTGAAGACATAAAGGAAGGCTCGGTATCACTGACGAGGAATGGTGAACGTTCCATATCTTTCCCGTGCATAGCCGAGAAGATCTATCGGAGGAACCTTTGATTCTAGAAGCGAAATTGAAGGTTACTTCGTCCGTGGAGTGTTTGTCGGCGAAGGTGCTTCGGTCCGAGTGATGTATGAGCATTGTTTTAACAACTTACGTCCATTCAATCCGGTTGCAAGAAAGTAATTCACCATTAGTGGGATTCTCGGGGAAGTCATCCAACCCAGGGAAGATCGAATTGGAGGTATGCTTTGGGGATCATGGTTTTGTGCGAAACGTCATGATGAAGTTCACGGTTGTAAGATCTCCTTCACCTAGCGTGATTCTAGAGACGAAGCGGGTTTAAGGGAGTTGAGGCCATACCCCAACCATCCACGCCATGATGAAATTCCCACTCCCGGGGAATAGCTACTTTGGTCACCAAGGCGAGTTGTTATGGAGTGTAGAAGATTTGAAGAAAGTCGGACCCGAGGAATGATTTTCCTCCGGCAATGAGGCGAGGCGTGACCGGAGGATCAAGGGTTAAGGCTAACGGAAGACATATTGGTTAATGCCATACCACGGTAACAATAGGAGCGAGGGTTCTCCGAGTCGGAGACAACTCATCGGCTGGCGAGAAAAATAAGGAAGTGTTCGCTGGAGCCAGCGGATATGACCCGAGGTGCCAAGGCGCTTCATCGGCCTCCCTTAATGTGAACGTTCCAGACTGCCCGATTGCCCAAAAAGGAGGATGTTCTCGAGAAGAACCAAATGTCGCAAAGGGAGGTTGAAGAGTGGGTTAAGTAGAATAGTTCGGCCGGTTAAGTATCCTACATGGATTGCCAATCGGTCTTTGGTGAATATATGACCGGAAGTTGGCGAATGTGTATTGATTTCAAAAATCAATTCCTCCTCGCCAAAAGACTATTATCCATTACCGAAATTGATTGGAAGATCGAGTCCGTTATGGGATACAGTATAAGTGCTCTACGGGCGCTAAAGGGATACCACCAAGTTCGGATGGACGAGATGACGAGGAGAAAACAGATTCTATACGTAACAAGGACATACTTGTTACACCAAAATGCCTTTCGACTAAAAACTAGGGAGCAACGACGTACCGGTAGACTCTCGCTTCCAATCACGAGATAGGAAGAAATTTGGAGGCGTATGTCGACGGATATGGTCATAAAAAGCGGACGGAAAGAGATATGATAGCAGCATATAGCGAGACGCTTGACAACCTTAGAAGGATTAATATGAAGTTGAACCCGCGGAAATGTTCTTTGGTGTAAGGGGAAATTCCTCGGGTATATGGTAACGTCCGAAGGTATAAGGGCGAATCCTCGGAAGACGAAGGCCATCATGGAGATGAAATCCCCGAACACCGAGAAATGCAAAGTCCGATCGGCCGGCTCGGGCCCGAATAGGTTCCTGCTCTAAGTCACCGAGAGGTCCTTGCCTTTATTTGAAACTTTGAAAAACATCACAAAGGAGAACAAAGACGAGTATCGATGGACGAAGGAGGGCGAGCAGCTTTCCAAGAAATGAAGAACCTATATTAGAATTACCTTCACGGCCACCCCAAGGCGGAAGCGAAGCGGTTGTTCATATACTTAGCTGAAGATCAAAGGGAGCCGTTAGCACGCTGTTTGAGTGGTAGAAAGAGACAGAGGCAATTGCCGCTGCATTACGTAGCGATGCGTTGCATGAAGCGGAAAGGAATTATGCTCCGATGGAAAAGTTAGCTTTATGTACGCTACACGCATCACGGCTAGACGAAGATACTTTGAGGCTCATCCCATTCGGGTCATCACCGACCAACCTGTCAAACAGATATTGCATAAGCCGAAGTTTCGTGAAAGCGGCGAATGCAGCACGTGGAGTTAGGGGCCTACGACATCACTTATGCTCCTAGAAACGCGGTCAAGGGCCAAGTGCTAGCTGATTTCCTCACGGAAGTGCAAGTGGAAGCCGGGCACCCCGGCGTCGTGGAAAGAATACGAGGGTAATGGAGGTAGGAGAGGAAGGAGAATGGTTGCTATATCGGCTGGCTGTCTAATAGCGGGGAGCAGGTTTGGTCCTCATCATCCCGACAAGGAGGAGCTTACTTATGCTTTCTTAACTTTAAGTAGCACCAATAATGAAGCCGAATCACGAGGCTCTGATAGGCGACTCCGGATTGCTAAGAAGCTAAAAATCAAAAGGTTGAATGTGCGAGTTGATTCTAAATTGGTTGCTAGCCGATCCAGCGGAGTTTATCGCTACTAAAGAAAGCATGCAAAAATACACAGCCTGAGCTGCAGTAAAAAGAGCACATAGTGGGATTCCAAGGCTTCAAAATCTGCAACATCCCAAAGGCTCAAAACCAAAGGCGTGATATACTAAGCAAGTTAGCGCCAAGATAGCGTTTAACCATCTCACTAAGAAGGTATTAGTAGAAGTCTTGGAAAACCGTCCGGGAAGAACAGAGAATCGAGGTGTAGTGGAGGAAGAGGAGGATAATTGGATGACACGATCATCGATGCTTGGAAGAAGAAGTTTGGCCGGATGATCCCAATGAGGCTAGGAACCTCCGGATGAAAATTCCGCAATATACCATGGAAGGAGGAGTTTTATTCAAAAAGGGTTACTCCGGTGCCAATGTTGAGGTGTGGGTCCGTTGCAAGCAAATTATATATCACGAGAGTGCATGAGGGATGTTGTGGGATGCATTCCGGACCAAGAACCATCGTGGCAAAACTCATGAGACAAGGATATTGGCGCCCACTATGCACGAGAGACACGGAAGAAGTTAGGAAGTGTGACTCTGCCGGATACACGCCCGGCATCCCAAACTTCCTAAAACGTTGCTAACCTCCATCATGGCTCCGTGGCCTTTCTATCAATGGGGAATGGATGTGCTAGGCCCTTTCCAAGCACGGGCCGCCAAATATGTGATCGTAGCAATAGATTATTTTACAAAATGGATAGAAGCGAAACCGCTGGTGAAGACGACGGGGAAAGACGTTATAAAATTTGTCTATGAGAATATTGTGTGCAGGTATGGCCTACCGGGGATCATAGTCACCGATAATGGAACTAATTTTGTCAATGATCCGTTCAAAAAATGGTGCGAAGGGTTAAAAATCAAACAGATGAATACGGCCGTCGCATATCCTCAAGCCAACGGATTGGTAGAACGGCCAACAAAAAGTCGATGGTAGGGATAAAGACAAGGTTAGGCGAGAGGGCTGGATGGGTGGACGAGCTACCTAACGCCCTATGGGCACACTGCAACAACACTTAAAACAAGCAATGGGGAGACCCGTTCACCTTAACATACTGGCCCAGCGATGATACCAGCAGAAATAGGGATGCCTACATACCGAACGATGATGTTCCGGGAGGATCTTAACGAGGAAGAGCAGCGTCTGAATTTGGACATCCTACAGAAAGAAGAGAGGTCTTTGTTATAATGAGAAGCCAAGTACAAAACGAAGTCGAGCAAGATATTACAACCGGGAGGGTCAAACCGATGAACTTCAAAATAGGCAACTTTGTGTGCGGAGGAACGAATCTAGCCGGGTGGAAAATCAAGGGAAACTGGGACCCAATTGGGAGGGTCCTTACCGGATGATAGGAGCGAATCGAATGGCTCTTATAAGTTACGAGCGATGGAAGAAAAGGAGGTCCCCTGACCGCACGCTATAAACTTAAGGAACTGTTTCTTATAATTGTTATTGTGATAAGAATCCTGTGATCATTATGTAATCTAACCTATCTATGTACATTAGTTTAATGATGAAAGTTTTCCTATGACAAGGAAAACAATTTTCTTAAGAAAGAATATATACACAAAGCGATGCATGGATATTCCGATGGTTGGCCCGTGAGTACGATGTCCGTGAGTATGCCCGGATAACGTCCGGATGCCGAAATACCTTAATCGGATGCCCGGATAATGGATGCCCAAAAATAGTAAATAATACTATGGATGCCGGGAAACACGCCCGGATGCCCGAGCACTCTTGCCGGATGCCCATATAATGGATGCCTTATAATGTAATAGGTTGCCCGGCATACGGATGCACGTGGTATGCCGTATGCCTTTGTAAATATCAAAGGAAGTTTGTCGATGAGAAAAAAGACGAAACATACAATGTACAATTAAAACCATTCAAGATATGACGAACATGAGTCATGGAGGATGGAGTACTAAATATTACAATTAAAACCATTCAAAATGTGGGTTACAGTGTACAAGTTATAAAACTTGTATCGACATTTGGATTCTGGACGGTTGGTGTGCCGGCGACACCGGGTGATGAGGATTTGGTCGGCTCAAGGTCCGTGAGGATCTTACGAGGAGGACCTACGGTTCCATGTTTAATAAATCACCAAGGGCAAGCGATAGGAATCCATTAGCTTCGAATATAGGGGTACTCCGGCCAAAAAAGATTGTTGAACTCAACTTTCCATAATTTGAGCATCCCTGTTGACATTTTTGATACCCTTCAAAGCCTCAACGATTTCCTCCTCTTCTACTCCACACCGCCAGTCCGGGCCACGAACCCGGCCGGTAAGTTAGGTCAGAGACCTTAGCCATACTCTTCTTGTATTCCACGTTGCCGAGCGGTCAGTCCGACCTAACGGCTCGGGAAGAAGAATACTGGACAGCATTTTGTTTTAGGACCTCCTCTGGGCTACCTCGGTTTACAAGTTCCCTTTTTCTACCTTCAATCGATTCTATGGATTGATCTTTAACAGGCTGAGCTCGCTTTCTAGCTTCTCGATCCTTTCGCCTGAAAGTAGCCAGGTTCCTCTCCACTCTTCCCTCTCCGTCACTCGCTCCACCTCGTCTTCCGTGTTCTTTCCCTTATCAAGGACTCCACGATACTGGTCTCCAACTTTAAGTTCTCCGGATAACCTCTCATTCTCACCTTCGGAGGCCTCCAACCTATCCCTTAAACCCTGACAACCTTGGTGAGTCTGGGTGAGCTCCCATAATGTGGATGACATGCCTAACCTCTTCGTATTTCGCCTTGCAATAACACTCTTCCCAAATTCCTCATAGGGCGGCGAGTGAGCTCAATGTTGTTCATTTGTTCCAGAGCTTCTTGTTCGGCCGGTGTGGGAAGATTGTCGATGAGCTCCTTGCAAGACCGGTAGGAATTGATTCGAACGTCTTCCCGTAGGGCCCGGGGGGGGGATGAAGACGTTCGTGGCTTCATCTACATTAACGAACGGAGCAAGAGAAATAATCGGTATGCAAAAAAGGATGACAAACGGAAGTCCGATACATACCGGAGTCCAAGGTGATTTTATCAATCCGCTTAAGGTCGCGGAATGATGGGCGAAAACTGCGGAACATAATAACATAGTGAGTTGGGAAAATCGCAAGTATGAATATAGAATGATTTATACATACCTTGTGAGTTGTGAGGTGCCGAGTTCACCGGTGGCGCTTTGACCACCCTCATCGATTTGGAGGGTGTGAGTGCATTGTAATTGCTCACTCCCACCGCCACATGTTCATCCATTCCTTCGGAGGAGTACGCGCGCCTGCTGTAATCGCCTCCCCGTCTCCCGCCAGAAGGCAATATTGGTCGCTTTGCTCGGCGTTGGCGTTCGGCCGCCACTTGGACATCTTCCCAGCGACCTGGTTTATAGGGTCCCGTTGTCGATAGGCTCTCCGTAAGACAAACGCTTCAACAAATTGGCGGCGTGTTTCTTTTCTTGCCTTGTGCCTTGGAGGTCCCTTCTCCACCGCAATGCTCTCTTCTTTCTTACGGGCAAGGCCTCTTTCTCTCTTAGAGCAAGCAACCACTTCAAAGATCTTCTCGTTAGGCCCGGCTTGTCGCCATCTTTAGGGGAGGAGGACTCGCTCCCACGCCGTGGGGTCGGAAGTTCTTTTGGCGCCTCTCCCTGCTCGATTAACCGCCGGACCCCTTGCTCTCACCGCCGCCCCTTCCCATTCGGAAGCTCAAGGTACTCGACATATTGACAACCGAAAGGCGAAAGCAACAACGAAAACAAACTGTTAGAAACTTTAAAGGGAAAATCCGGGGAGACAAGTATCAATCCCAGGATGACAAGACTAAAACGAGTGATTACCATGACCCTCGGCATATTTTAGAATGGGCTCGTATTCAGGATTCTTGAAAACCGAGGAGAGATGGCACATCCACAAAAGACTCATCGTCGGATCGCAGCTTAATATGAGTTTTGCTAAGTTTCTCGTCCGATTGGGAAAAGCCGATTGGGGAAAGTGTCCGTTATTTTAGAATCCTTATGCCTCCACGCCATGGCTATGGGGATGGCCCGCCTGTCAATCAGGAAAAACTTCTCCTTCCGGTGCTTTAGGCCGGACAGAACCTCCTTGAAACACTTGTATGAGTTTTTTCCCGTCCCGTTCTCAAAGGAAAACCAATGCCCTTGCTTACACAACCGGTAGAACGCCCGAAGAGTGAGACCACGGGGCTGGTCAATATTAAGGCTATAACACCTGATCTCAAAGAGTATCACACGGTTCAATCCTAACGGGACTAGTTGAGAAATGTGCACTCTAAAGTGCTTGATCACGCGTTCAAAGAAAAAGTGGAGAAGGGAATCCTAACCCCTCCTATCTCTAACTGCTTAGGATAGATACCTATCTTATCCTCCCGTGGTGATCCATAGTCATGTCTTCGTGTGTAAGACCACGTAGATCGTGGGAATGCCATATTCGGCTACTATACTATCTAACCCCAGGGTTGTGTTAACCTACAAGTATGTACATGCATATCAAACTTAGGAATGACCGGTTGAACGGCCTCTTCGTTAGTCTCGTTCGGTGGACGGACGGAAGTGTTTTCTCTCACTAAGGTGTTCCCTGGTTCCAATGTCGGCCATTACTAAAAGATACCGAGACAATTTACGTGATATTAACAGAGAAGGCGGAACAAACCTTAAAAGAGGTGAAGAAGACGTCCGGACGGAAGTATGAATAGGAGATGCGACAGCTTGTATGTGTGAGAAAAGTAAAACCAAATAGGAGAAAAAGAGGGGTATATATATGCTAAGGAAACCCTAGCCGACCGACAAGGCGTCCCAATCACCGAGAGGCGATGACGTGGCCTCATGTGGACCGTATTACGACGTGAGATGAAACGGCGTAACGCTGCGGGAAAAGCCCAAAAGGCCAGTGGGCCCAACTTGGCCCATTTTCATGGTTTCGACCACTCGACGGTGGGGAATAAACTCGTTCTTCCCGCTTCAGTAAGTTGAATTATACTAAGTGTTACATCATCGGCTTGGCACCAAAATATAACACCGGGGACATGTTGACGTATGTGCGACGATCCAACGTCCGCCCCGCACGATAGCGGACATCGAGACTTGGAAGGCCGGACGATCATCCACACGTCCGGCCGGTCAAAGACTAATAACCAGACCATGTCGGCAGATTTTAGGGATTCTCTCCACGCGTGGCCTACTAAAAGTGAGTTACTATAGACCGCTGAACGATGGGTCGGGAGAAGAATAAGAATATGAATAGGAGATTGGGGTAGTATAAATACCCCAACACATTTATTACTCGAGGAGAGGCTTTTACCTACTTTTTCCTACTACATTTATCAATACATTTACACCTACTTATCCACACGCCGGAGCTTGGTCCGGGGACAACACCAGGCGAGGCTTAGGCTAACGCGTCCGTGCATTGTGCAGGAGTTGATCACGTTCAATCCGGACGGCTAGGACTGGACGGAGACAAGATTTTGCTTCAACACCTTCTTTGATAAGTTATCGACTTGACATGTTTCACCTTTTTCATGCTGGAACAACGATTCAATCACCTGAACATTGGTGTAATAAATTCTATTATAGAGGGAATTTTGGACAATATATAAAAAAATTCCATTATAACTGAAGGTACAAAAAGCCATGTTTACTTATAAATGGATATACCAGATGTAAAATGCTCTCAGTTTGGGCAATCACATTGTTATGTTTAGCTTGACTCATATGTAGCAACCTTAACAGACTACCAAATTCTAGCACTCTCTTACATTTTAAAAAATATATAAACCAAGAGTATATCAATTAGTTCAGGGCGTATGCAAATCAGAATAGAAACAGACTGAATTATTACTTGATTGTCATTAGTATGGTAATCTTCTATAAAACTTAGTGATGACTTGTTTTTATCTTATCTTAATAACAAATATAGCTAACTTACTTTAAAACGTATAAACAGATAATCACATCACATGATGGTTACATATTCATAGTTTTCGTGTGCAACAAAAGTACTTTTTTTTAAAATCATCTTTGAACAACCGTGTCATGTACTTGCGAATATTAAACTTCGTGTTTCCCCTACGCTGTTTCTAAAATTTCATTATCTATGACAGCAATCTTAGTAGGTGTGATCAAGTAGACTTGGTCAATGTAAAAGTAGAACATGATACGGTCAAAAAAGTTTGATTCCAGAGACGAATATTTATTTAAAAGAGTTATGATAAATAGGCCTACTAATTAGACTTACAAATAGATCTACCTCATTTACATATTCAACTTTTGAAATACATCAGTTTCTCTCTCCTCATATTAATCAATCATTTTTTAAATACACCAATAATATTTGTAAGTCTTCTTTTAGGTTTATTACTTAGACGTACAAATCATTTTTCTATTTAAAAAACCATCGAACAAAATGTAAGGAATTTTAAGCCATGCTTAAAGTAGTTTCTCACAGAAACTAATTCATTTCAACCCCATAGGACATTAAAAAAAATAACTACTCCAACAGGTCAAAGTTAGCGGGTCAACCCGACCTAACCCGTTTCCAACAATATCGTAGAAAAGCCATTAAACCTTACCCGTTATGACCCGTTACCCGACCCACCTATCTCGCCACCTCTAACTACGAACCTAAATTGCGAGTGGAAGATCATGTTATTTATAAAGACACTAATGCAGTAACTATCAATAAAGTTCATTCAATTGATCGATTCGAAGCGGTAAGTTGTATTAGGCAAACCTGACATCAGGTACAGAAAAGTAATTATGCAGCGCAATCGTAAAAGAGAAGTTCTTGCTATCTACATTTCTCACACAAGCAATCACTGTGAGCTTGTATGCACCAACAAAACACGGAACTCAAATCTAGAACAAATCGACATAAATAGGAGTATTTAATTTCCCATTTAAATCAGAGAAAAGGCCCAAAACTAACAAAATATTTCAGGATAAACAATGCAAGTACCTATATGGCCATATATTACGCAAATTATAATTGGTATAAGGCCTTTAAAATTTCAAACCTGTGGGAAGTAAGTGGGCATGCCTCATCTCATGGGTTTGGGTGGTTTTGAAATAGCCTGCAAACAGAACATGTCATTGAGATTATAATGCAATCTTGAAAAAGGGAGTCAGGAAACCAAACAGAAGAAAGAGATCGCAATAATTATTATGAAAATTATCCAAAGAAGACTCATGTAGGATAGATGGGATTACTCTTTTATAACATAACATACAATATCGATCAACAACAACATTAGTCGTATCAGTTACATATCGAATATCGATAACAAATCAGTACCTCAACTCTTATTTAATAATGACCATCCATTTTTGCACAATGTTCTTCTAATATTTATTTAAGTACTCACAGACATAATTATTTGGCTGTTAGACACCTCACTCAGATACTTAAGGCACATGCTCACTTACCTACCGTTTCTTAGTTGTAGTTAGACCATTTAAATGTTACTTGACGCAGCGTATATGTGTGAAACCTAGCTAAACCACAAATAGACCCGTGTAATCATTAAGTAGGGGTTTGGTATATAGTGGACACAACTTTATTCGTGCACCTAACTTCTTAATGAAAATTTTCTTTCAAGATTTTTAGATGAGGTAGCCTATATGTGAAGCCTAGTTAAGAATCAACTAAGTGGGGCAGTTGCATTATCAAAGTTTGTATCTTGTATTTATCTGGATTATGCATTATCAAACTATTAGAAAAAAAAAAAAGTAAAATAATATTGGATAGATAAACCACAGTTAGGAGGGTATGGTTTCGTAGTTATAAAACTGCAAATAAGAACTCTTAAATTTTAAATGAAATAATGAATTAGTGGAGCAGACATCACAGTACATTATAACTATCACTTTGAAAAGCCAGCATATCAAGGAGATCAAACTACACATTTTATCAAATACGTTGTGGTCATTCCATATCACAATCAAATTACTCAATAAGAAGAGATTTATGCATACATTTTTATTTTTTTAGTTATTCAAGCACTAACCTTTAGGCTCTTCTCACCGCCAATACAATAACGCTTATAACCTTCAAAAAAGATATACCAACATCATTTAGAATGCCCGTTTACAAAGCATATGAAAAATAATACTATTGTATGCATAGATTATTATGGGCCAAGTAGATTTTAATAGGACCTAAAACACACTCTACGCACATGTCTCACTTACACAGCTCCATCATTAAAGATACATGCAAAATAAGCTATAAATGAAATTTGCTTAGTCATTGCTAACACAAATCCCTACTTGCCATTCTAAAATCAGATAGAAGAAACGCTAAAAATAAAAACAAAGAAAAACATACTACCATCAGATAGAAGAAACGCTAAAAATAAATGTGGATGCATACCTTGAAAGTATACACAACCATGCTATACCGTTTCTTAAGAATCATTCGTTGTCGCAAGCGTGCAGAAGGACCGTCCTAAGAAACCACGTAATTCATCAATGTGATTTTCCCCAATTTTTTTCTAGGGTTCTGCTAACACACAATTAAATCGAGAATAATCAAAGAAAAATATATTCTAGTTTAATCGAAACAAAATAATTGAAATTATATATATATACTAAAAGCCATTGCGGGGCACTGTAGCTACAATGGATACTCAATTTTCAGTTTAGCCCCTTTTAGCCCCTTAGGTTACTGATAAATTGCAAAGTTAGTCCTTAACGTCCGTTAACTAACAGTCGAGGATTAAATTTGAAACGGAACAATAACTTCAGGGGTTGTTTCTGTGCAAATATTAAACACAAACAGCCCCTGAGGTTAACTTTTTTTTTCACCGTTAGTCCCTAAGGACTAACGTTGCAACAACACGTTAGTTTCAGGGACTAAAAATGAAAATATCAGTGCTACAGTGTGTAACAGTACCAAACAGTACTTGCTACAGTGCACACATAGTTGGAAATAGTAAGTGTACTGTTCATGCGCAATTTACACTTATAGTCCCTCAAGTTAGCTTCAAATCGTACCGTTAGCCCCCCGTTATCGACCTTTTGCAAATTTCGTCCTTAATAACAAAAAAAAAACAATATTTTTTTTTCGCCTTAGATTAAACACAACATCCCCGCAGCGACGCGCGGGTGCCCCCGCTCGTATGGAACTAATATGGAAACCCTAAATATATTACATTGAATTGGTACTTACATGTTGACAAAAGAGAAATCATTGGCACACTGATTGATTAGAGTATGATGGCATAGTTTATTAAGACCAAATCGAAGGTTATTTTGAATCTGAATCGGTACTTATATGTTGACACAAGAGGAATCATAGGCAATAATCAGGAACTGATTTGAGATGAAATTGGTGTTTTTGATTTTTGAATCGTGGTGCGTTTAAGATGAATCTGTTATGGACTCGAGATTAATATATGAATGGGTTTATAATTCATTCTCTGAATCAATGCCATAAATATTACTGTAAAACGTAAGTTATTTTGAAGGTATATTTGACAGCATTGAATGTGATTGAATGGGTTTTAAAAGGGGCGTACTCAAGAAGCTTGACTTTATTTGTGTTGAATGGAATGAGTATATGCATGGCAATTGTACATTCTAAAAGATTCGTCCAATCACATTGCAGACACATCAGCGCATTAATTTTTTGGACTGCTTCAAAGACTGGTACAATACTCTTGTTTATTATATTAGATAGATAGATCCTCCTCAGAGCATAGGGTACGGCAACGAGGGAGGCTCGCTGGTCCGAGGTGGCACCTCCGCCGTTGTCCGCCACCTCTCGCCACCACACCACTGCCTTTCACCACTTCTCCCTTTGTCGCCCCCACGAAATGAAAACGACAAAAACAAATTATGTATTATGCATTATGTAACGGTTGAATTTAAATATATATATATATGTGTGTGTATATATATATATATATATATATATATATATATATATATATATATTTTTTTGAGGGTGGGTGGGGCCCAAGTGAAAACGTTTGGATTAGTTGTGAATGAGGGGTATTTTTAAATGGGTGTGTTGAAGTGATGTGACACATGTAAGACCCAAGTGAAAAGGTGTGTCTAAACCACCATACCCTATGCTTTTACTGTTACTGTTATTGTTACTTACAGTGGACAATTAAAATGAATATCTAAAAAAAACGTGAACAATTTGAGACCGAAGAAGTGTAGGGTGCGTTTAGTTGGAGAACAAATTCTCTTATTTTCTATCTCTAGTTTTGTAAAAAATTGGAAGGAGAATTAATCTCCACAAAACACTTGAAAATATAGAAAACGCGTTTAGTTGATGTTTCTATTTTCTGTTTTGAAGAAAGGGAGGGAGGGTTGAGAGTTACAAAGGAAAACAAGGAAAACAACTAAAATTTGTTTTGTAATTTTCCTTGTTAAGTTAGGAAATAGGGGATTTGTGTTTTACAAAACATTTTGTTGGAAAACGTTGATTTGAACGCGATCTCTGTTTTCCTTGTTTTCCACAAAATATTTTGTGGAAAACAAGGGTATTTTCCCTCAACTAAACGCAACCGTAATATTTACCTGAAAAAAGTTTGAAGATTGGTAAGAATCGAATACAAAAAAGGCAGAAAAGCAAAAGTTAAAAAGAGTGGGCATGATAAAAAGTACGGAGTAACAAAAAAAATTCGGAGATCAAACCAAAGAAAGAAAAGCTACGTTCCATCCACCTGTCCACAAATTACAAAAAGGATTTATACCTTTACATGATGAAAGTAAAATATTCAAACACACTTAGGGGTAGGGATGAACATTTCGAACCGAATCTCGGAACCGAACTGGAACCGTACCGAAACGGTACCGATTCTTGAAATACGGTACGGTACCGGGACTACGAAATAAGGTGAAAAAAAAATCGGGACCACTAATTCGGTACGGGACCGGTACCAAATCGGGAAATTCCGTAAAAGCGGGAAAATCCCGATTTCCCTGGCACCGATATCCGAATCCCGTTGGTGCACGGTACCACTAATTTATGCTCGGGAAAAAATCGGTACCACTATTCGGTACGGGATCGGTACGGTACCGGTACCGTGCTCATCCCTACTTAGGGGGTGTTTGGTTAAGCTAATTTAGTGGGCTTACGAGCTTATTAGCTTATATAAGCTCATAAGCCCAAACTAAGTGTTTGGCTAAGCTTATATGAGTGGGCTTATGAGCTTATTTATGGGTGTTTTGATAAGCCAGAAGAAGGGGGCTTTTTTATGAAGAGTCCGACTTATATAACTCTTCACTTACACAATTTACATTTTTGATCTCATAACCTAACCATATATCATCTTTTTTTCTATGTCGATGTTAGTGACAGATTCATTTGACTTGTGTTTCTCATTCTTATAAGCTTATTCATGTCTTTTTAGTCATTTACAACATAATTCAAACCAGGGGGCGTTTGGTTCGCTGTAATTCGTTGTAATTGTAATCTGAATTACATTCCAATCATGTTTGGTTGGCAAGGTGAAAGGAATTGTAATTCAGATTACATTACATGATTTTGGTTTGCATTGAAATTGTAATTCAGTCATTACAATTACATCAAGTGAGGGAATCTAGATTGCATAGGAAGTTGGATGGAAAGTTTTGAATTACGTCGTAATTCAGAATTTGTTTACTTTATTATTATTATTATTATTATTATTATTATTATTATATTTTTATTATTAATATTCTTTTTTATTACTATTTTATTATTATTATTATTATTTATTTTTAATATTATTATTATTTTATTATAATTATTATTACTATTTATTATTATTATTTGATTATTATATTTTTATTATTAATATTTTATTATTATTATTATTATTATTGTTATTATATTAACTTTTTAAGTTTTATAAAAAAAAAATGGATTTACATTACATTGCGAGTCAACCAAACACATTGACAGATTTCATCAATTACAATTACAACTACAACACATTCCAATTTTTCAAATTACAATTACATCAAATTACAATTCCTTACAAAGATTATAATTCCATTAAAAACATTCTGTGAACCAAACGCCCCCTAAGCTGCTTATAAGCTTATGTTATATAAGCCATAAGCCGCTTTTTATAAAAAGCCTAAGCCCACTAAATAAGCTGAATGTCCCGATCATTTAACATGGTGTGCAAATCATCTCCGCATACAGCTTGTACATCACGCATACAGATTGTACATCACGTATCAAACTTGTACACTCATATCCACCTTCATATTCACACACACATAATGAAATGAAAAGGAAGATATTATCATTATCAATCTAAATAAAATAAAATTAATTTATTTGCGAAGAAGACGAAGACGAAGAAGAAGGCTGTTATTATCGATCCACCTTGTTCACGTAAACCCTAACTTTCCGTTAGATCTGTTAGAAATCAGTAGTTGTTTTAAATCTCTATATGTATATAGATTGTCAATATCGTTGTTATGATCGATTACTCTGTGTTTTTTGGTGGTTAATTTTGTTATGAGTATGTTTATTTAGACAGTGTTTATGCCTTATGATGTGTGGATTGAAGGTATTTAAGTAGTAATGTTGTTAGGTTTTGTAAAATTGAGATCTGTGATAGAGCGTTATATAAGTAGTAATGTTGCAATAAATAGGCTTATTGTATAGCTAATGATGTCAATGTGTCTTTGATTTTTGGGAGGAAATGCGTGATCTTCTTAGATGCTACCTAACAAAAAGAGTACCATGGCTTTTGTTTTAGGATGTTGATTGATCATTTTAAGGTACAATGATTGCCAAACTACCAATAATCAATTTATGTATTACTGGTATTAGATAATATGCTTGCCTGAGATGATCAAATATGTACTATGGTTTCTGTTATGTTAAAGTTTTACTGATGTGTAATGAATTTGCCTATGTTATGTGGGTATGCCCCTTATCTCAGGCTCTATTACGGACCTTATGCCTTTGCATCCATGGCCATTAGTAACTAACGAGTCTATAAACTGTTATGTATATTCTCGTGTATTTTTCTTTGAATGTCATTATACTATGTCAGGTGGATATGTGATTTTATTATTAGGCTATAGATGTATTCTCTTTTAATAATTACTCTACTTGCCATTCAATTGCAGGTATTTCTTCACTGTGGCAACACAATATCGGTATACAACAAATATGCTCTGTAGAATTGCATTCATAATTGGTTCGACCTAGTGCTTGACTTTTCTAGTTGGGCACTATTTGAATGAAAAGTATGTACCGCAGGTTAGTAAGCTAAGCTACTTATGCTAAAACTTGGTTCAGTTTCTTGTTGGTCCGTGTATCTAATTTATCAATTTTCTTGTATACAGTGCCTTTTTAAAGAAGTCAAATGATCACGGGGGAATAGTTTTAACTGCAATCATGGGAATGATCTTAGGATATTTTCTCGGTGTTTCATTTCCTTATCTTTCTTTTATTAAGGTAGTTTGATTATAAATCTCCGATAACACTTATATTGCAGATATGACCATCCATTACGACATTACGTTAACTGTTATATTTCTTCAGATTAATTTACGTCCAAGCTTTCTGTCACCATTTGATATGCACGGGGATCATCATGAACGCAGTTTTCCTGAAAATCTTGGTTCATCTAATACATCTGAACTTCCTACGGTACATTTTTGCAATTCCTTTTTTTTTTTTTTTTTTTTTTTTTGCTATTGATTTTTCTGCATATTGCTGTTGATTGCGGCTAAAAATTATGTTTATTGGTTTAAGGTTTATGTTCCAACGAATCCCCGTGGAGAAGAGTCGTTACCTCCAGCAATTTTAGTTTCAGAGACTGACAGATTATGGGGTAAACCTTATGAGGTATGGAATTGATTATTGAACACATTTTTATTACCTTATTTATTGAAAAAAAACGTTGCACATCAACTTATTTGGTGTTTAAATTTTCAGGATTTAAAAAACAAACCAAAATATTTGGTAACCTTCACCATTGGTTGGGGCTCAAAGAAATAACATTGATGCAGCAGTAAATGACAAAACATTTCTCACATGACATCAAGTAAATAGTAATCGTGTATCAAAAAGGAGAGACAGGCTCTTCTTGATTTTAAAGCTCAAGTTCAAGATCCTGAAGACCGGCTCTCCACATGGAGACTTGAAGAAGAAGATGATTGCTGTCAATGGAGTGGAGTCACGTGCAACAACCAAACAAGTCATGTTACAGAGCTTGAATTGAACGACCTTGAAGGTGAGATTACCCTTTGTTGCTTAATTTAAGCTACTTAAATCAACTTGCTCTTTTTTAAAATTCTTCTTAACTTGACCTTAGTTGTTTGAGAGATCACCCGTAGTTGTTTCAAACAACTAAGGTCAAGATAAGCTAAATGAGTCATGTAGTATATGAACTCGGGAATGGTTCCCTGAAAAGAATTTTCAGAAAGAGCAAGTTGATTCAAGTAGCTTAAGTTAAGCAACGAAAGGGTAATCTCACCTTCATGAATGTTCAATTCAAGCTCTGTGACATGACCTGTTTGGTTGTTGCACGAGACTCCACTCCATTTACAACAATCTTCTTCTTCTTTAGGTCTCCATGTATAGAGCTGGTCTTCGGGGTCTTGAACTTGATTTTTGTATTTGCGCGAGTGTTCCCGAATAATGTAACAAAACATTTCTCACATGACATCAAGTAAATAACAATCGTGTATCAACAAAAACGTGTAGATTGCTACACGGCATCACATAGTTAAGAAGTTTTGTTGCTTTTTAAAATAGAGGGCAATTGCATATATACTCATTAAAACTTGCATATATACTCAAAACATGCTTAAAATACATTGTACATCGTGCAATAAAAACTTGTATTATGAGAAAATATGCAAGTTTTTAAGTTTTAATCGGTATATATGCAATTCCCCTTATAAAGTACTATCATCAACTCAATGTTTGTTGTATACGAGTACAAATTAAGTCATTACATTGGGCTACATATTTTATATGTAGTGGTCGGTGCAAAATGACTGGCATCTTAACATTGTAGTATTAGCTAATTACCACATAACCATCGTCTCACCATTTTTACCTCACAACAATCACAACCGCCGGTAACCCCTAAAAAATGAGAAAAAATCACGTTCAAACACTTTAACGTATGAACCACGAATTAATTAATCACGAGCGCGCGACAATTGAGCTCAAGTGGTCACCACGAGCCCATCACAGGTGCTCTTTGATTGGTGAAGAAGCTACTCCAATATAAAGTATAGTGAGAGTAGCTTATCCTTTGGCATGTTATGTGTTACACGACTACACGAGTTACCACGATCCCATTGCGGGTGTTCTTAAGTTGATGAACAAGCTGGTCCGACATAAAATATACCAAATAGTAGCTCTCCTTTGGCCTGTGTGTGTTATAAACGAGGATATTTTATTAGAGCATCCGTAGTGGTCACACATAACATCAACATCATATCCATTTTATTCTCAACCATTATTATTCTGTTACTTTTACTATGCAATGGTTTATTATCACCGGTAACTATTTCTCCACTAAAAATAGTAACTTTAACAAACACCTATCAAGCTTGGACACCAATAACCTTCCCATGCCGATCTCCCTGCAATGGTAATATCGACGCCCAACTTCCCATGTCAAGCTTTTCACCGGCCCATTGTAGATACATTTAGTTCGATCAATATATGACCAAAATTCAATTAAATAAAGGTACACATCAAGGGTGGTGGAGCTATGAGGAAACAAGGAAGGGTTGTGGGCTCTCATAAATTTGTCACTTGGCGTATTTTTATTCATTTTCATCTGGTAAAAATATATATTTTGATCTGTGGCCCTCCTACAACACGCAAATTACTCTGTTGGTCTTCTTACAAAGATTTGTCAAGCTCCGCCAGTGGCACACATGTTAAGCAATACAAGTTCGCAAGTCCTCCTCCATCTTATCTTGAAAGTTATTAATTTTCTATCAAAAGGTTTTCTTAAAGCTTGTCATTATAGTTATGAACGAACCTATCACATACTACATCTCTATCAAGTCATAAACCTAATTCAAACTCACTTAAAAAAAAATTTAAAGAAGGGAACGTCTAGACTTATAAGCCGCCAACCAAACTCATATTTGATGATATACTTCATTTTCTGTTTACATTGTCCGTTTCTAGTGATTCACAAGCAACAAATTTTATTCCTAGTGAGATGTGACACAACATCCATTTAGATGCTCATACTAAAGTTCAAAAATTTTCATACCACAAATCATTTTCATTTGAAAAACCGCCTTTATTACACTAAAAATAAAAGCCTTTACCTAGAGACGGAACTTAAAATGAACCGAGCGAGTTATGGCCCCTAAACTTTTTTTTACCTCATTTACATTTTATACCTATATATATATGATTTTAGTCATTTTAATACAAAAGTTTAGGGGTGAGCATCAGGTCAAAACCGACCCAAACCGACAAAAACCAACCTGGCCCAAAAACAGATAAAGGAAAAAAATCAAACCGAAAACCGAACCGAGAAATATATATCAAAATCAAAACCGAACCGAATAAATCGGTTTGGGTCGATTTAGCTATTTCGTACCAGAAAAACCGACAAAAACCAAATCGAACTGAAACCAACAAAAACCGATAAGAATATACAAAACCAAAACCGAACCGAATAAGGTCGATTCGGTTCGGTTCGCTCGGTTTGTCAATTCAGATCGGTTTTCAGTTAGATTTGCTCAGTCTACAAAAGTTTTAACATAATGTGTTGAGTTTATAAAATATATAACATACAATAAACAAGTAAACATCAAGAGTACACAGCGGAAGACTTAAGATCATAACAAATAAATTAATTAACTGAAAGTATGCGTAACGTACCTCTTGCGAATGTCAAATTCCTCGAACAAAGCAAATCAACCCTCGAGCAAAGCAAACCAAAGAAGTACTTATTGGTGTAAGAATAATGTCTTACAACCACGTTCTTGTACACACGAATTAACCAAACGAATCAAGCGATTGCTAGATCTAACACAAGTCCTCGTTTAAGCAAAACGAAACTGAACTCCCTTACTTGGGGTGCTCGGCCGAAATATGGACTAGAGAGAGGAGAGGAGAGATCTAGGGTTAATTCAATGCACAAGTGTATGAAACCCTAGAACCTACCCCTCCTTATATACTAGTAGGTAAACTTAGGGAACAAGTTTGTGAATTAGGCTTTGTATAAGCCCTATGGCCGGCCACCAATGAAAGCCCAAAGCCCAATCCATAACTTTCCAAGTTTTCCATTTCTAGTCCTTCTCTTTCCATTTAACGGTAAGTTAGTCATTTTTTAGTTAAATACTTAACGATCGTTAACGGACTTAATGTGTAATAATTAATCGTAAACATAAACATTAATTATTAACTTTAATTCTCATTCGCTAATGTGTGCAATCCCGTGGTCACGAGTTCGAATCCGGACATTCACATGTTTGTAAATATATACATTTCCAACAGCTCCCACTTGGATATGTTTACAAAGCGTGAAATGACATTGGTTAGCGTCTAGCAACACGCCAATGCCCCGGTACAACTCGTGTATGGTTTTCTGGAGAAAAACCAAGTTTGATGATTCATCATCATATTCATCCTTTTGTTTCTAATACCATGTTAATAAGAATATGGATCTCACTCATTTCTTAATTAACTATACTGTTTCTCGCTTTATGTGATTGATTAAGATTACCAATTCTTCGAACATATTCGGAAGACCTTGGGCATGGCCATGCAAACATCTTAACAACCCTACGAGGGGCCCATTAGTATTATACTTCAAAATAAATTTGAAGGAAACAAATCTCATTTTGACTACAAGCAGGATTCACAAATTTCGCAACACTTCTGAAAACAACCCTTATAACTACCATTTACGTATAGCGTTAGATTGCTTCACAAAAATGCACTACATCCACGACATATCTCTTGTATCTCAAGTCAGAGGATAAATATACATGATATACTTAATGACTAAGATCCATAAAGTATCATCATGTAGGTGGGATAAGTCCTATACTCAATTCATTAAATATCATCTGAAATTAGTCATGCTACGCATCAATATACTTTCAAGTGTATTCTAACTAATACTCAGATTTGTCTTAATTCAATATCATTCCCATGTTATTGATCGACAACGGACTATTTAGAATAATTTAAGTTATTCAAGGATTTAAACATGCAAAAACAGGACACAATATTATAAATGAAATTAAACGTATACCGTACTTTAATTCATTATAAATAATAATTGTTTAACATCCTTTATCTAAATACTAAATAGATCAATGCATGATAATACTAGTTAATGAATTTTGCCACAAGTCATGAAAATCATACTTGTTGACCAGGCATTATTTCAATTAACTTTGATCTATAGGAATTTTGAGAATACTTATTTCAAGAATTCAATAAGTGAATTTCTTGTATATGTTTACACATATCTTGATATTGTCATATCATTCCATAAGGTGCGTGATAACCTGAACCACCCTTTTATGACAACTATCTTTCAAAACTTTAAAGTTTTAAAGTATTCTTTATTCTTTAATGTATAATGCAACTATGCTCTTAGTTGAGCATAACTAGTCAACATGGTCATCATCAAGGATACCATGACTAGAATTGAGTGTCATCTCAATTATACTAGCATCATTGTGTATAACAATATGCTCTTTAAACATCCGTAAACTTTGAACAGTTATAGTGTAATGTTGGTGCCTACCCAAACTCAAGTTTGTTGGCAATGACAATTATGAAACAATTGTCATATAATTATCCATAGAATCTGGGAGCATCTCCAGATTGTGGAATGTGAATCTAAATCCAAACATATTCCTTTAAAATATTTATTACACTAACAACTTTCAATGTTGTCAAATCATCTTGTAATCAAGCATGACACAACAACTTTATACACAACATGATGTTCATGATGAATCTTTAAGTTAAACTTTAAGATCTCATCTATCTTGTCAAAGATATATATTCATCATGTTCTATTTGACTCATTTATTTACCGCATATGTTTATAATAATAAACATATATTCCAAGGTTATATATCTTATTTCCAAATCTTACAAACGAAGTTTCATTCCCAACTAAAACTTAATTTAAGTGGAATGTAGTTGCCCATACAACATATAAGATTTAAGAAAAATAAATAATACTCCACTAGCTTTCGGAATACTAATGAGCAATCTTATTTTAATTATTAAATCAAACATGGATTTAATATTAAACATAAGAAACATCTCCTAGATGCTTGCATATATCCATTCATGGATTCTTGCAGGTTGTACATATCCAAGGATTATTTGAATTCATAAAACTTCTTTGTATTACTCATCGTCCTCACAAAAGTAATTTCACAACAAAGAGTTATGACATTCATTGTCAAAATTTCATATCAATGAAACTAAGTATGACAATTATAATCTTTATACTTCTATTTAATGTATCTAGAAAGAATATTCAATCATAGTTAATTGCTTACATATGATTAATATTATTATCACTAGACATGCATTAAATATGTGTACAATATTGTCCATATGATTTCTACACAAAGATTTAAACCACTAGGGTTTCCACCCTTTGAAGAAACTCATTTTTATTATTAAGATAAATCAAGTATCTAAAGTTGATTATCTTTATGGACAACATCTCTACATTCATAGTATGATTGATTTTCCACAATTCAACATTTGGTAAATTTATCATTATGATTAACAGGCTTACCATGATCCTGTAACTCATATTTCTCAGCATATTAAATATCTGAGATATCCTTACGGATCTATGAATGACAATTCCATCATATTAAGGTCTATCATTTTCATGTTTAGCCTCATTATGATATTTGCTAGTGCATTTTAGAAGATTATGTATTTTGTAATTCAATCTTTCAAGATCTAAACAAAACTCCCACTTGCCTTTAAAAATTTAAAGATTACCTTTAAATAGTTTAGCAAGTAGAGCAACAATACATTGTTCTCTTTTGGGATATTACAAAAAACATTGACAGTTCCTAACATTAGTTTGTTACAACTCACTCTATAAGTAGTTTAACAAATTGAGAACTTCATTTATAAGACTTAATGTGATTCATCACATTCCATAAACAAATGGTGTCTTATTAATCTTCTAGGTTGGAGTCTTATTAAGTATATTCAATCTATACTCAATCTACTAACCTTGATAACTTTTGGAAGAAACTATAGTTATCTTGAATCAAATAATGCCAAAGATTTTGATTCTTCTTACAGAACATACCATAAAACTATGGTATTTCCTTAGAATTAATATTGTAAGAAAATCTAACAATATTTTAGATAACCATCTACTCTTTTGGCTTACCTATTTACCAACAAAGTAAAACTTAATGGTACAATAGAATTACCAAGTCAATTGCATGTATTATAACACAAATATTTTTGACCAAGTCAAAAGACATATTAGTTATAATCTCACTATACGTTATAAGTCATTGATCAACTCATTGACTTCATGCATATGTCTTAAAACATAGCAAGTTAACGTCTTACTTTATATTGTAAGTCTTGTATTAAAAGACTTCATGTTTGTGACTTTACAAAATCATAAACATTTATAATTAAAGTAATTATGAACACCACCTCAGGTTTCAATTAATATTTCAAGTTAATATTTACTACATATATTTAAGTCATTCAACGAATACTTAAATTCAAAGTAGTATTATATTACTTCATTTAATTATGTCATTCCATGAAATGTTCAACATAAGAAACTGCAAAATCATCCATGCTCGTTCTCACGGCACGTGGATATTTTACCTTGGGCTACAATCTAGTTCACGTTCTCACGTAACATAAATTGTAACTACAAGTGTTTCTTAAATATTGAATGACATAAATATTTAAAATAAAGTAGTCTTTGTTATCATCTTGACACATGTTCTTAATAGGGCAATCATACATGTTCTCTTACTTTACAGTCAAGAGAATCATTTTAAATCATATTAATATGTGTTGTACCTTGCACACAATAAGATTTCTCCCACTTGTGCATGGAACAACATCATGTAGCATATAAACAACACGATACACGTTCGTTTATTTGATTAATATGATTTGTGTCATAGATATAACTAGTAGATGTAGAACTATATTTTTTAGTAAGGAAACGTACACGACTATCCTTAAAAACATAAGTGTCTACAATTTGGAAAGTAATTATCTTTGAAGATAATATGGGTTACTACACAGGAAATAAGGCTTGTAGCTCCCACTGAATTAGAAATCATTAAAACAACTTCTTATTCATTAATGCAACACAAATGCTCCCACTGAATCTGACAACATTGTAAGTGTTGCATAACCAGTGAAAACAACTTGCTTGCTTTTACTTTCCTACACCTTTGAAGAACCATACGTAATTATTACTAAGGTACTAAAGGGTGTATTCTACTATATGAATGATAGGTTATCCATCAATGTTATTAACTCGAAAAATTGGGTATGCAATTTCTTCCTCAACAGGCCTACCATCCCCATACTGGTATGTAGTACCTTTAAAGGCTAAAGCAAAACAACTAGATAAAAATATGCTAGTTTGCCTTTTACCAATTTTTGCGGTAATTAGTCTAGCTTCTAATCTAGTAACTCATATACATGTTTTCAAGTTAACCAACATTCATGTTGTTACAAAGGATTCATTCACCAAATGAGAGTAATGAAATCTTTATGGGAAATAAGATGTGCAATTCATTGCTAAGAGTTACATTAGAATTTAGACAATTCAAATGTTCCTATTATACCTTTCTCATTCATGAAAAGGAATAGGATTGAGTCTCATGCTTCTCCCATGGAAAAGAGACTTCGTTTGTCTTATCAGTAAATTATTCTCTATCAAACATTTGTTAGAATGCTAGAATGGATCAATTTACAAATCAAAGACTAAACCACGTTTACGGTTAAATGTTGCATTTATACATTCAAAAGAATTACAAAATTCAATTTTAGTATTTTCGATAATTTACCTTTTCAATAAACAATTAAATACCCAAGGTTCATATTCATATAACCAATTAATATTTATTGAAAACTAGGATCCAAATTGTCATAATTTCATTACATCAGTTGATCTGCTAGTAATGAACCTTATACAAAATGGTAGAGCATTTGCTCAATTGCCAATTTCAATTGCAATTCCTAGATTTATGGGATTTACATATAGCCAATATCAATCGCCATGTAAACATGTTTTATCCCATCTTATGCCTTGAGTTGCCAGCTCTCACTACAAAACTCAATTAAGTTGTCCAACTTAAGAAACTGCAAAATCGTCCATGCCCGCTCTCACGACACGTGGACATTTTACCCTTTGATTACGATCTAAGTCACGATCTCACGCAAATAAAAAGTAATCTTAGGTGTTTCCGTTTCGGTGGATGGCATATAACTTAAATTAAAGGGTAATAGTTTTTGATGTTAAATCAAATATGTACAAAGATGTCATGCATTTATCTTTGTAGCATAGTTTTTATTAAAACATTTATATCTTGTTTTAATGTATAAGCTTTTCATCATCAAACTTTAATTGAGGTATTGGGTTCACCAATCAAGGAATTTAGTGTTAATTATCATCCATTATACGGTACTTTTGCATAAGTGTAAACACTTAGTGTTTCGGATAATTACCACCGAAGTGGCATATGGAATTAAAACTAATTCGCCCTTAAGATGAGCTTGCACATTTAATGGCTTACTAAGTAGCTCCACTCGAACTTCTGAGGGCGAGGGGACCAGTGCACGCGCTAAAGCACAACCTTAGACATCCTTTCAGTGTGACTGCGCACTTCTTTAAACCCCTTTTATTAGTTCATTCTCATGGGTGAGCCGTTCAGACCATTTGTACCAAAGTCATCAATCAATTAAACGATTATGATTACTAGTCTTAAAATACATGTTTCACCATTGTTTAGGTCAGTTTATTTTTTCTTGTAAAAATACCCTTGTTACATATATCAAACAAGCAAGTATTTGTAAAAAAAATAAACAAGTAAACAATGAATGCATAACAAATAAAAAGTCATGCATATCAAATAGCCACATGCAAACGGTTTTGATAAATCCTATTAATAACCAATTCTAGATTTGACAATATGCATATATTTAATTAAGACTTTCACCCGTTTTCATCTATGTACAAGGTGAACCACATGCATCGATTCATCGATTGCGCAAGTCAAAATTAAATACATACCACATAGCACATAATTGATTAAATTAATAATTATTGAGGTCTTCCCAATTTTAGATCTATCAAAAATTAGTGTATATCACTTAAACAAGAAAGACATACAATAAAGCAAATCCATGATAAAACATGCAGATAATTATCATGGATATAAAATTACACTTAACAATTAATGCAATTAAATCAAAGTTACGCATATACACATAAAGTTGCATGCATCTTAGGGTTTCTAATCCAATTAAAACAATAGTTTACAAAACCCTAATTAGGGCACCAAAAAAACGCCCCCCTCAAAATTAGGGTTTAGGTTTTGCAAACCCTAGATCTAAGCATACAAATAATAACACATTCATGTTTATTTTAATTATGTGTTTCAGTAATTAATTACTTGTTATACAAGGCTCGTGATGCCACTGTTGAGTTTATAAAATATATAACATACAATAAACAAGTAAACATCAAGAGTACACAGCGGAAGACTTAAGATCATAACAAATAAATTAATTAACTGAAAGTATGCGTAACGTACCTCTTGCGAATGTCAAATTCCTCGAACAAAGCAAATCAACCCTCGAGCAAAGCAAACCAAAGAAGTACTTATTGGTGTAAGAATAATGTCTTACAACCACGTTCTTGTACACACGAATTAACCAAACGAATCAAGCGATTGCTAGATCTAACACAAGTCCTCGTTTAAGCAAAAACGAAATGAACTCCCTTACTTGGGGTGCTCGGCCGAAATATGGACTAGAGAGAGGAGAGGAGAGATCTAGGGTTAATTCAATGCATAAGTGTATGAAACCCTAGAACCTACCCTCCTATATATACTAGTAGGTAAACTTAGGGAACAAGTTTGTGAATTAGGCTTTGTATAAGCCCTATGGCCGGCCACCAATGAAAGCCCAAAGCCCAATCCATAACTTTCCAAGTTTTCCATTTCTAGTCCTTCTCTTTTCCATTTAACGGTCGTTAGTCATTTTTTCCGTTAAATACTTAACGATCGTTAACCGAACTTAATGTGTAATAATTAATCGTAAACATAAACATTAATTATTAACTTTAATTCTCATTCGCTAATGTGTGCAATCCCGTGGTCACGAGTTCGAATCCGGACATTCACATGTTTGTAAATATATACATTTCCAACATAATGTATATTAGTCTCTTTAAAATAAATATTTTTCAAGCTGATCCTTCCGCCAACAACGTTCAAATTCCATCCTTTCCTTCATCATGTTAGCAAGAATCGAATACAAAAAAGAAAGAAAGCATAAAGTTAAAAAAAGCAAAAAAGTAAAAAAACCGAATTCGGAGATCAAACCAAAGAAAAGCCACCTGTCCACTTCCACTCAAACCTTTTTTTCAAGCCACATCTTGTACATGTCGCATCAACACTTGTACATTCATTTATACCTTCAAAAATGAAAAGGAAGATATTATTATTAGTATCATCATTTTAAATATATAAAATTAAATTAAATTAATTAAATTCATTTCGAAGAAGGCTCTCTATCTATCTTGTTTACGTAAACCCTAATTCTCCGTTAATTCTGTTAGAAATTAGTTGTGAATGTGTGTATAGATGGTTACAATGTTGTGTTATATACTTATATACATGTTGTTATTGTCAATTATATTGTTATGATGATCGGTTACTCTATGTGTGTGTGTGTTTTAGTGTGTGTAAGTGGTTTTTATTCTTTCTTTCTGGCGGTTAATTTTTTATATAAATTTGTGATTATCAGTTTTAGATGATTGTTAGGAGTGTGTTGTTGTTAGTTTGTTACTCGATTTTTGCGCGTAATGGCGTAATTTTTCGGACCGTTTAGCCTTGTGTTTGGAGATGAGCGTTTAGGTGATTTTATACACCATGCTTGTTTGGCGACTAGGATTCCTAATTTTTCTAAACACTCCAAATCAAAATGCTACTTGAAGGAGCATTTACTAGCAACTAGCGTTAATAGTTACAAATATACACCTATGTTACCAAACGCTTTATCAAAACAAAGATGTTTGGCAAAACTAGTAGTAGCAGTTAGTAGTTGCAGCAAGTAGGAGCGGTTAGCATTAGGTGTGAGTAGTAGCTGGTTGTTTTTATAAAAGTGTTTGGTAACGTAGCTGTATCTGTGATTATAAAGTGTAAAATTGCGGAAAAGCATTTAAAAAAAAATGAAAACGCTCCTAAAAGCTAGTGTTAACAACTAGTACTAGTTTTGCCAAACATAACCTAAATGTACAAAATTAGTTTTTGTTTTGCTACGATTACTCAGGTTACTCTCATGATAGTTATCGTGGTTTTACTTTAGGATGATTTGAGAGTTTAACGATCCAAACTGCCGATAATATTTTTTCATAGGTCATGTTGAAGGGCACTTTGTTATGTTGATGGTGTTGAGGTTTATGGCGATGTGGATAGAAGGTTTAAGTAGAACTGGTGTTAGGTTTTGTTGCCTTAAAAAAAGTAATGGTGTTAGGTCTAGTAATTTTGAGGTTGGTGATAGGATTATATAAACAATAAACCTTTTAATCTTTTATTATAGATTTTTGTATTGTGATTATAAGTTTTAGGTAATTACTAGGCTTATTTTGAAACTGATGTTATTAGTTTGTCATTAAATTTTGCGTGTAATGGCTTGACTTCTTGGAAGATGGTCAATGTGTGACACCCGAATTTCCTAGCTAGGAAATTGAGTTTCTGTTTTTGGCACAAGTACTCAGTTCAATCTTGTGAAAAGTACCATGGTTTCTATTTTAGGAGGCTAACCGTTGGTTAAAACGTGGAACGATTGCCAAACTGTCAATAGTACACTCTGGTTTGTCATCTTGAAGGGCATTTAGTTGTGTTTAAATAATAATCAAATATTTAAGTTGGTCAACATGTTTTGAAAGGACAGTGAGAGTGATGAAAGTCTTGCATATCCATATGATAGAATGATGCTCTTGGTTTCTAAGTTTTGAGCAACATGGTCATACATGGGTTGAATTATTGCAAAGGGAATTTGTTTCTGTTTAAAAGGCGAAACTATATTTAAGTTGTCAAGTCGTACGATTAAATGTTTACTTCAAAATGTAAATTGCAGTTGGGGTAGTTGCAAGAAATTGATTCAGTACATAATCTCTGTTGCTGGTAACCAACAGTTGAAATGTTGGTGGTTTTGCCAATACAAATCCACATTACTGTTTCCATCTAAAGTTAAAGCGCAGCCCATTTACTTTGGAACAATGTGCGTAAAACATTGACAATGCTTTTGACCTTGTTGTAGACTAAAGTAGTACAGGTGTCTATGTCAGTAATGGTTCAAACTTGGTTGTCTTAGTTTTGGTGTGGAGCTGCAATTTACTTATGTTACATTTAGTATTCAAGAATATAAACATTTATTGTCTTTGTTTTCTCTTAATTTGCCATTTTCTTTTATATCATCTAATATGCTTCAATGAGATGATCAATGTGGTTTGGTATTGATATGCAATTTTTATTTGCCTCAACCTGTTTCATGATAAAGTATGCATTGATTCGCAATAAAATTTGCGTAGGTTTAGTGAGTATGTCCCTTCTCTCAGGCTCTATTGTACTGTTAATGACTTAGAGCCTATAAAGTGTTATCTTATTCGTCATTTCTGCTTATTTGAATGTTACTGTATGTAAAGATGGTATTCTTTCTTAACAACCACCTTTAACTTGCCATTCAATTGCAGGTATTTTTCCCTGTGGCAACACGATTTTGATATACACCAAATGCTCTGTAGAATTGCACGCATAATTGGTTCGACCTAGTGCTTGACTTTTAAAGTTGGGCACTATTTTAATCAATGAAAAGTATGTACCGCAGGTTAGTGAGATACTTTTGCTAAAACATGGTTCAGATTCTTATTGATTTGTGTATCTGATTAATTAATCTCCTTGTATACAGTGGCTTTTTAAAGAAGTCAAATGATCACGGGAAAATTGTTTTAACAGCAATCATGGGAATGATCTTAGGATATTTTCTTGGTGTTTCATTTCCTTATCTTTCTTTTACTAAGGTAGTTTGATTTTAAATATCCGATAAAACTTATATTGCAGATATGACCATCCATTATGTTAACTGTTATATTTCTTCAGATTAATTTACATCCAAGCTTTCTTTCACCATTTGATATGCGCGGGGATCATCATGAACGCAGTTTTCCTGAAAATCTCGGTTCATCTAATACACCTGAACTTCCTACGGTAAATTTCTTTCAATTCCTTTTTTTTGCTAATGATAATTCCTGCATTTTGCCGTTGATTGAGGTTAGAAATTTGTTTATCGGTTTCAGGTTTATGTTCCAACGAATCCCCGTGGAGCAGAGTCGTTACCTCCAGCAATTGTAGTATCAGAGACTGACCTTTATTTGAGAAGATTATGGGGTAAACCTTCTGAGGTATGGAATTGAACACATTCTTTTACGTTAAATATTGAAAAAAAAAGTTGCAGACAAACTTATTTGGTGTTGAAATTGTTAGGATTTAAAAAAGAAACCAAAATATTTGGTAACTTTTACGGTTGGTTGGGCTCAAAGGAATAACATTGATGCAGCAGTAAAAAAGGTTAGATGTTTTATATCAACTATGCTAATTACATTTGATGCTAACTACTGATATTTGGACGTTGCGTGTCATTCTTCATAGTTTTCGGATGAGTTCCAAATCCTGCTTTTTCACTATGATGGTCGGACCACAGAATGGGATCAATATGAATGGTCACGGCAGGCAATTCATATCAGTACAAGGAAACAAACCAAATGGTATGCTTCAGATTCTACTGTTTGCTATGCGGATTTATTATTATTATTATTTTTTTTATTTTTTTGACATTTTTTTCTTTTTCTTTTGCTCCTCTTGTAGGTGGTATGCAAAGAGGTTTTTGCATCCAGATATTGTAGCAGCTTATGATTATATTTTCATTTGGGATGAAGATCTTGGCGTTGAACACTTTAATGGAGACATATATATGCAGTTAGTTAAGAAACATCGTTTGGACATTTCTCAACCTGGACTTGAACCCAATGAGGGATTAACATGGGAAATGACAAAGAGAAGAGGCAATAAAGAAGTTCACAAGTACGTTACTGTCTTTTGTTTAATACTCCGTATATATTTTTCTATAAATTCAGTTTAAGTACTATTTTGAACGACACTTAAGCTGTATATTTATGGGTTGATCAACAGAACTACAGATGAGAGACCAGGATGGTGCAGTGATCCACATCTACCACCGTGTGCCGCGTACTATTTCTGTTCCACCCTCTCAATCGTAGCATTTCTTCTTAAAGATTTTACAGTTTTTAATGTATCTCACTTGGGTTCTATCCAGGTTTGTGGAGATTATGGCTCCCGTGTTCTCTCGGGATGCTTGGCGGTGTGTGTGGTACATGATTCAGGTAAACTTATTTTTTAAGAATCAACACTGCGTTGTTAATGATCTCATGCGCATATTATATACAATTTTTTTCATGGACAATGCAGAATGATTTGGTGCATGGATGGGGCTTGGATTTTGCACTTAGAAGATGCGTAAATGTGAGTTGTTTGTATGTTCAATTTTCGTATTGTATTTCCTACTGGTGCAGTATCATACTTAATTTGTTTCTTCGCACAGCCTGCACATGAAAAAATTGGCGTGGTTGATTCCCAATGGATTGTGCATCAGCGTATTCCTTCACTCGGGAACCAGGTGAGACATCATAATTTGTTATATTATCAAGAAACTGTATGGTTTTTCTTTGTTTAACATATGAACGTGTTCTTGTTACACATTATAATAGCAAAAACTGGTGTTACCAAATGCTAGCACATGAAAATTCGTATACTGTATTATATAATATTGGCTTGCAAAATGATACTTTGTGTATTGATGCAGGGGGAGTCTGTGAAGGGTAAAGATCCACGGGATGGGGTAAGCATAGTTTCCGCGTATAATATTTAAGTTACTGCCATGTCCCAAATAAATTCAAATTTGACAACATTCGATCTAATGAATGTCTAGTTGTCTAACTACCCCTTAACAATGCAAAACCGGAGACATCTTAGGGGGTGTTTGGATTTGCGTTTTGGAAGTTGCAACTTATCTAATTACTCCGTATATGTTTGGATAAACAAATTTTGCTTCTGATTGTCAGTTTGTTTAAGGTAATAGTCAGATTCATACCAATTGCAAAAAGACTGATCCGTCCAAAGATAAACCAAAATTACCCATTTGGCCATTTCCCTTTGTTTATAATAAGATGTCACAACATATCTCGTTTTTCGTTCACAAAAAAAATATTTTTGGTCCTTTTATTCGTTAATTTATAATAAGATCAGAATTTGCCAAACACTCATTTTTTAACAACAGAAGCACATCCAAACACTATCTCCTACGACAGGTAGTATTATATAATAGGATTATATATCGACTTTATCGGTACTTTGAAATACTTACCGATGGGCAGCAATGTGATCTTGAATTGTAACTTTACCATGTTAGAAAAAATATGCATTTATTTTTGGATTGCCTAAAATGATATTCTTCTAGTTTCATTAAAAGGCTATACTAATGAGTATGTTGCTTATTTTCCTTGGGACCGTAGGTAAAAGCTAGATGTAAAAGCGAGTGGGCTCTCTTCCAAGACCGACTTGCAAATGCAGATAAAGCTTACTTGAAACAGAACAGGACGTAACTTTAACATAGATTTCTTTACTCATTTTCAAAACCAGTTTGGCTTCTCTTCTCTGTCTTGGGAGTTGACTCTCCTGCTTACTTTTTTGCCCACAGTTCATGGCCAGACAGTTTTGTATGATAGGCATGATATATGTAGCTTTTGTGCATAGTTATATAATTACCAAATCTTCGATTATACAGGTGTTAGTGCCATATCGTTGCAGGTTACGGTTTGGCTTTTGTTTGTTCGTCTGTGATTGTGTGTACATGTTTTTTCATGAACCGGAAGCATCTTAACCATTGCTAATTTGCAGTTTGAAATGTTGTGTTTTTCTTTGCATTTAGGCTTGTGTAGATTTGAAGCTTTGTAGCTTTGTAATGTATTTACATGATTGAAAACCAGCATCATGGGTTTTTGTAGTTTTACTAAGTGCATTCATCGCTTCTAAAGGTCAATAAATTAAACACGACAAGTTGTGGATTTAAGGAAACCCGTTAGATCATGCATGAAAAACTTCATTTTTGTAACGAACTTGGAATACTATTTTCTCCATATTTTTTGAGACTCGGTGTGCAATTTTGCAATTTCGCAATTTCGAAGTCTACTGCCCACAGTGGTTCGACCATGTCTTCGAACCACTTTGGTACATGTCAAAATCATCAAGAAACCCTGTTTTTCAAGAATGTCATACTTTTTCTATAAATAAGTTACAAGGAGAAATTATGTTTTTATTTTTATTTGTTTACTATTTTGCATTTAGTGGATTCTCTCAAAACAGAAAGTGAGCTAGAAATGAAAATTTACCGCAATTTGCGCGCCTACTTTTAAACAGAAAAAATGGGACAAAACATGAATTTCCTGCCATATCTTCCTCATTGATACAAAAGCAAAAAAAGAAGGAAAAAAAAAACATCTTCCAAAGGATCAATCTCAACCTTCTCCGAAAACTCTCTCCGGTGACGTTGTCGTGCCGGACGAGAGAGACGACTACAACGGAGGTATCTTTCTCTATATACATATACTCATCTCCTGATAATTATATCATAAATTGCAAAGTTTCTTGTACACATGATCACGCGGTCCGGTTTCTAAACCTTCATTTCCTTGTGCACATTAATGTAAATGGATGATTTCTTTATATGCTAATATTCGTTGAAAGTTGAGAGAAAGATATTCATGTTTTAACTTTGTATTTTAAGGATAGAATTTGATGATATACGAATAATTTCATTCAAATTTTGATTGTACGTGTTATTTGGTCATGAGGTTACATATATCGATTAGGTTAGAGTGATGAACTTGTTTACATGACTACTCTAATTACTTATGTTTTTGTTAATGCATTTTATGAAATTGTAGATTTAGGATATATAGTTCGTTTGTCGTGAGGCTATATATCATGGCTGTTGAAGCTCAAAGAAAGGAGGATAAAATGGGCGGATTGGATAAAGTTCCTTCAACCATTTCTATCCGTGGAGATAGAGAGGAAGATGATGACTACTATAGTTACTCAGATCATTCCGTCGAAGAAACACAATCAGAAAATAGCTGGTCCGATTCATCCCCGCAGGTGCTACCTACTTTTACTAAACACTTTTGTTCTATTTTTCTGGAAGGTTAGTATCGTTTTTATGTCACGAGCTGTTATTAATACTTTCGCTAAATGTATTTACAGTTTCATGATGTTCCTCCACCAAAATTCTCACTTGCTGTCGCTTTTTTGAAACAATTGCATGCTTCCGGTAGGTAATTAGTTCACTTTAGGTGGTCATTACTTGGGGCGGGATCATGTAAAAAGCGCTACAAAAGGGCACTGATGAACTATTTTTCACTTGAAGAGTGCTTTTTATTTGATCCTAATCCATCTTTAATAAATATCATAGTTTTCTATAGTGGCGTCAAGAATTAGCTGTGTATTGATTACAATGGTTACCTATACTTCCAGTGCAGAAAAATGGTAGTGCGTCCTTTGAGGAACTTGAGTGGCAAGATAGTTTCTTAAGCAACAATGATGCATCGTTTCCAAATGACCCAACTGGTGAATTGCCTAATAGTTGGGGAGCTGCTGAGGACTCGTTTCAGATTCGTGGTGCAAATTATTTGAAAGACCGTAAGAAGGTAAACATTATTGGTTACTACTTTTTCAACATCTGAAATCATTTTAAAACTATTATTTGTTTCTTCTAAGGTTGCGGGAAAAGGCACATCGATGCAACTTGTTGCAGCAAACATGTTGAAATCGAACAACAAACAAGATGATTTTGCTGGCCGGCCCGGTAGCATTTGTCAGGTTAAGTATATTTATGGTATAAAACTCATCATTATAATATAGTTTCTTACGTTTGCAATGAAAGTTCACACAGATCCGTTGTGCAGAAATTTGCAGCTGTCGACCGCCCGGAATTCTTTTTCATTGTAAATATGCAGGTAAATTTGTTTACTTAGAATATCCATTACTACATGATCCGATCCATTTCCTTCTGAACTAGTATATATTTTTTGATAATTAACTAGATCCCAGGTCCAACGACAACTTTTCATATTGCATTCTATTATGCGACGACTACTCCTATCCAAGACGTCCCTTTGCTACACAACTTTGTAGAAGGAGATGATGCATATAGGAACTCAAGGTTTAAGCTCATACCTCGTGTATCTAAGGTTTGTATATTAGTATCTTTTCTTTATCAATGAGCCATTTCTTTGAAAACGCTCTATCATAATCCGAGTTGCCAATTCCCAAATACTAATTACGACTTAAAGTATGGTTCTAGTATTTTCAATATTAAGTTTGTTCGTTTGTTTGTTTTTTTTTTTTTTTTTTTTTTTTTTTTTTTTTAATTTCATAAGCTCCGAAATTGTGCTTTAGGGGCCATGGATTGTGAAGCAAAGTGTTGGAAATAGACCGTGCCTTCTCGGGACAATTCTCAAGATTCAGTATGTTCGTGGAAAGAACTACTTAGAGGTAAGGAAAAAAAAAAGAAAAAAAAAATCATCTTAAATCTACTAGGTGGTCGTGCCCTTTCTCAATCATACCAATGCATATTAATTAAGTTATGTTTATGCTTTTTAGCTCGATGTTGATGTTGGTTCCTCTATGATCGCTAAGAGAGTGGCAAATAGAGTATTGAGTAGCTTCAGCAACTTGATAGTCGAAGCAGCGTTTGTGATACAGGTACGGCTCTCAAACATTTTATAGAGGATGCACACTTAAAATTAAGTATGTTGGTGTTCAAAGCAAATAAGCACTTAAAGTCTTAAATACAATGCTTATCCAAGAAAACAAAACGATATTGAATGCAGGGAAACACGCCAGAAGAACTACCAGAACATCTTCTTGGAACATGTCGTATGAGCCATATTGATATCTCGACAGCAGCTTGTACGTAGGTGTTGGTATAGAGAAAACTTTTGTGTTAAACATCATGTTAGTATGTCGAAAACTATATGGTCAAAAATGTTGTTACTTCCTCAAGAGGGAATGGATACACCTTAGATTACAACAGTAGCAATTAACTTTTATTTTATTGATTGTGGTTAGAGGCAAAGCTGATGAGAAAATTAGCCATTAGACCACAAGTATGCAGCGATGCATATTTTCATGTCCAGAATTTGGTCAAAGTGACAGTCTTGCTCTTTGAATCACTTTTCTACATGTTATTACATATTTAGACTTTTAGCCAACAATTGTTCTAAAAGCAGCCGTGTGATCTTATATACAATACCACCAGACGCGCCCCAACTTCAATGAATGTTGTCAATGAGGTTTTTTAAACCGTGCATTGCGATGGAATTAAAAAATTCAAATACTTTATTATAGACTTTTGAGGGTATAATTGTGTATAATTTGATGTAACATATGTTTTGGAGTATTTTTTTATGGTCATTGATAAAATTTGAGGTATGTATGTTTAGCCCACACTTAAAAACTAAATAACGACAGTGCAAGTAATGAATAAGATATACGAAGTATCATATATTATGATGGATTTGATTTGAAATTTGCAAATAATTTATGTGTGTATCGTATGTGAATCATTATAATAACCTTTGAAATGAATACACATCTCTTTTATCTTTTTTTTTTTGAACGGCATTTTATAACTCAACAACTAGCAAGGAGCTAGATTACAAGACAATTAAATAAGGATTCTTAAGCCATCCGTCCCAACTAAACGAACTTTTATCTTACAAATATTGTAAAAATTAAAATTGAAATAGCATCTATATTATAATTGAAAACATGTTGATTTATCTAAAAAGTCATGTAAGACTAAGTAGGTGACTGAAAAAGTTCTCATTGCTGATTATCTTTTAAAAAAAGTATGCATAAATTATTGTTAGAAAGCTTCTCATCGATAAACTTGTCAAAAGTAAAATGCCTAATTTGGTTTGAAGTAAATTAAAAGAAATTGATACTTGTATTTTGTTACTAATGCATAGTTAAAAGGTGGAACGCTTGCATGTGTTTCTTGGTTTACATGACTTAAAAATGTTGCAAAGATTAAAACATATTGTAATATTCGACTCTTTTAGTGGCAAAGTTTTATTTAACTTTTGCTTTACTTATTTATAGGAAGTTTGTATAAAAATATTTACAAATTAGTGAAAATGTTTTATAGCCTAAGGGGGTTTTGATAAAGTTTTTTATAGGTTAGGGATTTTGTGAATATTGTTTTTAGAAAAAAAAGTAATTTCTTTCATTATTATAGGAAACTTTATGAAAATGTCTTGATTTAAGGGGTTATATGACAAGTATTATAGCCTAAAGTTGCATTTTTTTTTATTTTTTTATTATTATTATTTTTTTTTTAACAGAAAAAGTGTATAGATTTGAGGGTTTTATGAAAATTGTTTTACAGCCTAAGGGGGGTTTCATGAAAATATTTATAGGTTATGAGGTTTTATAAAAACATTGTATAGTCTAACCAGTTTTTAAATGTTTGATTTAATATAAAAATGATTAAACGGAATAGAGTTTTTATTATGGAACGGGTTTAGCATTTTGTAATGAATAGTAAAGTTGCTATTCATAATTTTTGTTAAATGTATGGAGATTTAATGAAAATATTTATAGATTGGGGGTTTTATAACATGTATTATTTTATTGATTCTGGGAAATAAATAATTATTGTTTACACTCAATTTTAATTACTAAGATGTATCCTAGGGTGTTTTTCTTTTGAAAAAGATTATGTTTTTTTTTAATATAAATTAAAGGATTTTATGAACATATTTATATATTAGGGTTTTTTTATGAAAATATTTTATAGTATAGGAGAGTTTTTAAAATTTGTTATGAATAGTAAGTACTATTTCCGTCTCAAAATTATTGTCCACAGACAAAAAACATACAGTTTAAGAAAAACATCATCATTACAACTTTCTTTTTCTTATTTTTTGCACAAAGATGGTTTTACCGTTAACCAATTAATTTTTAACTTCTTTAAAATTTGTAATAAAAACTCATATGAGGGTAATATGATACATATTACGTATCTATATATGAAAGCGGACAATTAATTTGAGACTATCGAAAAAGAAAAAATGGACAATAAATATGAGATGGATGTAGTACTTATTATAAGTAGTTACAATTAATTATTTTCCTTTAATATACATGTTAATGTAAATGTTAATCAGGTTGGATTTGCCTTTTTATAAATAATAATAATAATAATAATAATAATAATAATAAATAAAATAAGATGGATCTTTTCAATAAATAAATGTTAATAATGTATGTGACATAACAAAACAGCATCACATTATATTCTTTTTCTTTCACTGAATTATTACTCACATCTCTCTAATCTTCACTCACTATTTACTTATATTCAATACTCCGTATTTATTTAATTAATAAAACACACACATAATACTCACACGTATACTTTCTCGCACTTTTATTTTTGTTAAGCGACTATTGTGACCAAACAATAATTGAGCAATGTAATCGCGATGGTGGGTGGGCTTTGAGAATGGCGTGTGCGATTAAGCCACGCACAGGCTAAGTATGTTTTTAATTTTGCAATTACTTCCTCCGTCTCAAAATTATTGTTAGGAGACAAGAAGCACAAAGATTAATAAAAGTGAGACCATTATAACTCTCAACCACTCAAATAGAATATTCTCTCATTATATACTTTTTTTCTTACTAAAATAAAAAGGTGGACAATTAATTTGAGACATCCTTAAAAGGAAATATGGACAATAAATATGAGACGCAGGGAGTATTATTTTGAGAAATAATTGCTAAAGCGTTATAATCATCTTTGTCATCATCTTTTTGGCACATTTGTTATTAATCATTGCACTTGTTTACAAAAGTCAACATTACAAATTTTCTTCCTTATGTCGATTATTTATTTTAAAATTACTGTTTACTTGGTATTTTTATGGCTTTTCTCAAATTTATTTTGTCACTAGAATTGTATGCATTACAATTCGTCCAAAAACGGTACTAGCGTGGGCATCAAGGGATGAGGTTTTGGTGTTATTGCTACCGGCAAAGGTGAAGAATACAACCCTCGCTTTCCTTCGTTGCACGATGCTTTGCCTAGCGGCGTAAGATTGTCGAGCGTTGAACAATCAAAATGCATCTCTTTTTGGTTTTTAATGTTCGTTGTGTTACATGTATGTGTATTAAGGGAATTTTAAAGTGAGGAAGCTTAAAGGAGGTGAGAAAACGTTATTGCAAATTTTTCTGGTTATACAAGTCAAAAGAAGAAAGTTAACGCGGCGCTGAGTTAAACATGTGACAAACTTGACGAAGAAAAAACCACACCCTCCGCTTTAATATTAATCTAAACCACCATAACACGAACAAATTATGACCTCGTTGGCGTCATGGTTTAAGGTTCAAATACGAATTACTTCTCTCATGGTCTCATGGGACGTGGGTTTAGTCAAAAGAGCTAGCAATTCATTTCATGATTCACTTCTTGTCATGCTTTTGTTTTTCTGGTTGCAATTTTTGAAATGTGAAGAGAAGCTAATCTGGTTTTGCAATGTATTACATTGTTTATAAATTAATTAGTGGGTCATGAATAAATAGCATGTTGATTGATGGATTAAGGAGCTGTAATAAGGTATCAAAACCAATAGAATAACACTTTGTTAAATTGTTTTCTCTTGACTTTTGTGTCATCCTATGATGAAAAGGCATATCACCATTAAATATGTTTTGATTATGTTAAGGTATCAAACTATTAATCTTATACTCCCTCCGTCTCAAAATTATTGTCAGGAGACAAGAAACACAAATATTAATAAAAGTGGGACCACTATAACTCTTAACCACTCAAATAGAATATTCCCTCTTTATATTCTTTTTTTCTTACTAAAATAGGAAAGTGGACAATTAATTTGAGACATCCATAAAAGGCAATATGGACAATAAATATGAGACGGAGGGAGTAATAATAGATTGTCTACAAAAGAAACACAAATGTTTTGTTCTGACTATTACTCCCTCCGTCTCATATTTATTGTCCATATTGCCTTTTATGGATGTCTCAAATTAATTGTCCACTTTCCTATTTTAGTAAGAAAAAAAGAATATAAAGAGGGAATATTCTATTTGAGTGGTTAAGAGTTATAGTGGTCCCACTTTTATTAATATTTGTGTTTCTTGTCTCCTGACAATAATTTTGAGACGGAGGGAGTACTATATATTATCTAAACAAATGTGAAGATAGCTATCAAATATATTAATCTTAATTCTTTTAAAGAAGAACTTTCAAAAAATGAGAGAATACGAGGGTTCATTTAGTTCGTGAATTTTTTTCTATTTTTTTAGAAAATTTTAAAAATTAAAAATCCGTTTAGTTACACTTTTTTCCAGTAATTTTCAAAAAATGTGAAATTCTCATTCTCTAAATTTCAATTACAAATTTGAAAAGCTCATTCTACTTTTCTCACTTTTTTCATTCTCACTTTCTATACATTCATTTTAATACATTTTCATCCGTTTTTTTACGTTTTATCCGTTTCCTTACGTTGTCGTCCGTTTTCTTACTTTTTGGTCTGTTTTTTACGTTTTCGTCCGTTTTCTTATGTTTTCCCCCGTTTTCTTACGTTTTCGCCTGTTTTCTTACATTTTCGTCCGTTTTTTACGTGTTCGTCTACTTTTTTACCTTTTCGTCCGTTTTTTACGTTTCCGTCCGTTTTTTACCTTTTCGTCCATTTTTTTACCTTTTCATCTATTTTTTTACGTTTTCTCTCTTTTTTTACGTTTTCGTCCTTTTTTTACGTTATCGTCAGTTTTTTTACGTTTTCGTCAGTTTTTTTACGTTTTCATTCGTTATTTTAAGTTTTCGCCCGTTTTTTACATTGTAATATGCTTTTACATTTTCGTCAATTTTTTACGTCTTCGTCCATTTTTTTTTACATTTTCATCATTTTTTTATGTTTTCGTCTTTTTTTTTACGTTTTCATCCAGACGAAACGTAAAAAACTGACGAAAACTTAAAAAATTAGACGAAAGCGTAAAATAACATACGAAAACGTAAAAAACGAATGAAAATGTAAAAAAACAGACGAAAACGTATAAAACGTAATTAAATCGGATGAAAAGTATAAAAATAATTAAAAACAGATGATAACTTATAAAAACGGAAAAAAACAGATGAAAACGTATAAAACCGTACAAAAATGTATAAAATGGATAAAAACATACAAAGATCCAATATGAAGAAAAAAAATGATTTAAAAAAGAAAAAAATGTTTGAAAAGAGCTTCATCTAAACATCTTTTCATTTATTTTAATAGGAAAATATAAATCTATCTAAACGGGTTTTCAAAATTCTCAACTTTTCTTTAGAGAAGAAAAACCAATCCATTCTCCAGAAATTTAGAGACGCAAAAACAAGAAAAAATTTCATCAACTAAACGGCCCGTGAACTTCTTCATTTTCTAAACTAAAAACAGGCATAATTATAAACTATAGTTACTCCTATTTTCTAATGCATCAAACGTTATCATAAGTGTCTTTTAGTATTCTATTTTTATAAAATAAAAAGCATTCGATAAAATTACCTATAATGCAAAAAATATAATTAAATTAATAAAGTAGAAAAATATTATTAAATAAGTAGCTATAAAATTATGTAAATAAGATTTGTTTCAAGGCTTTCCTTAAAATTGACCTTTTTCAGTCAATAAAAGTTCATGATTCAAGTATTGTGTTAGACAAAAAGAGTTGATGGAAAAAAGTTTGACCTTAGTTATAAGTATTTATCTGAATTGCACCACTTTGTTCGACTCAAGATAGATTTCTGCCGTTTTTTGGCACTCGTTAAAGACATTCGAGTAGTGAAGTTTAGTCACACAAGCAAGTCGCAATTTTTTTTATCTATCACTTTTTAAGTAGGCTAGTCACTTGTTCAGGATTAATTTCATAATGTGTAATTTCTCTAGATCTTCTTCAATTATGTTAAAGATTAATTTCAATCAATATACTATTTGATTCTGCCAAAAATATAAAATCAGTAGTCACTTTGAGCAAAATGATTAGTCAAACGACAGTATGTATCACTGCATGCATTAGAAATGCAGAATACAATGTTAAGTTGAAAACATGTAAGCATTAGAAATGCATAATACAATATTAAGTTGAAAACATGTTACGACAATAAATCCTCGTACATCTTTTGCTTACTTATCTTACTACCCACATAAAAATTTGACATGTGTATTCCATTCATTATCTCTCCTTATCTAAGCCGTCAGATTTTTCACTTGTCAAAAATCTTATAAGTAGGAGGATTAATAGAAATGTGAAGTAGAAATATATATCATTTCTCTACAACATTAGATTACTCCCCACATCCGATAATAAGTGCCAGTTCACTTTCATAACGCACAATATTTTAGGAAATTTCACAAACTACACTTTCCACTAATTATACTAATAAAATCACACTATTTAAGAAAATTATAATAATTATTGATTTCTCTCTCTTATTTTTGCAGAATAACAGTTTTACCCTTATCTAATTAATTAATGTCTTATTAAAGTTTGTAATACCAAGGGTAATATGATAAACTCAATCAAACTTTTGTATCTATTTTTATTACTGAACAATTACATTAGGACATTTTCAAAAAGGAATCGTGGTCAATTAATTTAGGATGGGGGGAGTAATAATTTTTCTTTCTAGTAAGGATTAAGAATTAAGATTCTCTTAAGTTGAAATAAACATGAACGTTAATGTTTTCTCAAAATCAAAAAAAAATTAGATATCTCAGTAGACCTCATTGTTCTGTTTATGAAAGAATATTATATGTTTTGTTTATATCAAATTGAAATTGAGATGATCATAATCCTTCAAGTAATGAATAGTCGTATCTTGAAAGTTTATGTGTATCTTTGTGTGCGCGCTAATTACATATAAACGTTCTCCTATAGGTTCAAACAAAAACCAATATACAATTGCATGTATGATACAGTCATCAACATTGTTAATACAATTCTGGGCGCTTCCTCGTGAAGATTAGTGTATGCTAACTCCTTAGGAATAGATCTTGTATTAAGTATTAATCGTGGTTTAAAGCTGCTAAGAAAACAAGCACCGTTAGTCTCACCGCGGAACGGGGTTCCTCGGTCAACCTCTGGCGTGAGAGTAAGTGAGGGTTTTTAGAGAGATAAAGTGAGTCTTAGAGAGAGAGTGAGTATATGTTACCGTTTGAATAGTGGCGAAACCCCTATTTATATGGTTGACCTTTCTGTCGTGTTCTCAAGGTCACGGGACATGAGAGCGACAATTTATAAGTGGGGAGTGACGTAAGTCAACTCAGGGTTTGTCTCGTTGTTATGACATCGATGCTTTTGGGCGGGAGTTTATCCCGCTTTCCCTTTTTGGGGACTGCAGGTTGCATTACTTAGTTTCAGGCAAGATTCCTTACCCTTTGTATGGGGCGCTGTTGAGGCTTCCTCCGGAAGTATCGTTTACTTGCGGATTCGCCATCCCCGTCCTGGTGGTGCCTTGTGTGCATAGACAATACTTGAGTGTCTCCTGATGGTTGTGTTTTTGGGTCCGTGCCTGACCCTTCTGAGAGTCGGGGGGGTCATACGCGATCAAGTCCCCCCAGTCTAGTATGCTTGTTGGTTCAGGACAAGTGTTCTAGACTAAGTCGTTTTCCTTATCCGCGGTTGGGTATCCTGCGGATAATCCTCGTCATTGCTGACTGTATCTTCCACTTTCGTAATCGATAGGCGTTACAGCTGTCCCTAGGGAGTCGCTAACTGATTTTTGACCGCGCTTTCTCTGACTGACGTGACGTTTTGGCTGCCTTAATCTCACCCGTTGATCTGGGTGAATCTGAGTCGTTGGATGCGGATCGATGACGTGGCGCTTTTTCAACCGTTCGATTAATCGGTTTTTCTTTGCGTGACGTTTTGGCTGCCTTAATCTCACCCGTTTTGGCTGCCTTAATCTCACCCGTTTTGGCTGCCTTAATCTCACCCGTTGATCTGGGTGAATCTGTTGCCCTCTCGTCTTTGCGTGTAAAAAAGAAAAAAGCAATCAAAGCCCTTTTCGTGCGTTTTCACTTGTTCATGTTAGGTTTTTCTTTCCTATTGTTTTCCCATGGCTAAGAAACTCCTTTGCGACTTTACTTGCAATTTGTCCCAGAAAGACCTAGATGATTTTTGTTCGAAATATAAAATTCCCAAAACTGTGCATCCTCTTCTTCCTGGGCCTAACGACACCATAAGGAACGCTCCTCAGGGTAAAATAGGTGTATATACTAGGTTTTTTGAATTCTGCAACTTTAGGATCCCTCTTTCCAAGTTCTTGTGCAGCGTATTAGAGTACTTTCAGATTCACCTTTCACAATTATCTGTTTTAGCCGCGGCTAGGATTAGCCATTTTGAGATTCTAAGCCGCGTTCATGGTGGCATCCCCACCGTGCCCCTATTTAGGAAGTTTTACTACTCTGGGATGAAAGACGGGTGGATGACCCTAGAGAAGCGTAAGGGTCCCAAATCTTTGGTTGTCCCGGTTTGTCACACTGCCCCTCTAGATTATGTGAAGAACTGGAAGGAGTATTTCTTTTGGGTTGACGCGACTGTCTTTCCGTTGGCGATTGCAGATAACGTCTTCGTCGACCGTGATCCACCCCCATCGGATGACGATGTTGACTTGGAGTTATTGCACCTCCTTGATACGAGGCGTGCTCCTTTTAAGAAATTTTCGGAGCCGTTTCTTTGTGTGGTTGGTCTTAGCCGTGCATGGGATGACGCGACAGCGCGTCCTACTTTCATGGTGTCAGATACTGAGGGTGGGTTTCCTTCTAGGGTTTGTCGTGTCTTATTCTTGCTTTTGTTTGTTTTGCTTTTGACACTTGTCTTGTTTGTTTGCAGAGATGTCTCTTTTCACGTTCATTAACCAGCCGGATCCGTTTGCTGTGGATTCTGGAGAGAGGACTCTGCAGGAGGGTGAGAAGACCCTGCAGGAAGAGACTGCCGAGCGTGTCATAGAGCCTTCCGAGAACCTGATTACTTTGGTTCAGGAGACTATAGTGGACACAGTGGAGGCGGCCAAAGATGACAAGGCTGCTGGGAAAAAGAGAGTCGGGATTAATGCCCCTTCCAAGCAGCCGGAGAAGAAAAGGATTGTTCCTGTGTCGGAGCACGGCTCTGGGTCCGCTGCTGGTAGGTCCTTATCTTTTTTCTTCCTTTTTTCCCCTCTTTTTTTTTAGAGAGAAATACCTAAGTGTATTTGGTTATGCAGGAGATGCGTCTTCAGGAGCTACCCCTGTGATGGAGCTTCTTAATGAGTCTGATTCCGGACCTAAACAGCTGGAGACCACCATTGCTTCCTCTAAAGCTTCTCCTATTCAGCAGGCGAACCCGGATACTGCTTCAAATACTTTTACCAACACTCTTGAAAACTTGGATGTTGACATGTCCGGTCCTTCCCAGCCACCACCCCATAATCAAGAAAGTAGTTTTGGGGCTGAGTCTCCTCCACCGGAGCAATCTGCCCACCGCCCCGCGGCGTTAGATGATGACTTCTATCATTCTATGTTTGTGGACACCGTGGAGGCCAAGAACACCTACATTCCTAAGTGGCTGCCTACCAATGAGTTTTGCATGGATGATCCCTGGGTATGTCGGAGTCTAGTGGATAATCTCTCAACTCCTTGCTATTTGTCTGTACTTCGCAACATGCCACACGCGGATTTACTTGACTAGTACAATGTGATCACTGCGCAGCAGGTGTGTATGTCTTCAGAGGTGCGTCTTAGGTTGGAGTTTGAGTTGAACCAGACTGCTAAGTTAAATAGGAGGTTGGAGCGGAGGGAGAATAGGATTGAGAGTCTGAAGGAAAAGGTGGTGGAATTAGAGGGTGAGGCTGCGGAGGTAAAGGGCCTTCGTGAGCGCGTGGGTCTGCTTGAGTATGAGTCTGAAGAGGTGATGAGTGTCTAAATACTCATCATTTTTGTACCATTTAAACTGCAAAAACATCTGAAAACACTCAGAAATGCATCAAAATGATAAAAATATCACAAATCAGTGTTTTATGTGTTTTAAATGCAAAAATATCAAAATCTGGTGAAAAACGTATAAAGTTTGCATAATTGGCAGTTTTAGTCCCCCAAGTTTCAAAAGTTGTCAAAAACAGTCCCTGGTAAATCTAAATAAAGAAAAATGTTATTCAAGGTCCCTGAAATATTTTAACTTGTCAAAAATGGTCCTTGAATAAATCTTTTGTCAAATGGCAGAAAAGGTCCCTGAACTTTTGAAATTGTCAAGTTTGGTCCCTGGAAAATTTGAAAATGTCAAAACTGGTCCTTGTACTATTAAAGTTTGTCAGTTTTAGTCCTTGTGTCAAGTTTGGATAATTACAGGAATGGCCCCTCAAGTTTGGAAGAATTACAAACAAGTCCTTATTTATGAACCAAACAAACCCTTGTCAAAACAATATTGACCCCTGCCATATACCTGTTTTTGACCCCCTTTCACACCATTTTGACCCCCTGGTCAAACCACCCAGTCAAACGAATACTGCTTTCCTCCCTTGGGTTTCTTCTTCCCCACTTGCCCTGCTACTCCTCTGCATACCTTCTCCCAACACCATCTTTTCACCTTATCTCCTTATCACCTCACCCACCTCATCATTACACCTCTCACCCCCCCTAGTTGCTAGCTCAGAAGGCCAAAAGTCAAATTGCACATTTCCCGCCAAAATTGGATAAGTAGCCAAACTGAGCAAAACTCATCCATTGGCTGAGAGGAGTGGTGGGAAACACTCTAGAGGACACGTGGAAGCTTTTGAAGCTATAAAAAGGAAGAGAGAAGAAGAAAAACAGAGTAGTTAGTTTTAGTTATTTTCTTTAATGTCGTTTTTTTAAGAGTTTTAGTTTTTTGAGCACTTTTTATTGTATCTTTCATTTCAAGTGTTAAAATTCAGTCTTTATGTATTTTCAGTTTTCTGTAATTCTCACATTATATTCAGTTTTTACATTTTGATTAAATTCAGTTTGTAGTCAGTGATTAATCTAATTTCTGTTTTTAAGTTATCTCATTAGCTTATTGAGTATTCTAAGGCATACTTAAGCTCCTTTAATTTAAGTATTTAGTTTAAGTCTCTTGTAATCTAAAACACAAAGAAATTCAGAAAAATAAGAAAATTGAAAGAAAAAAAAAAAAGTCTATGTTCAATCTTCTCATAAGCCTGTATAAAGCTTTACCACTGTTACATTGGGTCCTGTTAAGCTTCTTTATAGCTTAGTTAGGATCTACACTTCTTTACCTTTCAATTCAGTCAAATACTAAATTCGGTCAACAAAAGTCAATGGGAGCAGGGAATGGTCAAATCCTTGACCTGGACTAAAGATGGTGTTTGATTGAGCTTATTTGAAGTGGTGTTTAACCATTTGTGCAGGCCTTAGTATCTGGACTGTTGTAAGTCCTTTCATTTATTTTATGCCATTTGTTTGCTCAAGACTGCATGTCATAGTTCTCATAGAATTAGTGTTAATTGTTAGCTATAATCATTGTAATTAGGGTCAGCTTGGTTAGTTAAGTTAGGATAGGGAGTGACTCACAATGGTTTAGTAATTTGTTAGTTAAAATTTGCACTTGAGTTGCTTAAGCAAGTGTTTGGAATAGGGACTGGATTTATGCTAGAGAGTAGTTAGCTGGCTAAGGTTTGTTGATACAGGTTCAATTAGGCTTAGTTCATTCATATATGAGCTAAATTTGTATCTGATTAGACTCAAAGTCAATTTTTGTGTAAACCTCCTTTGGCAGCTAGATAAGATTAGAACAGTAGTGGCATTTGCTAGTTTTTACTCTAGAATCACATAAGATAGGATTGTGAGGTCTCATTTCATCTCAAAACATCATTAGTGACCTGTTCTTTAGAATCAAAGTTGGAAAAAGTCAATTTCCATTTCTTTCAAAAAGTCAAAAACATTGAAAAAGTCAGTTTTGGCCATAATAGGAGGATTTTTCATTCACTCATTTCTGAGCCAATTTCAATGAAAATTGTAGGTTTAAAAAGCTCAGCTGGTCTTGTTTCTTATTAGTAATTTTTTAGATTTTTAGCAAATTTTTAGGAGCTTCATTTGAGCTTTTCAATATGGGTACAAATCCCCTGTGCAGGGCACTGTTGACTGCACAAGGGTTGAGTAGGATTTGCAGAGCTTGTGCAAAGCTCATGTGAGCTCACTAGGGTCTAATTTTTGGTTTACATGTTCTTAGCCAGGTTATCTTGAGGTTCCAATTTCTGTTTTTCTGTTTCCAGCTTATTCTAGTGCTTATAATTCACCTCAACTTGGTACCTATTCACTGTTTTTAGTCCATAATCTCATATCATCAATCTGTTGTAGATAGCTTATCAGTGGTTAGTGCTTGTTGAAACTTGTTCCATTTATGTTCCTTTAGCATACTGCATCTTGTGTATCAGTTTGGTGGCTTTTGAACTCCATTTGCTTATTTAAGTGCTTATTTCAATAAGCACTTACTCATCAGTTGCTTATTCCTCCACACATGCACCTGTTTTTCTATTTTTCCTTTATTCCTTATATAATTTTAGACTTTTCCTGAAATTTTCAGATTTTTCTAAGTTGTTTTGCTATTTTTCTTAATTTAAATTAGTTTTTAAGCATTTTTAATTAGCATTTAATACAAAAAATTAAGAAAAGGTTCAAAAAAATAATTTTTCAATTTTCTTAAGTTTAGATAAATATAAAAAGCCAAAAAAATATTTTTCCATATTTTTCTTAGTTAAATTTATATTTTTAAATAATTTAAGTAGTTTTTAATAGTTTAAAATTCATAGAAAATAGAAAAATAATCATAAAAATACAAAAATAGTTTTGAAAAGTCTATTTTGATATTTTAGACTTTTCTAAGTCTTAATTTTATTTTTCTAGCTTTATTTCCTAATTTCTTGTATTTTAGGTAGTTATTTAATAGTTAAAAATAGTTTTTAATTAATAATAATTAATTAAATAGTTATAAAAATAATTTTCTTTTTCTATAAATTTTCTTTTATCATTAGGATTGTAAAAATGTATTTTTCATATTTTTAGGATTTATATTGTATAAGTTTCACTTTTTATTTTGTGCGTTTACGTAATTTTTATTTAAACGTAAGTTTTTAGTTTTAAGTTTTAAACGTTCATCACTTTAAATATAGTGATAGCGTTTATTTAATAGATTTTATCTTTTTAATTTCCTTTAATTTGCATTTAAGCCCCTGTAGTTTATGGGCTTTTCCTTAGTTATAATCATCTTCAAATCTCTTTTCCCGTTCAAATTTCTCGATCACTACACGTTTGGCTATTCTCGCACAGCTCGTTGGGACTTAACGAACTGGGGAAACACTATACTCTCCTGATCTTCATTGCATTCGTGCTTAGGCAGTTTTAAGCTGGTTACAGTCTGCCATTCACAAGTGGCGAGCTTGTGTGATTTAGCTTGACCTGCTCGGATCAAATTTTGGCGCCATGTCGGGAGCAGCTAATAGTCTTACGTTTAGCAGATTAGTGATTTGAATAATCACTCCTTGTTCATACCATCTTTTAAAAATCAAAAACCCAAAAAGATTTTCATTCTTTGTTTTTGCATCATGTTTATCCAAAAACCCAAAAATATTCATCTTAACCCTCCTACCCTTTTTGATTCTTTATCCCTTTACCCTCTATCCATTTGATTCTTCTTCTATTCTCATGGAATCTCCCGACTACGACGAATTCTGGGACGAAGCTGGAAAGCTTCAGACTTTATCACAAATGTCTAGAATTCGCGTTGTTCGTGAAGATCCATTAATTCTGCGTAGGGAAATGGAACGAGAAACCGGGGTGACAAAGGACCAGGTACTTCCTTTTGATAATGGGAGTGCTAAATACGTCCAACCTACGGTTATCCAAAGATCTAAACCCTCAATTGCTCCTAAGCCGTCTAGAATTGATTCTAAACTTTCACGATTTACGGTTAAAAGCAAACATGCAATTGACCGGTGACCAAGAAGAATGACTTGCCTAATCTTCACGTTCCCAAGAACCGAACCGGAGACCATAAAGGAAGTGGTGGAAATTGCTAGCTCTAAGAGCACACCACTTGTCCCACCTCCGATTTTTCAAAATGTTCTTCGAGACTTGACAGTCATTCAGATCACCATGTCGGTTTTGTTGATTCTTTGAATAAACAGATTCCTTCTCATAACTCTCAAATAGAATCGTTTATTCCTTGTGTCGGTTGTGGTGAGCCTCTTTTGGTTCACCCTGTCGTTGGTGTACGTGTGTACAGTGTGGTAATGATATTCGAAACGGGAGTTGTTTGTTTTGTGGTTCGAGGAATTCATTTGATTATGATCCTAATCGGAACTCATTTAACGACCCCTCAAACTTTTCCAATTACCCACCACAGCCTGACTCATCTTCATATAATCAACATAACTGCTGTGAATTTTGTGGAGGTCCTCACCAAGGATTTGAGTGTCAATCCGAAAACACGTTTGTCTACGAACGTTTTCGGCAACACTCGGACTTTGGAAATGACCAAAATCCATATTATTCACATGACCACCCACAACAATCATTTTGTTGTGAGAACTGTGGAGGTCCCCATTTCATCTCTGATTGTCAAACAGGGAATCCATTTCCTTGTAACAATTACGACTATCCATATCACGACCAACCTCCACAGTGCCAAATGACTCAAACTCCTCAACAAACCCAACAAGACACTTATCTAGAGCTTCTGGAGTTAGTGAAAAGAGGTGAGGAGTTCAATAAAACTATACTTCATAATATTCCCAGTATTTCTTGTGTATATTGTGGGGTCCTCATGATGATTATCAATGTCAACCTTCCGGTTTTGACAAATCTCCACTCCCACAATGTCCCGTCATTAAAAATTCACATGAGAAATCCATGGAAGAATTGCTAGTGAAGAGCGGCTGCTAAATTAAAATCCCAAATTGCATTTGAAAAATCTGTTAGGGAATCAATTGCAAAAGAAAAGCAAATGATCTAGCTCTCAATTTCGTTTTATTCCGATGACGTTGATGATGAAGATACCCTTGAAGATTCATCAAGTTCATCAGATGATATCCCAGCAGTTGAGATTCATTCTCATGCTTCGCTATCACACCAAGCTCCCACTCACTCTCTCGACTATGGGGATGAGCTTCTGACAGTTCCTAAAGGAATCGGACGAATTCATAAAGTCTAGTGTTGAGAACCTTGTCCCAATCCGGAGAGAGTCACAGGGAACTTCTGATCATGTGTGTGATTCTATTTCCCCTATTGAGTGTTCAAAAGATCATTTTGAAACTTTCTCCGATGTTAGCGACGATTGTACTTCTCATGGAAACATCGAGTATGCTGAGGCATCACTCCCACGATCGATGTCGATCATCTTCTTGAGGAGTTCACCGACGAACTCACTCACATCAATCCACTTTCATCGGAAAGTAATGATAGTCTTTCTGATTTCAAAGCCGATCCGAGAGACTGAAAGTCTCAATGATAATGATCGTTCACTCACTTCTTATCCCAACAATCCAATAGAGAATGTTAATCACTTTGTTCCCGAAACATTCAAAACTACTTTCACTAATCCTCTATTTGAATTCGACTCTGAACTCACTTTAATTTCTGAGAATCCACTCTTTGATACCGAGAGAGGATAGTGATGAGTCTGATGGAACAAGAATTCACAGATTTACATCTTGTGATTGATTCTCTTCACGAGGAGTTCGCCAGTGAACTCACTCATATCATATCTCCGCTGGAGTATGATAACTCCCAATTTGATCATGACACACCCGAGATTTGTCTTGATCACGAAAGCTTAAATGATGAGATTCATGATCCTGAAATTATGGATGCTCCTATGGATGAAGATGAGTTAATCATGATGTTTATCATGATTTTCTATCTCTTCTTCACCTATCCCGTAGCTTCTCCTATTCTTCACTCCTTCGGGAATGAAGACATTATCTTTGACCCAGGCATTTCCATGTACCATTTGTGAGCCGGGTCTGTCTGTCTGTATATCTCATCGGTGTGGAACTTTCACGTACTTCAATGTTTATACAAACATCTTGAATGGAAGTCCAATGGAGATTGTTTCTTCCACTTACTCCCCCATGAACAAATTAATTCGGGGTCGAGTCAAGCTAGCGACTCGGTAATCAAAAACAGTAGCTTAACATGGGTTTTCACCCGTGTGTCCCACCCTAGTGTGGGGGAGATGCCCCACATGTTGTATATAGATCTAAAGAACTTTGAAAATTGTAAATATTAAAAAAGAGAATAATTGTTGTGTTTCTACACTTAGCTAGGAATGTTATCTTTTACGTTCTAAGTTTCGCATTACAGCGGTACTTTGAATATTGAGGACAATATTCATTTCTAAGTGTGGGGAAATTCGCGAATTTGATCATAAAATGTACCCTTTTAGTCCCTTTTTCCCCAAAATGGCCAAATTTTAAAAATTTTTTTAGTGGAAGTACTATGTACTAAACACAACAAATGGTAATCACTCCACCATGTCTAACCCACATAAGGATTGGCTAATCCAAGAGCAAACGGCTCTTGGTAAAGATATCTCAAATCCGTGGACGGCTTACAATTTGCCCAAAATTGTATGGTATTCAGCTCACCATATCCTTAAAAGTGAAGAGTTGGCTAGCCCGCAAGTTTATGGCTTGTGGTAAAGGCAGTGGAAAATCCATAATTGGTAATCGACTCACCAAAGATAATATTGATAATTTATCTAAGAGTTGGCTAGTCCAGAGCAAACGGCTTCTGGTAAAGACACATCAAATCCGTTATATGGTTTATGATTTGCCAATAAATCATTTGGTTATCTGTGTACCAAGGTTCTTACTTGAACTGAAACATTTGGCTACCCGAGTAATGGCTTTTGTTAAAGAGATAAAATCCATTAATTTTTCTCAAAACATTGCTAGGGACTAGCAATATCTTAGTGGGGGAGATTGATGAGTGTCTAAATACTCATCATTTTGTACCATTTAAACTGCGAAAAACATCCGAAAACACTTAAATGCATCAAAATGAACAAAATATCACAAATCAGTGTTTTATGTGTTTTAAATGCAAAAATATCAAAATCGGTGAAAACGATATAAAGTTTGCATAATTGGCAGTTTTAGTCCCCAAGTTTCAAAAGTTGTCAAAAACAGTCCCTGGTAAATCTAAATAAAGAAAAATGTTATTCAAGGTCCTTGAAATATTTTAACTTGTCAAAAAATGGTCCTTGAATAAATCTTTTGTCAAATGGCAGAAAAGGTCCCTGAACTTTTGAAATTGTCAAGTTTGGTCCTTGGAAAATTTGAAAATGTCAAAACTGGTCCTTGTACTATTAAAGTTTGTCATTTTTAGTCCTTGTGTCAAGTTTGGATAATTACAGGAATGGCCCCTCAAGTTTGGAAGAATTACAAACAAGTCCTTATTTATGAACCAAACAAACCCTTGTCAAAACAATATTGACCCCGCCATATACCCGTTTTTGACCCCTTTCACACCATTTTGACCCCCTGGTCAAACCACCCATCAAACGAATACACTGCTTTCCCCCTTGTGGGTTTCTTCTTCCCCACTTGCCCTCGTACTCCTCTGCATACCTTCTCCCAACACCATCTTTTCACCTTATCTCCTTATCACCTCACCCACCTCATCATTACACCTCTCACCCCCCCCCCTAGTTGCTAGCTCAGAAGGCCAAAAGTCAAATTGCACATTTCCCGCCAAAATTGGATAAGTAGCCAACCGAGCAAAACTCATCCATTGGCTGAGAGGAGTGGTGGGAAACACTCTAGAGGACACGTGGAAGCTTTTGAAGCTATAAAAAGGAAGAGAGAAGAAGAAAAACAGAGTAGTTAGTTTTAGTTATTTTCTTTAATGTCGTTTTTTTAAGAGTTTTAGTTTTTTGAGCACTTTTTATTGTATCTTTCATTTCAAGTGTTAAAATTCAGTCTTTATGTATTTTCGTTTTCTCGTAATTTCACATTATATTCAGCTTTTACATTTTGATTAAATTCAGTTTGTAGTCAGTGATTAATCTAATTTCTGTTTTTAAGTTATCTCATTAGCTTATTGAGTATTCTAAGGCATACTTAAGCTCCTTTAATTTAAGTATTTAGTTTAAGTCTCTTGTAATCTAAAACACAAAGAAATTCAGAAAAATAAGAAAATTGAAAGAAAAAAAAAAAAGTCTATGTTCAATCTTCTCATAAGCTCAGATAAAGCTTTACCATTGTTACATTGGGTCCTGTTAAGCTTCTTTATAGCTTAGTTAGGATCTACACTTCTTTACCTTTCAATTCAGTCAAATACTAAATTCGGTCAACAAAAGTCAATGGGAGGTGGAATGGTCAAATCCTTGACCTGGACTAAAGATGGTGTTTGATTGAGCTTATTTGAAGTGGTGTTTAACCATTTGTGCAGGCCTTAGTATCTGGACTGTTGTAAGTCCTTTCATTTATTTTATGCCATTTGTTTGCTCAAGACTGCATGTCATAGTTCTCATAGAATTAGTGTTAATTGTTAGCTATAATCATTGTAATTAGGGTCAGTTGGTTAGTTACAGTTAGGATAGGGAGTGACTCACAATGGTTTAGTAATTTGTTAGTTAAAATTTGCACTTGAGTTGCTTAAGCAAGTGTTTGGAATAGGGACTGGATTTATGCTAGAGAGTAGTTAGCTGGCTAAGGTTTGTTGATACAGGTTCAATTAGGCTTAGTTCATTCATATATGAGCTAAATTTGTATCTGATTAGACTCAAAGTCAATTTTTGTGTAAACCTCCTTTCGTACTAGATAAGATTAGAACAAGAGTGGCATTTGCTAGTTTTTACTCTAGAATCACATAAGATAGGATTGTGAGGTCTCATTTCATCTCAAAACATCATTAGTGACCTGTTCTTTAGAATCAAAGTTGGAAAAAGTCAATTTCCATTTCTTTCAAAAAGTCAAAAACATTGAAAAAAGTTTGGCCATAATAAGAGGATTTTTCATTCACTCATTTCTGAGCCAATTTCAATGAAAATTGTAGGTTTAAAAAGCTCAGCTGGTCTTGTTTCTTATTAGTAATTTTTCAGATTTTTAGCAAATTTTTAGGAGCTTCATTTGAGCTTTTCAATATGGGTACAAATCCCTGCGGCAGGCAATCCTGACGCACGGTTGAGTAGGATTTGCAGAGCTTGTGCAAAGCTCATGTGAGCTCACTAGGGTCTGATTTTTGGTTTACATGCTCTTAGCCAGGTTATCTTGAGGTTCCAATTTCTGTTTTTCTCTTCCAGGCTTATTCTAGTGCTTATAATTCACCTGAACTTGGTACCTATTCACTTGCTTTTAGTCCATAATCTCATATCATCAATCTGTTGTAGATAGCTTATCAGTGGTTAGTGCTTGTTGAAACTTGTTCCATTTATGTTCCTTTAGCATACTGCATCTTGTGTATCGGTTTGGTGGCTTTTGAACTCCATTTGCTTATTTAAGTGCTTATTTCAATAAGCACTTACTCATCGATTGCTTATTCCTCCACATATGCACCTGTTTTTCTATTTTTCCTTTATTCCTTATATCATTTTAGACTTTTCCTGAAATTTTCAGATTTTTCTAAGTTGTTTTGCTATTTTTCTTAATTTAAATTAGTTTTTAAACATTTTTAAATAGCATTTAATATAAAAAATTAAGAAAAGGTTCAAAAAAATAATTTTTCAATTTTCTTAAGTTTAGATAAATATAAAAAGCCAAAAAAATATTTTTCCATATTTTTCTTAGTTAAATTTATATTTTTAAATAATTTAAGTAGTTTTTAATAGTTTAAAATTCATATAAAATAGAAAAATAATCATAAAAATACAAAAATAGTTTTGAAAAGTCTATTTTGATATTTTAGACTTTTCTAAGTCTTAATTTTATTTTTCTAGCTTTATTTCCTAATTTCTTGTATTTTAGGTAGTTATTTAATAGTTAAAAATAGTTTTTAATTAATAATAATTAATTAAATAGTTATAAAAATAATTTTCTTTTTCTATAAATTTTATTTTATCATTAGGATTGTAAAAATGTATTTTTCATATTTTTAGGATTTATATTGTATAAGTTTCACTTTTTATTTTGTGCGTTTACGTAATTTTTATTTAAACGTAAGTTTTTAGTTTTAAGTTTTAAACGTTCATCACTTTAAATATAGTGATAGCGTTTATTTAATAGATTTTATCTTTTAATTTCCTTTAATTTGCATTTAAGCCCTCAGAGTTTATGGGCTTTTCCTTAGTTATAATCATCTTCAAATCTCTTTTCCCTTCAAATTTCGATCACTACACGGCTATTCTCGCACTCGTTGGGACTTAACGACTGGGAAACACTATACTCTCCGATCATTGCATTCTGCTTAGGCAGTTTTGTCGGTTACAGTCGCCATTCACAAGTGGCAGCTTGTGTGATTTAGCTTGACTGCTCGCGGATCAAGAGGTTGGAGGTCTGTGAAGTGTGTTGCCGGATGGAGGGCATGATTGCGCCTAAGGATGAGCAGCCGCCACCTTGATCGTTGATAACGCTGAATTGAAAAGTCAAGTCACTGGCTTTCCGCTGCTTGTGATGATCTAAGCGGCTGAGTTAAAGAGCCGCTTTGTTTGGTGAAAGGTTGAAGGAATGCGAAAAGAGGTCCGCAGCTATGACGGTCGCTTGAGTTGGAACAGCGGTTGGTGAGTTAAACCACGACTTTGATGAGGAGCTATTTCCTAGCACCCTTCTCGCGGTTGAGGGTAAGAGATGGGTGGTGGGGCATGGCTTCCGCAGAGCTTGGATGGCGTTTAAGCAATGATGAATTGCGACTCGCCCGGGGATTGCATCAAGGCCATTGCCCAGGGTTAAGGCTGGGGTTGGAGGCTGGGGTTGTTCATGGAGCCAAGGGCATTAAATTGGAACAAATTAAGGCTTACAATCCCCGGGAGAAGGAAATATACCGCGAGTCCGTTGTGCGACTTAGCGATGTCCCTTTTCCGCTGCTTGATTCTCTAGAGGCATGTAAGCATGCTCCCCTGGAGTACCTTATGGCTCAGCTTGTGTTGCAGGAGGAGCGAGTGGGTCGGGGAAGTTTGTGTTTAACTGCCCGACGACGGAGGAGGTTTTGCTACCTAGTTCCCTATTGCAAGCTATTACCGCTCATGCTCATTGCCGCGCAAGATAGGAGAAGAAAATCCAACAAGGGTAAGAAGTTTGATATCTCGGAATCCGACCGATAGTCTCCAATGTTTTCCATCGACATTCTTCCGGGAACCTTCCATGCTTATAGCTCCTTCTCGGTCCAACCCCTTCTCGCTTCACCGTCCAACCGAGAAGAAGAAGAAAGAGGAGGAGGAATGTGTCACCATGATGACATGTTTGATACGGAATTCTTGACCGCGTCGGGATTTTGAGGTGTTTTCTACGGGCGGCATTTAGACTATGCCGCCTCTCCAGTACTTGTGAAGCTTTGTTACTTTGATTGTCTGTTTGGTCGGGGCTACGGTTACCGTGGCACCCTTGTTTTGTAATCCGAGGGTATGCCCTCGTGTACCTTGTATATATACTTTGGATTGATAATGGAAACATTTTTTTATGGTTAGATTACATATGTGTTTTTGTTGGTTGCCGATATTATTGTTCTGGGCTTTGTCTTGCACCCGTGTTCGTACTTTAGTAGTCCGGGGGTAGCAAGGGTTGGTCAATGGGTTTGCAATACCACTTACATGCCTGAGTCAATTATAAGGTTGCTCGTACTTTCTCTCTTTTTTTTTGTTGTGTGATGTGTGTGTCGCAGACGCACGAAAAATGCAATAATATTGAAAAATAAGCTATGTTTGAAAATTTTGTAAAGTGGGCCAGGCTATACGTTTCATTGATAATTTAGAAATGATACAAGAAAAACCTACATTAAAAAATGGAAACTACATTCCCCGTTGTCCGGATCTGATCCGTGATCAACCACAAAAGATGGGGATAACAAACTTACACTTACATATAGCATTTTTTTAAGTTGCGGATGTTCCATGTTCTTGGGAGAACTTCCCCATCCGCGCCTCTCAGTTTGTATGCTCCTTTTCCCAATGCTTCCACTACTTCATATGGCCCTTCCCACTTTGGGCCAAGCTTTCTAGTGTCTTCTATTCGACTGGCTTCGTTGCTGCGGTACACAAATTCTCCAGGCCTGAATGTCGTGCTTCGGACTTTAGCGTTGTAATATTTTTCCATCTTAGACTTGCGCGCCTCTTCAATGGCCACAAGCTTCTCTTTTCTCCTCCAAGAGATCCAAGTTTAGACGGAGGTTCTGGTCGTTGGAAATTTGGTTCACTTTTGTGCATCGGAGACTTGGCATTCCGATCTCCACTGGGATGATTACTTCGGTGCCGTATGTAAGGGAAAATGGGGTTTCCCCGTTGCTTGTCTTGATCATAGTTTTGTGTGCCCAGAGCATGTGCGGCACTTCCTCTATCCAGTCCTTGCTTCCCTTCTCTAGCCTTGCCTTGATACCTTCTCCCAAGCTCTTGTTCGCGCTCTCCACCAATCCATTTGCCTGCAGATGCTTAACCGAGGCAAATCGTTGCTTGATGTTGAGCTTCTCACACCAGTACTTGAATGGGTTGTCGCGGAACTGTTTTCCGTTGTCCGACACTATTTCCCCCGGCAAACCAAATCGACAAACTATGTTGTCCCAAACAAACTTCTTCACTTGTTTCCCTGTGATGAAGGCTCGAGGTTTAGCCTCGATCCACTTGGTAAAATAGTCTATCCCCACAATCATAAATTTCACTTTGCTTGGTCCTTCTGGGAAAGGACCGCAGATATCCAAGCCCCACTTGTAGAAGGGCCAAAGGGAAGTGATTGGGGTCAAATTCTGCTATGGCTCTTTGGTAATCGGACGTTGACAATCCTCGACTTCAGATAGCTCCCGCATCCTTATGCATTGTTGGCCAGTAGTATCTAGATCAGATCGCTTTGGCTACCACCGCCCTTGGTCCTGAGTGCATGCTACATGATCCTTCATGGATCTCTCGCAGCATGTAGTTGGCCTGGACAGGGCCCACGCACTGGAGCCATGGTTCTAGGAAAGAATTTCGGAATAGGACTCCGTCCCTCAACATGTACTGTCGTGCCTTGATCCGCAGCTTTAGGGCTTTTTGGTTATCCGCTGGCAATGTCTCATCCCTTAGCTAATCAATCAAGGGAGTCATCCATGTGTCTCCATCTTCTTCCGCGACTGTCAAGACTTCCTTCTCCTCAATGGATTTTTCCTTCAAGACTTTCACAAGGACCTGTTTTGTCAGGTGAGCAAATCTGGTGGAGGCTATCTTGCTTAGCGCGTCTGCTTGCTTGTTTTGTCTCCGGGGAATCTATTTGATGGAGAATGTCTGGAACCCCCCAATCAGGGCTTTAGCTTTGGCTAAGTAACGTGCCATGCTTGCCTCCTTTGCCTCGTACATACCATTGATCTGGTTTGCTACGAGGCGGGAGTCAACATTTGCTGACAGGTCCTTCACCTGCATCTACTCTACTATTCGTAAACCTGCGATCAATGCTTCGTATTCAGCCTCGTTGTTGGACGCCTCAAATTCGAAACGTAGGGCATACGTGAATTCTTTCCCCTCTGGACTTGTTAGGATTAATCCTGCCCCGGAACCTTCTTGGCACGCGGATCTGTCCGTGAACAAATTTCACGGCTCTGAGTATGGTTGCTTATCCGCCTTTTTATCGGGGATTGCCTCCTCTGGTATTTCGGCGATGAAGTCGGCTAGCACTTGCCCTTTGATGGTTGTCCGTGGTCGAAAGCTGATGTCATGTTCATCTAGTTCTATTGCCCATCCGGCCATTCTTCCACTCTTCTCTGTTTTGGTCAGGACTTGCTTTAGTGGTTGATCTGTGATAACCGCCACCGGGTGTGCCTGGAAGTATCGCCCCAGCCTGCGAGATGCGTATACCAGTGCCAGAACTAACTTCTCAATTGGAGTGTAGTTCACCTCCGGGCCTTTTAGGGCACGGCTGACAAAATACACGGGTTGCTGCCGCGCTTCTCTCTGGGCCAGCAAGACTGCACTTACAGCTTCTTGGGACGCGGCCAAATACATGATCAGCTCTTCCTTTGGGCGCGGAGCGATGACCATTGGCAAGTTGGCAATGTGCTGCTTCATTTCTTTAAACGCCTGTTCCGCCTCGGTTGTCCAGTGAAAGTCACTTTTCTTGATGCACTTTTTTAGTGTCATGAAGAATGGGAGGGACTTTTCCGCTGATTTAGACATGAAGCGGCTGAGGCTAGCTAGTTTTCCATTCAAATATTGCACTTCCTTTTTGGTTATTGGGGATTGGAGTGACATCACGGCCTCGGACTTGTCTCAGTGCTCGATGCCTTCCTACCACGTGGCCCGTGAACACTCGCTTCGCCCCAAATGTGCATTTTTTGGGGTTTAGCTTCATGTTGATATTCCGGAAGGTTCTGAAAGTCTCCTCTATATCCCTGAGCACCTCTTCCTCTGAATGGCTTTTGATAACCAGGTCATCAACATACACTTCCAAGTTTCTCCCAATATGTCTATCAAAAGCTCTGTCCACTAGCCTTTGGTATGTGGCTCCGGCGTTCTTCAAACCAAAGGGCATTTTTGTATAGCAGAAGATGCCTTGGTTTGTATGGAACGCCGTTTTTTCCTCATCCCCGGCTGCCATCTGTATCTAATGGTACCATTTGTAAGCGTCAAGGAAGCATTTGAATGGATATTCGCAGAGGGATTCGACTTTCCAGTCGATATCCGACAGAGGGTAGCAATCCTTCGGACAAGCTTTGTTCAAATCTTTGAAATCTACACACATTCTCCAGCTTCCATCACTTTTTTTTACCAGAACTGGATTGGATAACCAATCGTGTTAGTGGACTTCCTTTATAATCCCAGCTGCGACAAGCTTGGTGACATCCTCGTTGATGGCTTTGTTCCTTTCCGGGGCCTGTCCCATTTTCTTTTGCCGCACAGGGTTATAGCCTTCCCTGACATTCAACTTGTGTTCCGCGATTGTCTCATGGAACCCCAGTCATATCAGAGGGTTGCCAAGCAAAAATGTCCAAGTTGTTCTTAAGAAAGTTGCAGAGGTTCTTCTTTCCCTCTTCACTTAAACCCCCCCCCCAATGATGATCGTTTGGTCGGGGAAGTTGGGGTTGATTGCAACTTTGATCCCTTCCTTTGTCTTGGCTTCTTCGACGTTCTGATGGGGTTGTGGTTCTGTAACCATTCTGAATTCTACCGGAACCACCTTGCTGCTGTGCAAAGTTACCACCCCATCATGGGTGGGGAACTTCAACATGCCATGCGCCGTGGATAGGACTATCCTCAATAGCCTGATGCCCGGTCGTCCAATTATTCCGATGTACGGGGAAGGGGATCGTACAACCATGAAGTTCATCCAGGCGCTAGCTGCCTTTTTGCCATATCCCAGCGTCACCTCTAACAGAATATGTCCCAATGGCCATGAGAGCTCTCCGATGAAACCCAGTAATGGTGATGAGGCGGGGATCAATCTTTTCCGGATTTCCGGGTTCAGTTTGTTAAAGCAATGTTCGTACAGGACCTCCAAAGCACTTCCATTGTTCACATACATTCAGTGGATTGTGCACCCATCAACATCTGCCTTGATCACCAGTGGATGGTCATCCCAGTCATCCCCGGATATGGGAGGAAAGGATATCTCCATATTTGGGCCGTGGTCCGCAGATTGTCCTTGGTCCGATCAGACGCCGCTGTGCTTTTGCACCATGAATATCGTGGGCTTTGTCTTTGGTCATGCGTTATCCTTTTTCCACCTTTGGGACCACCATTCTTGAGTCCCATTCTTTATTTCCTTGACTAGTGTGCAAGTTGTCCGACCTAACCGCTTCTTCTTCAATCTGTTTTTCAACCGTAGCACTCGTCCATATTGTGCCCCTTTTCCCAATGGAAGTCGCAGTACTTATCTTTATTCCAGGATTCGGCTGGGCTGGACATTGGCGGAGGGGCTGTGAACTTGACAGTATCCATAGCCAGGATTTCCTTTGGCGTTTTTGTGAGGGGGTGAATCTGTCACACCGCTTTCTTTCTGGCCTCAGGCGGGCCTTGAACTCCCCTTTCCTCTCGAAGATCTGGATGTTCTTCTGTCCATTCTCGTGGTTTTTCCATTGGGAATGCTTCTTCTTTGTTTGGTTGGCCGCGGCCAACTCTCCTCGGAAGAATGCTTTGGTCACCTTCCACATCTCATCCTGTGTCTGGGGTATGTTGTCCTTGAGCCTTTTGATTAGCTCCGGGTTCGTTATCCCATGCATGAAACCCGACACCCGCATGCACTCCGGGGGCCCCTTCAAGTGCATGCTTTCCATTTTGAAGCGCTCCACGAATGCTTATGTGGATTCCCCTTCTCGCTGCTTTATGTGATGCAACTCAACAGGATCATTCGTATACTTCTTTTGTTGAAGGAAATACGAAAGGAAGCTTGACCTTAGCTCTTCAAAACTGGCGATGCTTTCTGGTCGCAGCTCATCAAACCAGACGCGAGTGTGCCCAATCAAGGTAGAGTTAAACATGTGGCACCATGTGGGCATGGCCCACCTCTCCACTTTGGCCGCGGTCTGGAAAATTTTCAGATGGTCTTCCTGGTCCCCCGTCCCGTCGTACGTTCTGATGTGAGCCGGGATCCTTGTTCTTTTGGGGAATTCAAAATTCCGAATCCGATGAGTGAAAGGGTCCGCATCAGCTATGTCATATGGGGAGTAGAGTTCGTCAGGCTCATTTCCCATCTTGATTTTCGGGGTGGACTTCCAATGCCCTCCCGTGCTTTCTTCACTTTCCAGGGGAGATGCTTCTCTAGTCCTGCTGCGGTATGGGTGGTGCGTCTCCTCCCTGTTGTGCTTTGAGTGGGAAGCACTGTCGCGGGTCAAGCTTCGGCTTCTTTGGTAACTTTCAACCGAACACCTCTCTGCCGCATCCTGCTTTCTGCGCCTTTCGGCTTCTCTTTTGCGTTGTCTGCGGGAAGACACCTTTGATTGGAGCCTGGAAAACACAGCTGGCTTTTGGTCTCTGATAACATCAAATAGTCCTGAATATTAAGTGTCAATTTCTCCCGATAATGCTCGTTATTTATATCAACTAATATGGATTTACGCTTTCCACTTTCAGGTAAATTACGAGCATTGGAGCTAAATAGACGCGGAAATGGAAACATAACTAAAGATTTATCACAGTATGCTATTTTGATGAAGTTACGGCGTAACTCCTCTCTCACATTACGCCGTAACTATTGCGTAACCCAGAATACCAACTTATCAAGAGGTTACGACGTAACTCTTCTCAAAGGTTACGACGTAACTCCATTAGGTCAAATGAGGTTCTACGCCGATACTTTACGCCGACTACTGCATCACTTACGGCGTAACCGAAGTTTATTGAAGACTACGGCGTAACCACCAATAAGGTTACGCCGTGAAATAGCGATCTAGTGCATTTACGAAGAAATAGAAGCTACGGCGAATCCTATATTGGTTACGTAACCCATATCCGCCTATAAATACCCCACGAATTCCGGCATTTCTAATCATCCCATTCCACACGCAACTCTCGAGAACGTGGGAAAAAGCTCAAGGCGATCTAGGGGAGCATACTGAGTTGTTTCCAAGGAGAAGTCACTCCATTACGATAAGCTTTAGCCTTTTATATTTCTTTTACTTTCAATTCATGTATTTTGTACCTTTGAATATTGAATTGATTTGCATGATTAATATGAGCAGCTAAGCACCCTTTGGTGCTAGCCTAGTTATGATTCCTTAATTGTTTTGTTTCCGTTTACCTTTACTTCCGTACAATTATTTCTAAGTGTATGCATGCATAGTTCATTGGTAGTCACCCTTGGTTCGGTAGTTTTGAATGGCGGTAGAGGCCAATTGCCTAGGAGATATGACCAACCTGAATTCTAGGTGAGTGGACTGAGACGGAAGGGTAAGATATGACCAAGTGACGCACTTTCTACTTGTGCGATTTGACCAACCGATCACTTATCGTTTGGATGAACTTAAGAATTGGGGGGTGTAGTGTCTAAGTTCCTAACGGCCGGCACTCACTATTATAAATCTAGCATGTAGCGGTACTTAATGACTTGGCTTAGGGACCGGGAACAACAGGAATTATGACAATGCTACCGATTTCTCTGTGGTGGCATCTTTGCCGATAGGTTGGGCTAATTGACCAAATGATGTCCTCTCGAATTTGACCCCACCTGAAGTAATTGGAAGTAGGTAGACGTAGACATAACTAGCTAGGAGGATTGACTAGGCTAGCACCACTATTCCTGAAGTAATTGGAAGTAGGTAGACGTAGACATCTTTGCTTTTATTTTATTCTGCATTAGTAGTTTAATTAATTAAATCCCTATCGAAACCATTATTATTCTGTGACAATTAGACTTAGTAGTAATCCAACACACATAGCTCTTGGGTCGACCTCGGCTTTACCATTTACTACACTACACGCGACTTGGTACACCGCCTGCTAGTGCACTAGGGTAGACCATAGGTATAGCAGACACTATAAATATTAAGACACGGTCAAAAACCGCATCAAGTTTTTTTTTAGCCACGGGGAGCTATATTAGGATTGATATTAAGTCTTCCATTTCGCTTTTTAAACTTTTCTCACGATCATATTTCAAGTTTTCAAGTACCATGGAAGTTGTTAACATCGATGACCTCACTCTTGAGGAATACTTGGCGTTGACAAGAATGAACAATGGTCGGTCTCGTAAGACCGCAATCGAGAGCGGATATTCGCTTCAAATTAAAGACCAATTTATGAGGGAGCGCGCTGCTAACCCTTTTCGGAAACAGACGAAGACGCGATATGAGCACGCTGAAAATGTCCTATACATTGCTAGCCTTTTCAACATTCCTGAGCGTGTCTCATGATGTGTTATGCTTAGGGTATTCCCAATGACTCTTACTAGAAGCACGGAAGATGGATCGAAGATTGATTACGGGGCGCTTAATACTTGGGCACTACTAAAGAAACACTTTATTCAAAGATATTGCTCGCCATCGAAGATTTCTAACCAGCTGTTGGAGATCCATAATTTCAAACAAGAAGACGACGAAACCTTGTATCAAGCTTGGGAGAGATACAACGATCTCCTTTACAAATGTCCTACACATGATCTAAACAACCAGCAGAAGGTCAACATTTTCTACAAAGGAATTAACAGTACTACAAGACAAATGATGGATTATCAAGGACCTATCCCGAACATGACTCCTACCCTGGCCCTTGAGGCCATTCAGAGACTTACCGATCACTCTAAAAAATGGCATGATGGGGGGGGGGGAGCCGAAACTCCAAGGCAAGGTCATTAAGCATTACTTCCATTTCTAGCAAATTGGAAAACCTTGGAAGAGATATGAAGAAACTACGGGAAAATGTTCGAGCTATTCGAATTGGATGCAACAATAATGATGATTGGGATCAGCCGGGAAATTTTCCTATGGATGATATAAAACCCCGAATCGAGAAGGTTAAGTATGGAGAAGGGAAATCGTTCTATAAAGACCCCTTCAAAGCAAGAGCTTCTTCACTCGAGGAATCAATAAAAAATTATCTTGAAGAAGATAACAAGCGACAAGCCAACAGGAACGCACTATTCAAAAGATTCCATGACTCTAGAAATGCTCTCCTGGGACAGCATATGAATGTGGAGGACGACAAGAGCTTGAAAAATGATGTTATCCAAGACAATACACTGGATGATAGTTCCTGTAATGCCATATACTCCAGCATTGGAAAACCCCTACACCCTTTTCCTGCAGATAAAAAGGAGCCCTCCAAATCGAAATACTAGAGGAAGCCTTATGCAACAAGACAAGTCTCGCTGAGGTGAAGCACAAACTAATGACAAGTGACCGGAAACAGTAAAATTAAACGCTAGATGCTCTGCAGTCATCCTAAATCAAATCCCTCTCAAATAAAAGGACCCAGGAAGTTTCATTCTCCCTTGCTCTATTAATAATTTACATGATATAAATGCTTTAGCTGATTTAGGGGCTAGTATTAGTATTATGCCTTTCTCTATGTGTAAAAGGTTGAATCTAGGACCCATCAAACCCCTTTGCATGACCATTGAAATGGCTGATAGAACGATTAGCATACCAAGAGGAATTGTTGAGAATGTGCTTATCAAAATTAATAACTTTACTCTCCCTGTTGACTTTGTCATTCTAGACATGGAAGAAGACCTCGATATTCCTTTAATTTTAGGAAGACCCCTTCTAGCTACTGCTCGTGCTAAGATTAATGTTTTCAAAAAAATCATCACTTTAAAAATAAACGATAGAAAGCTTACATTCAATATTGATGACGTGGGTAAATGTCACCCATGAATCGTTTGTGTTATCAAACTACTCCTCCTTCCATCACAAACAAACACTGCGCTTCTAATCATCGTAACATGCAGGATAAGAAACCCAAGGAATTCAGCAATGAAAGAATACAACGCGATGACGCATCAAAAGGTACGAAGAACGAGTAAACATGGCACGAATTTCAGAAAGTGGATTACAAGTACTTCCCCAAATTAAAATATCATTGGTGCCGAGCTATCCCTATTGACCACGACAAAGGATTTGATCTATGGGCTTCACACAACCCTTACTCAGACGTTTGTGACGTGGGACAAGACAAGGAAAGAGCAAAAAACAACAAATACTTATGGTCCTCAACCAATGATAAGGAGATAACATTCGAAGTTTGGATTCGAATCAAGTATGGAGAAGTTAGCAACGATGATAAAAAGAAAATATGGACTGATCCTTTTCTTAACAAACACAATAATCACGAGACAACAACCACTGGCCAAAGAGTCATTGGTCGAAAGCAGCGAAATGATTAAAGCTAGCGATGGTGATTCTTGGGCCTCATGTGATCCTTAAAAACTTCGTAATGGAGGATTAATACAAAAAGAGTAGGAACTCGCCAATTTCTTTGGACTTATACAATGGACCATAAGCGTATCGAGGTACAATGGTCGCGATTAAGATTTAATGATTGGGTGAAAATCAAGTATGGAAAAGTAGATTCATCCACTAAAAACAAAATTTGGAAAGAGCGATAAAGAAGATAATCATGAGACTCTTTCACTGATGTGACTCAATGTTGATTACAAGTCACACAAGAGAAGATTGCGATTGAGATTGTGAACAACTCTATTGAACCTAAAGACTATGCATTAAAGGAACCAATCGACAATGAACCACACAAGGTGTGTATGACTGACATTGATGATGAGGAATATGAGCAAAGCAGATGCAAACTACTTGAGAACCAATATAGAAAACCTCCACCTATTGTCACCGAAAGGTTCGTATTCACTAGGTATTCCTTAGGACCGGATGAAAAGTTTTGCAAGGTTTTGAAAAAAGGAATCAAGGGACCATACAGCTCCCAATGTCACCTGGATCCGGAATAACTTGATAAAGGACATTGAAAAAGTCGGGGAAGTCCAAAGGCCCCCATAGAAGCCCTGCTCTAGTCTAACTTAAAGACTCGTTAATAAAGAAAAGTGCTCTTCGGGACAACCCAATTATCCATTTCTTTTGTTTTTATTCTTTTCGTTGGGTTTTGTGTTTTCGACCATTTTTGCGGAAATGAGGAACTAATTGTCACGCAATTGTCGATTCAAATGTAGGCGTAACTCATCTTGGTGATTAACCAAATACATTTTAGCAAATTAATTTGACGCATTACCACCATTGGGCGTAATACCATCTCGAAGTTACGGCGTAACTTTCCTCTCACTTTAATTCTTTCATTTTAAAAAACAAGAACCTTGTATTAGTTTTAAATGAACTTTGTGGTGTGTTCTCAAACCTTCACGAGACTTCACTCGTCCACTTGGGACACCGAGTGGTTTAAAAGGCTTGTTGCATACGCTAAATGCAACCGTGATTCCTCGAAAGGAAGTAGTTAGGTTTGTTTTTCGTTTTCATTTTTTTTAGAATTATGCTTGTCGGTATTGTGATTTCAGGGATTAAAGTTTGTTCATGACGCTTAAGCGAAGGCACGGTTCTTTTCGTGGGCCTCCTTCTTTTTGGAGCAAATTTCAAGGAAGTTCTCGCTCTAATTCTACCTTTCTATTCACCTTTATTTTAATGCCTAGTACAAAAGGGACTTTGTACAATTCAAGTGGGGAGACGGGAGTAGAATTATCTCTTGAACTTTATTTCGCCCTCATTTTTCTAGTTTATTTTGAAAAATTATGCCAATTTTTAAAATTTTGACATGTTTTTCTTAACCTAACTAGATTAGACCTTAACCAAGCACATACAACCCTTGATATTACATGGTGATATTAGCCTTATCCGTTTCCAATATTTTACCCCAAATCCACCAAATTATGAGTGTGTCGGTAGCTTGCAAACTTTAGAACTTGGCCTTTGCATCATTTCGAGACCATAGACGAGGTAGTTAGCTCGATGTATTTGGACTTTTCAGTTTTAGAAGGCAATATTATAGGATTATCACCCAAACGGCCTACCATTGTGAGTCTATCGATTAGTCACCTCGACTTTTCGACCCCCATGTGAAACCCTTTTGTTGCACTCACCTTTAGTGCAAGATACCCCTAGATACACCCTTCTACCATTCCTTTTATTTTTTTTTTCAACCCAATATATTGTTTCGTTACACCTATACACCTTATACCACTGTAGTCTTTATTTTAAATTGGGAAGTCATCATTTGCCTAAGTTCAAGGTTCGAGTGGAAAGGTTTGGAAATCACAATTTCATCGACAACATTTATGAAGATCATTGAAGACCCCCCGAATTCTCATTGTTCATCTCAAGTGGGGGGATGTTATGTTATTATGTTATGTTGAAAAAAAAGGAAAAAAAGAAAAAAAAAAGTTGATTGAGTTATGATATTGTAAAGTGCGATGTTATAAGCACTATAGTATGAGCTTTATTGATTAGTATCGAGGAGGCCACCTCGGTCACATTTGAAGATTGGAGTTGGTAGTTATGCCAACAGAAGAAGAAAAGGTAGTGTGCCCATCACGACGCCCTCTAATGACACATCTACCTTGCATTTCATGATCCGGTTTCTAGACTTCTAAGCTTGAACTTTGGCGAAGGTAAGTGGTGATGACTTGGTTATAGATTTAGACTACCGCTTGTTTTCATTTTACATTAATATATATCCCATGTCTTATCCTACCCTTTAGTCATGAAGCGTGTCTAGGTGATGCATGTGAGCAATCTTTGGTGTCTTGGCCATGGATTTGGTCATGTATCATTGATTTAGTCCACTTCGTCGTGACATGTTAGTAATGAACTGTCACCCCTAAACCTTTGTCGTGTCTACCCATATTGCCTTCGAGAATTGTTTGGCCCTTAACTCTAGTGGTGGAGATTTGTGTAACCACCAAACTTATGATAGAATACATGCTATGACTGTGCGATTGAGTGATCACCCCAAAATTGACACTTAGAATAGTTGAGAGATTTGAGTGTTTGTTCCTTTCTGAGTGTGTTGTTTGGTTTTGTTTTATTCTAGCATATGGTAAACTCATATTTTCGTGTTTTGGGAGATATCTTTTTAGGAATCTATCTAATAAGGTCTACTTGAGGGCAACTAAATTTCAAGTGGGGGGATACTTGATAACATCAAATAGTCCAGAATATTAAGTGTCAATTTCCCCCGATAATGCTCGTTATTTATATCATTTATATGGATTTACGCTTTTTTCCATTATTTTCCACTTTCAGGTAAATTACGAGCATTGGAGCTAAAGAGACGCGGAAATGGAAACATAACTAAAGATTTATCACAGTATGCTATTTTGAAGAAGTTATGGTGTAACTCCTCTCTCACATTACGCCGTAACTATTGCGTGACTTAGAATACCAACTTATCAAGAGGTTACGGTAACTCTTCCCAAAAGGTTACGCATAACTCCATTAGGTCAAATGAGGTTCTACCGATACTTACGACGTAATCATCGCATCACTACGGCGTAACCGAAGTTTATTGAAGACTGGCGTAACCACCAATAAGGGTACTACCGTGAATAGCGTATCTAGTGCATTTACTGAAGAAATAGAAGGTTACGGCGTAACTTCTATATTGGTTACTGTAACCCGATCCGCCTATAAATACCCCACAATTCCAACATTTCTAATCATCCCATTCCACACACAACTCTCGAGCGTGGGAAAAAGCTCAAGGCGATCTAGGGAGCATACTGGTCGCTTCCAAGGAGAAGTCACTCAATTACGATAAGCTTTAGCGTTTTATATTTCTTTTACTTTCAATTCATGTATTTCGTACCTTTGAATATTGAATTGATTTGCATGATTAATATGAGCTGCTAAGCACCCTTTGGTGCTAGCCTAGTTATGATTCCTTAATTATTTTGTTTGCGTTTACCTTTACTTCTCGCAATTATTTCTAAGTATATGCATGCATAGTTAATTGGTAGCCACCCTTGGTTCGGTAGTTTTGAATGGCGTAAAGGCCAATTGCTAGGAGATATGACCAACCTGACCCTAGGTGAAGCGGACTTAGATGGGGGGTAAGATATGACCAACTGACGACCCTTTCTACTTGTGCGATTTGACCAACCGATCACCTATCGTTTGGATGAACTTAAGAATTGGGGGTGTAGTGTCTAAGTTCTTAACGGCCGGGCACTCACTATTATGAATCTAGCATGTAGCGGTACTTAATGACTTGGCTTAGGGACCGGGAACAACAGACTTATGGACGGCGCTTGATTTCTCTGTGGTGGCATCTTTGCTATAGGTTAGGGCGAATTGACCAAATGTTGTCCTCTAATTTGACCCCACCTGGTAATTGGAAGTAGGTAGACGTAGACATAACTAGCTAGGAGGATTGACTAGGCTAGCACCACTATTCCTCTATTGATTTCCCTTTATCCATTTATCTGCTTTATTTTATTCTGCATTAGTAGTTTAATTAATTAAATCCTTATCGAAACCATTATTATTCTCTGACAATTAGACTTAGTAATAATCCAACACACATAGCTCTTGGTTCGACCTCGGCTTTACCATTTACTACACTACACGCGACCGGGTACACTGCCCGTTAGTGCACTAGGGTAGACCATAAGTATAGCGAGACACTATAAATATTAATACCTGGTCAGTAAAACCTGCATCAGTCTCCCAGCCTTGTAGTCACGTGGGGACGTTCCCTTTCCAGCCTAGAGAACACGTCCGGCCGCGGCCTTTTCGCTTCCAACTGGCTCCTTTCTCTAGAACACCCATCCTCTCGACTACTAAGTCTCGAGAAAACACTTTGTGACTTGGAATACTCCGAAGGATCTAATTTGGCGCTGGGACTAGCTCTCTGCCTCCTTTTGGGTCTCTGTTTTTCTTTCAGACTCCGGGCGAGTATTCCGGGCGTGTTCTCGAGATCTCTCATTCCTAGTCTCATCATCAAAATCTAAACGAGTCTTGACCCGGTCTAGCTTTTCTTGATGGACCTTTTCTGCCATTAGGGGCAAGATCTGATTGTAGTGCTTTTCGCAAAACTCCTTTATCGCTGCGTCGGTCACAACATTAGGGGTATTGTTCCGCGTTTTGCACCTTTTCCCTCCCACTCGAGTTTCTGACCATGGAAGGCTCAGGGGACGGGGAGGGATTTCCTGCCAGATTACTCATGAGATTTTTTGGAAACGCAGTTATGTTACTGGTCCCACGGATGGCGCCAACTTGTTAATACAATTCTGGGAGCTTCCTCGTGAAGATTAGTGTATGCTAACTCCTTAGGAATAGATCTTGTATTAAGTATTAATCTTGGTTTAAAGCTGCTAAGAAAACAAGCACCGTTAGTGTAGCCACCTGGAAAATTCCACTATTTTAAAGCTTCGTATTTATGAACTAGACTGGTTATCAAAACTTATTTGATCTAAATTGAGCATTTTAGCATGTATATTTCATTTTCTTGCATAAAAATTTATGCTTATCCGAGTAGTCTTATTTAACCATGCCTGATCTTTACTGATTTCTAAGTCAGTCTCACAAGAAAATTTTCTTGTCTTATGAGCCCGCACGCGTACCAAAATAAAATAAAAGAAAACGCGAGAAAATAAAAGCGAACTAATAAAAATCTAAAGTTTCATCATCATGACAGTTTAATTTTGACGTATCCGAAAATATAAGTAATATAATCATTCCGTCAAAGCTATACGTTTTACGAGTTAACAACGGGGTACCAAAACACATCTAATATCAAAATAATACACAAACTATTAAATACCCACTACCTTTCTTTTACTAATAACTAAGCTATACATAAATCAAAATAAATAAAAACCAAACCCTTATCTCTTTCTTTCCCTTTCCTCTTTATCTGCTTCCCCTCTGCCTCCCTCTGAAACCAACGCCCCACAACCAACAACCTCACCTCCATTTTCGTCTCCTCCCCTTCCCCACTCCCCTGCACACGCTGCTCTTTTCCCCAAAGAGTATAACCTCCAAAACATCTTTCCCAACATCACTAATAACTTCAATCCAGGAGTAGTTCTCCTTTGGCTTATCCCATGAAGAAGTCTACAAACCTTGTCCTCCTTGGACCACCACTGAAGACGAAGAAAGAGGAAGACCACGTGAAGACCCTGATGCCGTTGCTCAAAGGAGACAAGTATCTCAACCCCACTACCGAGAGTACTAGTCAAACTACCCATCTATACCTCTTTAAAAACCCCCATCGACCCACAGGGATACCACAACTCACAACTCAAAATCAAAAACTAAAAAGAGTGCTTGAAGTGTTTTACTAGCTCTTGTGGATTCGACTTGGCGGGTTCATCCTCTTGTTGCTTTCCTCTTCCAATCGACTCGTGTTTATAAGGTTTCTATGTTTTTTCCTTAGCTTAGCTTTTATTTTGATTCTTGTTGTAATATTGATTTGGGTTTAATCTTGATATTGTGTTAAAAAGGATGAAAACAATAGTCGAATCATAATTATTTTGGTGGGTTAGTTCTTTTTCTTTGTTGTTAATCGATGTATATACAAGTTATGGAAATCAGATTATTGTTATTATTAGTGTCTTGTGTGGTAAAAACTTTTGGCTCACCTAGTTGTGAAAGTGTTGTTAGTATCGGAAATTTTATTAAGGTTAATTCTTGTTTCGAGTTGTTAAAGTGTTTTGATGAAGTCTGCTCTTAATATGTGGTAAAAAACGTGTAAACTATTGCTAAGAAGTGCTACTCGAAACGGTTTAAATGGGTAACGAAATAGTGGTAATCATGGTGTGCATTGGCTCGAAATAGTGGAGTGTTTAGTTTTAATTTTATGGCTTATCGATTTGGGTTTAGTGTCTACTCGAATTGAGTTGTCATTTTGGTCTTACTCGCTAAGGGTGGGAATGGGTAATCTTTGGACTCCGTTAGAAGTCCGGTTTAGGATAAGTGTTGTGTGGTTGTGTAGAAAGAAATTGGTGCCGAAAGGTTAGATTCTCTCCTTTCCTACGCAAATGACCTCCATGGAACCACTCAATGTAATCCTTTTGGTATCAAGTCTGTGTTTACACGTCTTAGGTCCAAGTATGTTGTATGTCCACTAGGTTCTTAAGTCGAGTCAAGTCTTGTTGAGCTTCGTAAAAATTTGAAACAATCGTCCATGCCTAATATATCCATTCGAACCAAGTGCTATTCGTCCTAAAGTTTAGTCACAAACATCATTTCTCCTATCTTACTCTTATCTCACTACCATTCAAGTTTTTATAACTGAAGCCCATAAGTATTTTCTATAACTTCATTTAATTTCTTATTTAGGTAATTACAATGCACCTTTATCTCTCTAAACCTTGGTCTTTCAACTCTTCACAGGGTCGTATTTTATATGAACCCATCAAGACCCACAAACTTGTTTCCTCCTTCGGTGTACTGTCAAAACAACTTTAAACTTGTATTTGCTAACTTATTCAATGGGTGCGTTTGGTTTTGGCAGCTGGGCCTCAACCACGCCCAAGAAATGGGCCCCTGCTTGATCTTTAAAAACTAGGCCCAAAAGCCCACTTTCCTTGGCTGCTCGTCCAGCCCATGTCGAGCCCAAACCATTCTATTTCGCCCCTCCTCGCTGCCATTATACGCGTCTACCTCGAGCCCTCGAACAGTTCCAAACTTGTAAACATGTATGAAAACTTTAAAAGGCAAAAACCATATAAAATTTTAATTGATAAAACATGTCTTTTATTTTCGATAATGTAATCGCTACCCTTTGAAATGACGACGTTTATACATTAAGCTGCATCTTGTGCATGATTTTTACGAAAGACCTATGTTTACGACAACCTTGTAAGTTGACTTCACTATAGCGCTAAATAAAACGAGTCTTCAAACAATAAATTGCACGAGTCCTTACAAGCTACTAGTTTCTTTATACTAACGCACTATTTTAAAAACTATATTCAAGGTCATGCCACTATTCCTTAAAACATAACTCCGACATACTTTTGTTTTAACCATATTTCATTAGGCGACACACGACTTTTATTAAGCACACCTATGTAAACATTGATATAGTAAAACGAGATTTAATAATAATCCTCTACACTTCGTCACCAAATGTATTTAGATATATAAACGGGTTATACCCATTTTTCTAAAAGACTATTAAAAACTTATAAACGAAATATATTTATTTTAGCCATTATAATAAAAATTGTTTCTTTCTTATATATACTCATATTTTAAACGACGTCTTTATAACCTAAATACGTTACTATCTATTTGCATATATTTTTCAGACATCTCGGTTACGACAAACCCACGACTCACTCGTTTTAATACTTTTGTGTATACCTAAGCACTTCCATGAGCCAAAGTTCACCATGTTCAATAATAAACGACCCACAACATAAATAACTTAAAACTTTTGGTGTATATAAATAATATCAAGTCAAAATACAAAGGTATTAATTAAAGTATTGGTATACAAATTATAGGTCATGCTGACTGATTTCGGTGCATCATTTACTTGACTTCTTTACTACTCGGATCTCTGCTATACTAAGGTGAGTTCATAGCCTCGCCTTTACTTATTTCTTTTAAACCCCCGAGGAGATGCATGCTATAAACTAGAACAAAAGTCTTTTCTTAAAGCGATGTGCCGCTGATCATTATTATTATAGCCTAAGTTGCCCGCCATAAGTCCCTTACATCATGAACCATTAATCACTTGCGAGTGAACACGAATATTGTGGATAGTACTATGGGAATTAACCTCTACGGTTATCGAAATAACCAGGCACTATATTGGTTAACTATGGAATTGGCAATTCCATCTCGAGGGCAATATTATTACTTACACCGAATTAGGTGTATGCGATTAGTTTGGTGTCATGAGCTTAGAGCATAATAATAATCTATGTTTTCCATGGTGATTGTATTCGAAGCAATTATCATCTTTTACTTGTGTTCAACTAATTATTTAAACCTATGAATATCACTCAACTTTTGTTGATCTTTTTAAGCATGTTCATCTCAGGTACTAATTAGAATATCATGAAGGCGTGGAGTGGACGTCATGGAACGCTTGAAGTGGTGTTGTTTTAAAGTTATCATTTCAGAACGTTTAAACTATCTTTTATGTAATTTCAAAACATGTGGTATTCCCTTTTGTGTTTCCAAAACACCGAGATTTATGAAATGGTAACAACTTTTATTTAAAACGTCTCTTTAGAGTCGTTTTCTATAACTTATGACTATGATCCTCTAAGTAATACCCCAAATAGTCTCCTTTGTCACATTGTGATTTTGGGTTATGATTGGCATCGAGCCTAGGTTATAGAGAACCAACTGGTATTTTAAAACAAATTGGACTATAACCACGTTTTCAAATGGACCGTTTTACACCACCACTTCACGCCTTCGCCTACTTGCACCGACAGACGCATTGAGATTCGCCGGATAATACATGACTAGTAAAACTTTGCATGATAAAACTTATAATGCTAGCTTTCATTTAGTTAGGCATTTAGATTTGCTGTATGATTATGCGACTAACTAAATCTTATTTATTGCATGGCATTATTTATACTTATAAATGCACATTTTCTTTTAGGTTGTTCGATTACCATGTCGACCGCTACTCATCCTATCGACACCTCCCATTAATCGAGATGGAGGATACTATGTCCTCTGCCTCTACTCCCTTGGCACCGGCTCTCATTACACATGTGTCCTCTGAGAATGAGCCCTTCGAGGAGGGTGAAGTCGTTGTCACCCCACCTACCTTGACCATACCCGAGCATCCGCCGCTTTTGGTCCCCCACTTATGACCGATATCTAGAGTCACGCAGGGCTATCACCTTCTAACATTGTATCCCGACACACTCACACACCGATTCCGTGTCTTCTACTTCTTGCCCATCACCACTACTCGTTAGAAGCAGCGCTAGGGTTCTCAAACCTACGAGCTGCGCCATTGGCCGACCATTCGTTACCGTGAGGAAGGTGCTACCTTTATGCATACCGCCGAAAGGAGTAGGCACCCATCACTTTCATTCCACCTTCGACGACATCACCCTCGCTTTTCCACCATCACTGACCGCACCACCACTCATACTGTTCACCACTACCACCACCTACCACATCATCTATCGGACCACCATGCATCCATTTCATCCCCACGTGCATCATCACCCTTGGTGATGCATCTTGTCCGTGACATCTCTTGGGAGAGAGTCGCTTTCACCCGCACATTAGGACCCATATCACCATGTTGTGTTTGGTACCTCCGGTAGGGAGCCCATAGGAGGGTCGATGCTAGATGTTGGTCCTTCATGATGCCGGTCATTAGTCGATGGAGGTCGGAGGAGGGTGCACCTAGCACTATGGAGCTTGGAGAGCATCCGTTTCTTCGCCTGAGACTCTCCCTGATACGGAGAACCCCCTTCATCATACCATTCCATTGTTAGTCGAAGTGTCTTGAAATGGTGGATGGGAGGATGTGGCATTCGTTGATGAGGTTCGCTGGTAATGCATCGAGAACATTGAGGATGAGGTTGGAGAGCCTTGACGGGAGGACCAATGATGGAGAGTGCTTGATAGGATTGGTGCCCGAGTGAGAGAGCTAGTGGGGAAGAGTTGGTGGTGAGTGAGAGAGGATAGATTGGGGAATGCCGAATGAGTCGGATGCCGGGAGGGAGCAGCGGCTTACGCCTTGGTAGTGATGATGATGATCGGAGACTCGCGCTACCGCTGAGAGATTGGAGGCACGCAGATGTAGAGGTGGATGATCCGGCGGAGCTAGTCTGGACCCTGGCCGCATGAGGGGCACCGACGTTCTAGATTGGTGATTCATCTATTTAGTTTTTTGGTACTTTACCGCATGTGGCACTAATAAAGGCTTTGTATTCACATGTTTTGTAAACTATCAACAAGTGCTTTACATATTCATATCTGTATCACTATATGGATGATATGATATTGTTGCTTTATGTTCTTATGTATGGTGTTCTTATTTAAAGGTTTAGTGAATCATTTTTCATAATATTGTGATCTATATGATTATGCTCTATGATATGATATCGACTATGATCTCTTGATTTGTTATGAGAATATTTTTAGATGATCCATATTTTGAAATTGGTGTCGCTTGCCGCTGCACTGCCGAAATAACAAATGAAGCACCAAATCAAGCCAACCGAATGAAGTCGTGGTGAATCGCAAATGTGGATAAAGGAGTTCATGAATTGCAAACCTACCTTCTTCAAAGGAACAAGGCGTTGGCCTTATCCATTGGTTTGAAAGGTCCAAACTGTTTCTTCTAAGTGATTGCTCGGAAGATTGCAAGGTGAAATTTGCTATCTGTACTGGAAGATGCATTGTCTTGGTGGAAGGCTCATGCCCAACCTATTGGCATGGAAGAAGCATACAAAACCACTTGGACTGAACTAAAGCAATTGATGATGAAGCACACGTCCAAGGACCGAGATCAAGAAACTTGAAGATGAATTCTACCATCTGACTAATAAGGGCAATGATCTCAAAACCTACTTCAAGCGTTTCCAAGAATTGAAAGCTCTATGCCCTTCCATGGTTTCGGATAATGTCAAGTTCTTTGGAAAATCTCATTGGGGATTACCCGAAGCATTGAGGGCAATGTTATTGCATCAAAGCCCAAGACCGTGGAAGAAGTGATCACAATTTCCTACCAACTCATGGATCAAGTCTTAAACATGTAAGGCAATAACGACAACAAAAGGAAATTTGATGACCGCCGAGGCAACACTTCAAACAACTACCATCACAACAACTCTTTCCATCACAACAATAGAATAACAACAACAACCAAGTCTGCAACAATCACAATCAACACCGCAACAACAATCCCAACCCATACCACCAAAAACCAAACAATCACCACAATCAACAAAACAGTAAGAAGTTGCGGGCTTATCTTGCTACCCCGCTTTGGAAGAGGCTAGGCCGACCACACCTTTGTGCACTCGATGCAACTCGTGATCATGTGGGACGTTGTACTATTAAGTGTGGAAAATGTAACAAGGTGGGCCATACCCACAAGGATTGCCAAGCCCACTCTTTGGAAATAACCTTCAACCATCGGGATAACTCTTTGGATGTGGAGAAGTTGGACATGTCAAGAGTAGATGCCCAAAGTTGTACGGAACAACAACAACAATAACAACAACCTCGCTAGAGCAAGAGCTTATGTGTTAGGAGATGGAGATGCACGAGAACCCGGACGTCGTTACGGGCAATGCACTCAACCATCATTTAGCTAAAGTGTTATTTGATTGAGCCGACAAAGCGTGTCTTCTAAGTTTGCACCTTTGTTAAAAGTCACCCCAACTACCCTAGATACCACTTATGAAGTAGAGCTTGCCGATGGAAAAATAGTAGGAACTAACACTATCCTTCGAGGTTGCAACCTATCCTTATAAAATCACCCGTTCGATATAGACCTTATGCCTATCCAACTTGGTAGCTTCGATGTTGTCATTGGCATGGATTGGCTATCCAAGAATGCAAGAATCATCTCGACGAGAAAGTCATTGATTCCTCTCGATGGCGAAACTCTAATCATTCGAGGTAATCGTAGTAAGACCCGATTGAACATCATCTCGTCGCGAAAAAAATAAGTACATAGAAAAAGGATGCCACATTTTTCTAGCACAAGTAACGGAGAAGGAGAAATCGAACGAGAAACAACAAAGACGCCCCGTGGCTAGGGACTTTCCAGTATTTTTCAAGACTTGCTCGGCCTTCTCCAAGTCGGCAAGTAGAATTCCAAATCGAGCTAGTCTTGGAGCGGCACACGGGCACCTGCAGCACCCTATAGATTGGCACCTTCCGAACTACAGAATTGTCGACCAACTTCAAGAAGCGTCCAAAAGGATTCATTCGACCGAGTTCTTCGCCTTGGGAGCTCGGTCTTATTTGTCAAGAAAAATGACGGATCTTTGCGATGTGTATTGATTACCGAGAGTTGAAAAGCAACGGTGAAAAATCGCTATCCATTGCCTAGATTGATGATTTGTTTGACCAACCAAAGGGTCAAGTGTCTACTCGAAGATTGATATGAGATCCGGTTATCATCAACCGAGTTAGAGAGGAGGATATTCAAAACCGCTTCCAACACGATCGCCACTATGAGTTCCAAGTGATGCCATTTGGTTTGACAAATGCACCGCGTATTCATGGACCGATGAACCGAAAGTGTGTAAACCCTACTTGGACAAATTTGTGATTGTGTTCATTGATGGACATTCTCATCTATTCCTCGCAACAAGGAAGAGCATGCGGAACACTTGAAAGCCATCCTAGAAACGCTCAAGAAAGAAGAACGTATGCTAAATTTTCCAAGTGCGACTTACGGATTCAAAAGTCCAATTCCTTGGTCACGTGATAGATAGCAATGGTCTTCATGTTGATCCTTCAAAATCAAGCTGCCAAAGATTGGTCATCCCTACCCTACCCTACCGAGATACGCCAATTTTAGGTCTTATGGTTATTATCGAAGATTTATCGGGATTTTAAAATCGCTAAACCTCTAACTGAGCTAACCGGAAGAAGAAGAACTTTGATTGGGAGAGAAACAAGAGTTAGCCTTTCAAACAAAAACTTTGTGAAGCTCCTATCTTAGCCTTACCCGGATGGTGGAAGATTTTATGGTCATCTTGTGATGCATCACACCTAGGGTTAGGTGCGGTATTGATGCAAAGGAACAAGGTGACGCTATGCTTCACGACAACTCAAAACTCATGAGAAGAACTATACTACCCATGACTTAGAATTGGGAGCCGTGGTTTTCGCTCTCAAAATATGGAGACATTACCTATATAGAACCAAGTGTACGGTGTTTACCGACCATAAAAGTCTCCAACACATTCTCGATCAAAAGGAGTTAAACATGCGACAACGCCGATGGCTAGAATTGCTTAGTTATTACGAGTGAAACTTATCACCCGAAAAGCAAATGTCGAGATGATGCTCTTAGTCAAAGGTTCACCTAAACCTCTTCGGTAAGATCCTTGGGAATGACAATTAAGTCACCCTTCCATCAAAATCCTTGAAGCTCAGTCGAAGCTCTCAAACCAAAATCGTCCCAACGAGAAAATCTTTGGAATGCGGAAAACGAGCGGCTTTGCACAAAGATCGGATGGAACCTTATGTTTTGGCGATAGAAGTTGGATACCACTTTGTGGAGGAATGCGAGAACTCATTATGCATGAGTCTCACAAGTCTAAATATTCCATTCACCCGGATCTGACAAAATGTACCAAGATCTCAAGAAGCTTTATTGGTGGCCAAACATGAAAGCTGAAATTGCAACGTATGTCGGAAATGTCTCACCCGTTTCTCGAAGTCAAATAATGTCAAAACCTTCCGGATTGCTAACTCAACCTGAACTCCCAGTTTGGAAGTGGGAGAGAATCACCATGGACTTCATAACCAAACTACCAAAGACTGCTAGAGGTTACGACACTATTTGGGTTATCATTGATCGTCTTACCAAATCCGCTCATTTCTTACCCATCAAAGAAAATGATGAAATGGAAACCCTTGCTCAACTATATCTGAAGGAAATTGTATCCCGTCATGGAGTACCAATTTCCATCATTTCTGACGCGACAGGTTTTACTTCACACTTCTAGAAATCTCTTCAAAAGGCCTTAGGTACTCGTTTGGATATGAGTACCGCATATCATCCCCAAACCGATGGCCAAAGCGAAAGGACTATCAAACCTTGGAATACATGCTTCGAGCATGCGTGATCGACTTTGGAAAAGGTTGGGATAAACACTTACCGTTGGCGGAATTCTCCTACAACAATAGTTATCACGCTGAGCATCAAGGCGCCCATTCATCGAGGCACTTTATGGTCGAAAATCGATCACCGTTGTTGGGCTGAAGTTGGAGATGTCCAACTCATGGACTGAACTTGTCCAAGAGACAACCGAGAAGATTGTACAAATTGGCCAGCGACTTCAAGCCGCTAGAGATCGACAAAAGAGTTACGCCGACGTTAGAAGGAAGCCCATGGAATTTCAAGTTGGTGATCGAGTTATGTTGAAAGTATCACCCCGGAAGGGAAAGGTTCATTCGGAAAAGCGAGGAAAGCTACATCCCGATACATTGGCCCTTTCAAAATTCTCAAAGAATCGCCCGGTTGCTTACAAGCTTGATCTTCCGGAAGAACTTAGTAGTGCAACCTACCTTCACGTTCAAACGAAGAAATGCTTGTCTGATGAATCTCTTGTTGTTTCACTAAAAGAGATTAAGCTCGATGACAAGCTCAACTTTGTCGAGGAACCAATCGAAATCATGGATGTGGAAGCCGACTTAAGCAAAGTCGCATCCCTATCGTCAAGGTTGATGGAACTCCAAGAAAGGAATACCGCGTCGAAGACACCATAATGTTAAGTACCCACATCGTTCACAAATCCAACTCGACAACCATCAGTAGAAACGAATTCCGGACGGAATCCTCTTAAGTGGGGTAGGTAGTAAATACCTTCTTAAATTTTGCTTCAGATTTATGAACTAGACTGGTTATCAAAACTTATTTGATCTAAATTGAGCATTTTAGCATGTATATTTCATTTTCTTGCATAAAATTTATGCTTATCCAGTAGTCTTATTTAACCATGCCCGATCTTATCGATTTCTAAGTCATCTCACAAGAAAATTTTCTTGTCTTATGAGCTCATACGCGCACTACAAAATAAAATAAAAGAAAGCGAGAAAAAAAAAGCGAACTAATAAAAATCTAAAGTTTCATCATCACAGCTTTAATTTGGCGTATCCGGAAATATAAGTAATATAATTATTCCGTCAAAGCTATACGTTTCACGAGTTAACAACGGGGTACCACAACACATCTAACATCAAAATAATACACAAACTATTAAATACCCACTACCTTTCTTTTACTATAACTAAGCTACATAAAACAAAATAAATAAAAACCAAAACCTTATCTCTATTTCTTTCTTTCCTCTTTATGCCCGCTTCTCTCCCTCTCAAACCAACGCCCCACAACCAACAACCTCACCTCCATTTTCGCTCTCCTCCTTCCCACTCCCTCATTATGGCCGCTCTTTTCCCCAAAGAGTATAACCTCCAAAACATCTTTCCCAACATCACTAATAACTTCAATCCAGGAGTAGTTCTCCTTTGGCTTATCCCATGAAGAAGTCGACAAACCTTGTCCTCCTTGGACCACCACAAGAGCGAAGACAGAGGAAGACCCTCTGAGTGCTTGCTCAAAGGAGACAAGTATCTCAACCCCACTACCGAGAGTACTAGTCAAACTACCCATCTATACCTCTTTAAAAACCCCCATCGACCCACAGGGATACCACAACTCACAACTCAAAATCAAAACTAAAAGAGTGCTTGAAGTGTTTTACTAGCTCTTGTGGATCTGACTTGGTTCATCCTCTTGTTTGCTACTCTTCCAATCGACTGCAAGTTTATAAGGTTTCTATGTTTTTCCTTAGCTTAGCTTTTATTTTGCATTCTGTTGTAATATTGATTTGGTTTAATTTGATATTGTGTTAAAAAAGGAGGACATGAAAACAATAGTCGAATCATAATTATTTTGGTGGGTTAGTTCTTTTTCTTTGTTGTTAATCGATGTATATACAAGTTATGGAAATCAGATTATTTGTTATTATTAGTGTCTTGTGTGGTAAAAACTTTTGGCTCACCTAGTTGTGAAAGTGTTGTTAGTATCGGAAATTTTATTAAGGTTAATTCTTGTTTCGAAGTTGTAAGTGTTTTGATGAAGTCCTGCCTTAATATGTGGTAAAAAACGTGTAAACTATTGCTAAGAAGTGCTACTCGAAACGGTTTAAATGGGTAACGAAATAGTGGTAATCATGGTGTGCATTGGCTCGAAATAGTGGAGTGTTTAGTTTTAATTTTATGGCTTATCGATTTGGGTTTAGTGTCTACTCGAATTGAGTTGTCATTTTGGTCTTACTCGCTAAGGGTGGGAATGGGTAATCTTTGGACTCGTAGAAGTCCGGTTTAGGATAAGTGTTGTGTGGTTGTGTAGAAAGAAATTGGTAAGCCGAAAGGCTGCTAGACGCCTCTCTCCTTTCCTACGCAAATGACCTCCATGGAACCACTCAATGTAATCCTTTTGGTATCAAGTCTGTGTTTACACGTCTTAGGTCCAAGTATGTTGTATGTCCACTAGGTTCTTAAGTCGAGTCAAGTCTTGTTGAGCTTCGTAAAAATTTGAAACAATCGTCCATGCCTAATATATCCATTCGAACCAAGTGCTATTCGTCCTAAAGTTTAGTCACAAACATCATTTCTCCTATCTTACTCTTATCTCACTACCATTCAAGTTTTTATAACTGAAGCCCATAAGTATTTTCTATAACTTCATTTAATTTCTTATTTAGGTAATTACAATGCACCTTTATCTCTCTAAACCTTGGTCTTTCAACTCTTCACAGGGTCGTATTTTATATGAACCCATCAAGACCCACAAACTTGTTTCCTCCTTCGGTGTACTGTCAAAACAACTTTAAACTTGTATTTGCTAACTTATTCAATGGGTGCGTTTGGTTTTGGCAGCTGGGCCTCAACCACGCCCAAGAAATGGGCCCCTGCTTGATCTTTAAAAACTAGGCCCAAAAGCCCACTTTCCTGGTCGTCGTTCACCATGTCGAGCCCAAACCATTCTATTTCCTCACCGCCATTATATCGCGTCTACCTCGAGCCTCGAACAGCTTCCAAACTTGTAAACATGTATGAAAACTTTAAAAGGCAAAAACCATATAAAATTTTAATTGATAAAACATGTCTTTTATTTTCGATAATGTAATCGCTACCCTTTGAAATGACGACGTTTATACATTAAGCTGCATCTTGTGCATGATTTTACTGAAAGACCTATGTTACACAACCTTGTAAGTTGACTTCACTATAGCGCTAAATAAAACGAGTCTTCAAACAATAAATTTCACGAGTCCTTACAAGCTACTAGTTTCTTTATACTAACGCACTATTTTAAAAACTATATTCAAGGTCATGCCACTATTCCTTAAAACATAACTCCGACATACTTTTGTTATAACCATATTTCATTAGGCGACACACGACTTTTATTAAGCACACCTATGTAAACATTGATATAGTAAAACGAGATTTAATAATAATCCTCTACACTTCGTCACCAAATGTATCTAGATATATAAACGGGTTATACCCATTTTTCTAAAAGACTATTAAAAACTTATAAACGAAATATATTTATTTTAACCATTATAATAAAAATTGTTTCTTCCTTATATATACTCATATTTTAAACGACGTCCTTATAACCTAAATACGTTACTATCTATTTGCGATATTTTTCGTACGTCATCTCTCGGTTACGACAAACCCACGACTCACTCGTTTTAATACTTTTGTGTATACCTAAGCACTTCCATGAGCCAAAGTTCACCATGTTCAATAATAAACGACCCACAACATAAATAACTTAAAACTTTTGGTGTATATAAATAATATCAAGTCAAAATACAAAGGTATTAATTAAAGTATTGGTATACAAATTATAGGTCGCGTGACGGTACTCGGTGCATCATTTACTTGACTTCTTTACTACTCGGATATCGCTATTTAAGGTGAGTTCATAGCCTCGCTTTACTTATTTTTTTTAAAACCCCGCGAGGGAGATGCATGCTATAAACTAGAACACAAGTCTTTTCTTAAACCGTATGTCGCTCGATCATTATTATTATAGCCTAAGTTACCTGCCATAAGTCCCTTACATCATGAACCATTAATCACTTGCAGGTGAACGTAATATTGTGGATAGTACTATGGGAATTAACGACCTCGACTGTTATCGGAAAAATCGGCGACTATATTTGGTTAACTATGGAATTGGCAATTCCATCTCTGACGGCAATATTATTACTTACACCAAGAATTAGGTATATGCTAGTTTGGTGTCATGAGCTTAGCGATAATAATAATCTATGTTTTCCATGGTGATTGCAAGCAATTATCATCTTTTACTTGTGTTCAACTAATTATTTAAACCTATGAATATCACTCAACTTTTGTTGATCTTTTTAAGCATGTTCATCTCGGGTATTAATTAATATCATGAAGCTGGAGTGGACGTCATGGAACGCTTGAAGTGGTGTTGTTTTCAATTAAAGTTATCATTTCAAACGCTAAACTATCTTTTATGTAATTTCAAGACATGTGGTATTTCCTTTGTGTTTCCAAAACACTAAGATTTATGAAATGGTAACAACTTTTATTTAAAACGTCTCTTTAGAGTCGCTTTCTATAACTTATGACTATGATCCTCTAAGTAATACCCCAAATAGTCTTCCGATGTCACATTGTGATTTTGGGGGTGTTACAGTTAGTCTCACCGCGGAACGGGATTCATGTCAACTTCCGGCGGAGAGTGTGGTTTTAGAGAAATAAAGCGAGTCTTAGAGAGAGTAGAGCTGAGTCGCTTTTGAATAAGCGAAACCCCTATTTATATGGTTGACCTTTGCCATGTTCTCGTGGTCACTTACGCGAGAGAGCGACAATTTATAAGGGGGAGGACGAAGTCAATCCCGTGGTTGGTCTAAGCTGTATGACAATATGCTTTTTGGGCTTTGTTTCTTTATCCCCGCTTCTTTGGGACCGCAGTTGCGCATTTAGTTCAGGCAAGATTCTTTACCCCTTGTATGGGCGCTGTCGAGGCCTCGAAGTATCGCTTACTCAGGATTCGCCATCCGCCCCGGTGGTGCTTTGTGGCATAGATGTCACACCCCAAATTATCGCTTTTGCCGAATGGAATTCGACGACTGGTCATAGCATCACAATCATAAAGTATATTGAACCACTCTAAAGTGTCGCTTGAAAAATACATCGTTTGAATTAATAAAACAATCAGAGTTTACAAAGTAGGTCCCAAATGAAAATCAACTTGTGCGAAATAAGTTTGTACAATTCAAACGATGTTTTTAAAGCACGTAAAACCCAAGGAGACGTGCCGCCACCACTTCATCTACGAGGTGTCCAAATGCATGCCATGAAGTGTATACCTTAGATACCGGAGATAAAACATGCTAAAAAGTGTCAACACAAAGGTTGAGTGAGTTCATAGAGTTTGAGTTGAAATGTAAACTTTCAAAATCGCTATAAAGAAAGGCATTGTAAATCATTGAAATGTAAAGACTTTCAAAATTGTTTATGTAGCAAAGGCATTGTAAATCCACTACCCAAGTCCCTTCCATACAAAACTGGCAACCGGTGGTGTTCACAACCCACCCGCATGTGTGTAGTTTATGTTCCAAACATATGATGTCCAATGAATTCACATAATAATGCATAACTCAATGTATCAAATCGCTTATGTAGCAAAGGCATTGTAAATCCACTCGCCCAAGTCCTCCCATACAAAACTTGAACCTCGGGTGTTCACAACCCACCGCCGAATGTAGTTTATGTTCCAAACATATGAGTGTAGTTCAAATCGCTCACAAGAAGTTAGTCCATGAATATACCAAGACCTGTTAGCTCAATGAATATACCAAGACCGTAGACCAATGAATATACCCAAGACCGAGACCAAAGAATATACCAAGTCCGTTAGCCCATGATTGTACCCAGCATGAATATAATAGGAAGTTCTAAGTGTGGCAAAACTACATTATGCATGACTAAGCATTCAGCTCGCTAAACATGTAGTTTCAAACAATCATGATAGTTATGAAATATTGAGCATGTATTCCAAAACATTTATGAAAAAAGGCAAAGTGGAAAACTCACTTGGTAACCGAAGCGATGACAAAAGTGAGTACACCGAGGTTTAATGTGATGTTAACCGGACCTATTATCAATGATATGATATGTCATGAGTTGCAATGTAAGGTTATGCATGCACTTGATATGTTATTTATACCATTTAATGACCTTTTAAAAATATTACTCGTCACGTCGAAAAATACTCTTTTGACGCCTTGACCAATCAAAAATGAGTTTACATGTTTTACGCCAAAATGTCATCCTATAATGGTTTTATAATGATTTTAGAGAAATTACCACTTTTCGTCGCGAAAACAATGTCGCCGGAAAAATCATGAAATTACCAAAATGGCTTTGAAAACTAGTCGTAAAAACATGCACGCCGATCGTTAGAGAACTTAACTCGACCGCTTTGGAAAGTTTTATCGATATCTAAAAGTTTTAGGCAGGAGTTTTTATTCAAAGGTCTCGATCATAAAGATATCCGCCTGTTGGTGGTTTTGGCTAATGTTGTGCGTAAAATGAGTTTCGCCAATCTTTGAACATCCGTAAATAAATAACCATAACTCCGCTTGACAAACGGCTTTTTGTTTTGAAAAATATGGCCGATGAACTTGATTTTACTAGAAGACTCTTTGTTATAAAAAGTTTTGCATCATAGTAAAAAAAATTGCCGCAAACATGGACGATATAGCTAATGAAATACTTGTTACGCCAAAATAATATAATTTTCAGAAATAATATTTACGGCAACTTTATGAAAACGCCATATATTTGTCGCTTTAAACCGCTTTCACGCAAAAATATGTCCTTAGCTTCAGATCGAAGTAAACTAATATATTTTTGAGATGTCGAAATAATTTGTGAAGCTTAAGGCTCGTTTTTGACCAAATGTACGAAACAGCAAGCTGATTTCAAAAAATATACGTTGACACAAACTTTAAAATTCACCACGGCTTCATATAACTCCGCTTTTTATCCGCTCGCCGCCACGGATTCGCTTTTAAAGTATATTTCTAATTATCAAGGCCAAAAGGTCGTACCATCAGTGGGTTTTTCCAGAAATACGTTTTAAGGACAGACCCTAAAATAGAGTTTACGAAAATAGTTTTTCTCGGACAAAACCTATTCTAATCCCTTCAATTCAACTCCTGCTAATCTAATCCTATCATACACCTTCTTAGGGTGTCATGGGTTCCTAATCACCATCAAGACCAAAGATTAACTTGGGAATAATTATAGGATGACTAATATGTATATAAAACCTTAAAATCAAGAAATAAATGGTATAAACCACAATACATGCATATGAGCTTCAAAAATGATAAGGAACATATAAAAATGATAAGGAAACATAAGGATGATAAAAACATGCTTACTAGTGATATGAAGAGGTGTAGGTAATGTTATTTACTTAAATATCCTTGGTTTTTATTTCAAAACCATAAAAAGGATATGATCTAGGTTGTTTAAACACTTGAAGTTGCAAAATTTTCTGATCCTTTGGTGTCTCTATGTGGCCGGTTTCTTGAGAGCAAAAGAGAGGAGAGTTTATTTGTTTTTCACACTTTGAGTATGTGTAGAATGAATGAATTGATAAAGTTAAGCAGAATTTTGATGTATTGTGAATTATTGCCAAACATGAACCATACCATATTTATGAGACTCTCCCCTCGTCGGTTTGGGGAGGGTTGTTCCCCTTTATATATTTTTTTTAAGAAAACGACGAATAATTAAACTTTAACATAAAAATACCAAATGAATGTGAAACACTAGAAAACTAAAAATATAGATTTTATAAACTAAATGTAAGTTTAAAAATACCTCGGGATCATTTTTGAAAGTAACGTTAAATATCAATAAAACTCACGCGATAAAATTTATTAAGCAAAAATTACGCGCTGAAGGGTGAAATGAAATGTCGTGAATGTACTAATGAAATGCACATGATGTCAATGAAATGTAGACTAATCATAGTCCATATGAAATGTACATGATGTCATGAACATGAATTCGCCGCTAAACCTCCAAGGTTACGCTAATTTGAAACAAGTAAACCAAGTTTACTATAAATGTTGAAATAATGAGACATGAATCGTCAAGAAATGACCAGTACGGATTGTCACATTCGCCCATTCAAAAAGGAATTCGGCCCCTAATTCGGCCAAGGTTAGTCTATCGGGTTTAGGTTTGATGTGGCAAATCATCTTCCGAGCAAAACCTCACAAGACTTTTTGGGTAACCGATTTTTACTTAATCCCACAACTCATCAAACAAGAACTGCCATACGATTAGGCTAAATCGGTTTAGGTAACAACTTGTTTCTAGCTCGATCTTTGCAACTCATCAAACAAGAATTGTCACGCGGATCAAACTGGAAACAAGTGGTTTGAAGAAAATCTTTTGAAAATTTGGCTCGACAAGATTGTTACACATATAAGCCTACATACTTCTTCATTGCATGATTCTTCCAATTAGACATAGGTGATCGGCTATGTATAATTTAGGAGTAATCTATGCAATGCTTGGACTAATCGCTCATATGTTGATTGGTGTTGAAGTAACTGAGGTTAAAGTTGTGATGACATCGGTAGAGAAGATTGGAGAAGTGTCGCTAAAATGATAGTTAAAGTAAAGAATTAAAATCCTTTCGAAATGATGACAAATCGGAATGAAAATGAAGTACGATAGATGAGAATATTTTACAACGAAAGATTCAAAACAAAAGTAGTACATATTAGCTAATAAAGTCGGATACATGAAAGGCATAAACTTAGTACAACGTATACAATAGAGAGAATAAGACAAGTATTTCCGAACTCTTCGTCTTCCGCCGTTGATACCTTGACGCGTTCCTTCTAACATATATACATTCCCATGAGCACCTTCGACTTGTTGACCTTGGTTTTGAGGACATTGATTCCGATAGTGTCCTTAAGCCCCCTCAGACTAACATAACCATGGCTTGCTTCACAATTCTCGGCAAGGTGTCCAAATGTTGACACTTGTAGCACTTAGCAGACAAAGACCCGTGATGATACTTACATCGATTACATAGTGGTAGGTTCCAAAGATAACCTCAGCTTCTATTTGCAGCAACATATACCATCGCAGCTTTCTGTTCTTTCGCTGTTGATGATGGTTAGTGTTGTGGTTGTGTTGTTATAATCTCTTGGTCGCTTCCCATTTCTTTTGTTGTTGTTGAGTTGGTTATCGCCGTTGTTGTTGTTTTGGTTGGTGTTTGTGTACTTGCCTCTCTTCACTACTGGCCATGAGCTTTTGAGTCAATCAATAGCTTCCTCAATCGCCATGGTCGAAGAAGTCACGCCACCTTGAATAATCAGAAGTCCATCAATGAAAGCCTCCAAGAGCTTCTCATTATCCCGAAACCATAGATGGACATAACACGGCCAATTCTTGGAATCTCGAATGTGTGTCGATATCATACCCAATTGTTTTAGTTCATAGAACTCCGTCTCCAACTTTTAATTTCGTTCGAGGACAAACTTCTTAGTCACCAAGCTCAATTCCTCCCACTTAAAGCTTAAAAGCATTCTCCATACCAATCGGTTGAAGCGTATGAATTCCACCATGACAAGCTCCATCGAAAGCAAAGTACTTGTAGCATATAACCTATCAGTCATCCGGACAGTTACTAAGCAAAATACCGACTCCAATTTTTCAAACCATCGCACCATTGTGTAGCTCCTTCCGTCTCTAAACTTGGTGGTTCGCCACTTTGAAATTTTGTACGAACATTTAACCCAGATCCTCCTCAGATACCAGTAGCAGCAGCTAGTCTGAAGCCGTTTCTCAAGCAGCCACCGTGGCCTCGAAGAACGCCACCGTTTCCCTTTCAACTCTTAGAGCATTTGCAATGCTATCATTCACTAACTTCAATAGCCGCCATCATTTCAACTCAGAAGCTTTCTTCGGTGCCATATCTTCTTCAAAACAAGAGAAAATGTGAGACGCAGCAAAATCCGATGTTAATAATAAACTCTCCAAAGAAATGTGATAAGTGATGATAAGTTTGAGATTATGTTTCAAAATGATCGTTTTCCGAAGATGGGTTAGAGGTGTTGTGTGCTTCAATGTATGATGGTTTAGAGACTAATGTGTATAAAGTGTAACTCGACATGTTAGCGGTGAAACAAAGGAGAGAGTGACTTCGCTCTATTTAAAGTTTTATCTCGGCATTCACGTTATCGATGATGAATCGGCTTAATAAAATTGTGATAGGGAATGACAAGGAATTCTCCACGCAGTATGGGGAAATAATGGGATGGGCATTTACGGCATCCATGTGACAATCGATGTGAAATGAAAGTGAATAACTCGAAAATGTACGTAAAACCGCATGTAAAGTGAACATTCGCATGATGAAATGATGAGATGATAATGTAGTTATAGTCTAGGGTCAATGATGCAACCTAGTTCTCTATAATCAAGCTCGATACCAACTGCCACACCCCAAATTACCTGCTATAGCGGAATGGAATTCTCGGGATTGACCTGTCATAGCATCACAATCAAGCATATTGAACGACCTAAAGTGTCGTTTGAAAAATACATCGCTTGATTTAATAAAACAATCAGAGTTTACAAAGTAGGTCCCAAATGAAAATCAACTTGTGCGGAAATAAGTTTGTTACAATTCAAACGATGTTTTAAAAGCACGTAAAACCTGTGAGACTGCCGTCACCACGACTCCATGAGGTGTCCAAATGCATGCCATGAAGTGAATGCCTTAGATACCTGAGATAAAACATGCTAAAAAGTGTCAACACAAAGGTTGAGTGAATTCATAGAGTTTGTGTTGAAATGTAAAGCCTTTCAAAATCGCTATGCCAGCAGGCATTGTAAATCATTGAAATGTAAAGACTTTCAAAATTGTTTATGTAGCAAAGGCATTGTAAATCCACTCAGTTCCAAGTCCCGCCCATACAAAACTTGCAAACCGTTGTTCACAACCCACTTAATGTGTGTAGTTTATGTTCCAAACATATGATGTCCAATGAATTCACATAATAATGCATAACTCAATGTATCGAAATCGTTTATGTAGCAAAGGCATTGTAAATCCACTCAGATCCAAGTCCCGCCCATACAAAACTTCAGTAACCTGTGTTCACAACCCACTGCCGGAATGTATGTAGTTTATGTTCCAAACATATGAGTGTAGTTCAAATCGTTCCAAGACCGTTAGTCCATGAATATACCAAGACCGTTAGCTCAATGAATATACCAAGACCGTTAGACCAATGAATATACCAAGACCGTTAGACCAAAGAATATACCAAGTCCGTTAGCCCATGATTGTACCCAATATGAATATAATATGGAAGTTCTAAGTGTGGTAAAACTGTTACTATGCATGACTAAGTTCCGGGTTAAAACATGTAGTTTCAAACAATCATGATAGTTATGAAAATAATTGAGCATGTATCTCCCCAAAAATTTATGAAAACAAGTAAAAGTGGGCTATGAAACCACGGTAAACTGAAGGATGACAAAAGTTTTACAGTAAACCGAGGATGCGAATAACCGACCTATTATCAATGACATGATATGTCATGAGTTGCAATGTAATGTTATGCATGCACTTGATATGTTATTTATACCATTTAACGACCTTTTGAAAATATTACCGTCGTTTAAAATACTCTTTTGACGCCTGACCAATCAAAATGAGTTTACATGTTTTACGCCAAAATGTCATCCTACAATGGTTTTATAATGATTTTTAGAGAAATTACCACTTTTCGTCGCAAAACAATGTCGCTTCGGAAAATCATGAAATTACTAAAATGGCTTTGAAAACTAGTCGTAAACAATGTACGCCGATCGTTAGAGAACTAACTCGACTGTTTTGGAAAGTTTGTATCGTATTAAAAGTTTTACCAGGAGTTTTATTCAAAAGGTCTCGATCATAAAGATATCCAAGGCTCAAGTTGGTGGTTTTGGCTAATGTTGTGCTAAAATGAGTTTCGCCAATCTTTGAACATCCGTAAATAAATAACCATAACTCCGCTTGACAAACGGCTTTTGTTTTGAAAATATAATGATGAACTTGATTTTACTAGAAGACTCTTTGTTATAAAAAGTTTTGCATCATAGTAAAAATTCGCAGAACATGGACGATATAGCTAATGAAATACTTGTTACGCCAAAATAATATAATTTTCAGAAATAATATTTACGCAACTTTATGAAAACGCCATATTTGTCGCTTTAAACTGCTTTCCGTAAAATATGTCCTTAGCTTCGTGATCGGTAAACTAATATATTTTGACTAGTCGAAATAATTTGTGAAGCTTAAGGCTCGCTTTTGACCAATGTACAGAACAGCAAGCTGATTTTCAGTAAAAATATACGCTTCACGCCAACTTTAAAAATTCACCACGGCTTCGTTATAACCGTTTATCCGTTCGCGGCCATTCGCTTTAAAGATATTTTCTAATTATCAATGCCAAAAGGTCGTACCATCAGTGGGTTTTTCCAGAAATACGTTTTAAGGACAGACCTAAAATAGAGTTTACTTAAAATAGTTTTTTCGGACAAAACCTATTCTAATCCCTTCAATTCAACTCCGAAGCTAATCTAATCCTACCATACACCTTCTTAGGGTGTCATGGGTTCCTAATCACCATCAAGACCAAAGATTAACTTGGGAATAATTATAGGATGACTAATATGTATATAAAACCTTAAAATCAAGAAATAAATGGTATAAACCACAATACATGCATATGAGCTTCAAAAATGATAAGGAACATATAAAAATGATAAGGAAACATAAGGATGATAAAAACATGCTTACTAGTGATATGAAGAGGTGTAGGTAACAAGGTTTACTTAAATATCCTTGGTTTTATTTCAAAACCATAAAAAGGATATGATCTAGGTTGTTTAAACACTTGAAGTTGCAAAATTTTCTTGATCCCTTTGGTGTCTCTATGTGGCCGGTTTCTTGAGAGCAAAAGAGAGGAGAGTTTATTTGTTTTTCACACTTTGAGTATGTGTAGAATGAATGAATTGATAAAGTTGGTAAGACTTTTGATGTATATGAATTATTGCCAAAACATGAACCATACCATATTTATGAGACTCCCTCCCTCAAGTCGGTTTTGGGAGGGTTGTCTCCCTTTATATATTTTTTAAAATGTTGTTACTTGTAGTATAATTTGTAAGATTTTTGTATAAATGTGTAAGTAAATAACTCTTGTAAGGTAAATGGTAAAATTTTGGTGCAAGTAGGTTTTTAATAGCTCAAAATAGATTGTAATGAGGTGATAAAAATTGTAAAAATACTTTCCTTGTGAAAATCGGGTGATAATATAATTATCACAAATTTTTTTTTTAAACGCGAATAATTAAACTTTTACTTATAAAAATACCAAATGAATTTGAAACACTAGGAAAACTAAAAATATAGTTTTTATAAACTAAATGTAAGTTTAAAAATACCTCGATCATTTTGAAAGTAACGGGTAAATATCAAATAAAACTCACGCGATAAAATTTATTAAGTAAAATTACGCCGGTGAAAATGAAATGTCGTGAATGTACTAATGAAATGCACATGACAATGAATGTAACTAATCATAGTTCATGAAATGTACATGATGTCATGAACATGAATTCACGCTAAACCCGTTACGCTGATTTGAAACAAGAAACCGTTTACGATAAATGCTGAAATAATGAGACATGAATCGCAAGAAACGACTGAAAGTACGGATTGTGCCAATAGCATATACTTGAGTGTCTCGATGGTTGTGTTTTGGGTTCATGCCCTCATCTTCGAGTCGGTCATACGCGATCAAACATATGTATTGATTTTCCTATAAACTTTCCCCGAAACTGTTTATGTTATGGTCAAAACTTCATTCGTAAACACAAAAATAGTTGATTATTGCAACTATTGTCTGAAATGACAAATATCCCAAACATAGGTTAATAATCTTGTTTGCCAATGAAGACAAAAATCAAGTACATACATGAAAATAGACGATTTTCAACTAGGAATGGCAATGGGGCGGGGCGGCCATCCCCATCCCCAAACCCGATAATAAAAACCATCCCCAAACCCGCCCCAATCCCCATTGGGGATCCTATCGCCCCATCGGGGGAGATACTCCCCAAACCCCCTTTCCCAGTGTCTTATCGGTTGGTTTTTTGTGTGCGCGATACTCCATCATACTCGTGTCGCTCCTCGTTCATTCTTATTTCTACACTATTAACAATATGATTTTATGGAATAACTTGAATAATCGAGAAACCATTAGTAATATACTAATCATTGGAATAAATCACAACTTTATACAATAGTATGACGCAAAACAAGCTTCTATGATCACAATTTAAAATATCACAAAGATAAAAACTAACAAAAATTAGAGAATTATATTTAGTACGTAAATACTAACACAATATTTTATGTATATATGCATATGTTATGCGGGGCGGGTGGGCGACGCATGTGCCTGCCCTCGCCCAAACCCGATAAGAATCCCGTTAAGGCCCCAAAACTCACCGAACCCGATAAGCATGCCCCGGCCCGCCCCAATAAGTTTCCTCGTGTTTTTGCCATCCCTATTTTCAACTATTGATGACAAAAATAATATAGAGAGTAAGTTTTTCAGAGTCAATACGGAAAATGGTAATTTTTGAGTTGGTATTACACAAATCGAAAAAAAAAATGATTTTTCAACTTTATTCTTATGCGATAGCTATACCGTGTAACTTTACCTTATTTTTTGCAAGTGTCTCGAATGTAGGTGGGTGTTTTTTGCTTGACCAAGTTTTGTCTTTTGCCCGAAAAAATCAAAACTTTAAACTTGGTCGCACAAAAAACATTAAAGCCATCGTTGAGAAAAACTCATTTCGTTGGTTGAGCTAAAAACATCCATCATGGGTCCCGCTTTTCAAATAAGACAAAACTGATTTAACAAATATCACATCGGTGGAACAAAAAACACCATGATCGCACAAAATATCATTTGGGTCGGAAAAAAAACATATATCCGCCTTCAAAACATTTGTCAAAAATTAGATAGAATCACACGATCTAACAGGTCACGTGACTACAATTGAAAGAAAAATGTTACACCAAACAAAAATTTATAAAAGATTTTTTTTTACAAAATGCTGTGGCATTCATTTATACGAAAATGATAATTTAAAAAAAAAATAATTGAATAAAATAACTTTTATTGATAACAATTTATTTTTTGTATATATTTTATGGAATGTAACATTTTTTCAATTGAAAACCCTTTGTTTTTTTGAACTACTTTGCGGACCACAAATCAGAAAATTAAATATTTTTGGAAAAAAAAATTTTTTCACCATAAGATGTTTTGTCCTTTTTAACTTGTGAAGTCTCCAACTAAAAGAGTGTCCCAATCATAAATCAGACCTTGGTCCGACGCATTAAGTACTATTGTACTACTAGAGATGCGTATTTGAAATTTTGGTTATCGTACGTCTTACATATAAAGAGTCAAATTCATATTTTGTAGGGGCTAAGTTTATATGTTTTATTTGTGACAGAAATTTACCAATTTTATGGAGTATAATAAACTAGTTTAGCTTGGATTTGGATTAACAATTATCTAAGAGGTGTTTGTTTAATGAACGTGCAATTTGTCACTGAACGGTTCATGAAATACTATTCAATGAACGTGCAATTTGTCACAGTTTTACTTCCGTAATTCACAAACGTGAAAAGCTAGCAATTTAGCATCATTCTGAGTGTTGTGTGATGTGATTTGTAAAGTCCAAAATTTATCTACCTAGGTAATTAAAGATATATTTGTTGAAAGTAATTGTTGCTGTAATTGAAGATGCAGCTCTAGATGGAGATGGAGCTAAAATTTTAGATTATTTTTATAAGTTACATAAAGTAGTATTTAATTTTAATAGATTATAAGAAATTATTATTTTTAAATCTTTTATAAGTTCATTTTGTCAAACAAATTCATATTTTAAATAGCTTATTTAAAAAAGAAAAAAAAAGAAAAAAAAAGAGAGAAAAGCATTATCTTCATATAATCTTGTGTATCAAACATGTCATAAGATAACTCGGATAACATATCTTTGTTATAAAAAAACTGTGACACAATCTAAAATTGGATAAATCTTTATTAAAAAAAATAATAATAAATAAATAACCTGGTACAAAGAGAATTGAGAAAAAATTGGAGTAAAAAAAAGGGTTGAAAGGGACATGACAAAAACAGAAGAGTAATGGGTGAAATATGACAGTGTTGTTTTTGTTGCGTGAATTCCCAACGAAACACATCCGTTGCTATCATCCATCCCCCTCTTTATACGCACCCATCCTTCCGACCACTCATTTTTTATTTAATTAATTAAATTCCATATGTCCCAAATAAACATGCTTTTTTTCTTTGGTTACTTTTCTACTTTTAACTCTGAATTTATGATGATGTGTGTGAACTGTGAAGCATCCACACAGTGTGGTACTAGTCTACTAGAGTCTACTCTCACTCTGAGTCATACTGAAAGATTTTTGCTCTCTTCTCTAGTGAATAAACTATTCATAATAATTTATGATATAATACAGCTTTTGTGGCAGGAGTAATTAGTCAACTATGTTTTTCTTGACAAGTTTGCAACATTTGAAACTTATATTTTGGGTATGTTTGGCAAAATTAGATTGTGTTGGTGTTTGTGCTAATGCTAATGTTGGTGCTGAAAAAAATGATAAAAATAGATTATTTTTATAAGCTACATGAAATAACTTTTTATTTTCAGAGATTATGAAAGATTATTTGTATTATAATCTCTTGTAAGTTTTGTCTGCCAAACAAAAATTATTTTTTAAGTAACTTATGTTTTTTTAAAATAAACATAATATTTTCATAATCTCATTTGACAAACATAACCTTTAGTCATCTGACCACTATGTCAACGAATTTTCAATTATGAAAAAGATATATATGTAAATATTGTAAGAAATAAAAGATTTACTATGCAGAAAGTAAAAGAAATTAAGTGCAAGTCATTTCTCACAAGTTAGTTATGGAAATTACTTCACATAGTGTTTTTGAGTATCATTTGAAGAAAGAAAAAAAAATGAATTGAAATAAAAAAAAGTTGTATTCTTCAACATAAATAGGGAAAAAAATGAAAAGGATTAAAAAACAATGATGACATCGTTGATTTTGAAGTAAAATATTTTATTTCAAAATTATGCTGAAAATATTTATTTTTTATTTATTTACTTTTCTTTACTAAAAAATCTTGAGCTGTTGTTATATTTTGTACGAATAGATTTAGTTTTAATAACTTATTGATCAAATTTATTTAATAAATATATGTTTGTTAGAGCATAAATTACATAAAAAGCATAATACTTCTTTTTTTGGAATATTGACCATGTTATTAAGCCATAAAGTAAAACAAATCGAAAAACATGTACAAAAAGATGGGCTCCATAGCAATCGAACAAAACATAATAGGCTTCAAGTGCCCGTGAATTATACCAAAACGTCAAATTCATGAATCCGACTGTCACATAAAAATCTATTATAGAATCATTATACGGTGTGGTTAAGGGTTTTCTCTCGACAAATCACCTACTTATTAGCAAAAGAATATTTTCTTTGTTCAATCTATCAACTTTCTGTCAACCATTGTAATATCTTATCTTTCTTCTCTTAATTTTTTCTATTTTATAATAGGGTTTTGCTAACAACAGCCCTAAGGGTTGTCGTTAAGCAAATAATTTTCATAACAATATTTCTTTTGAATGATTCTGATTGGTTGATAATAAAATACTCTCTCTCTCCACACAAATCACATTTCTCTCTCTAAATTGTTTCGAAACTAAAGACCCTTGAAGATTTTTTTCCCCCTTTCCCGTGAAGCATGGTGGGGTCTTCCTTGACACCCGCAAAAGAAACCTACTTCCCGTTTGTTTCTCCCGTCGACACCCTAGACACTTAGCAGCGAAGGAAAAATATCATCTTGTAAATCGACGACTCCTCGCTTTATGAAAAAACAAATAAATGGCTAAATAAATATTTATAATCTTGTACATCTCTATAGTTAAGATATCCTAATAAATTAATGGATTATTGGTGTATGTATCGTTGTAAAGCCACGTTTAGTTGAAACGATTTGCTCAAATATCCTTATTTTGTATTTTTGTAAATCTAGCTTCTTGCTAGCTTTCTTGAATAAAATGCTGTTCTAAAAAAATAAATTAATGGATTAATTTACCTTATTTTTTGGTCAGAAAATTTACTCATGTCTAAATCAAGTAAAACACGGTCTCATAAAAAAGTGGTCCCAAAGACGGATAGACCTTAAATATTTAGTTTTATAAACAATAAATAATAATATAGTACGGGTACCACATTTCCTTGCTGCAATAAAAAGACAAATAGGGTGTTTTAAAGAGACAATAACAACAAATATGATGACAGATAGTGACAAGGGTTAACTGTGGGCTCAAAGCTAACACCTATTTTCACTTATTATAAAATCATCAACCATGAATAAAGTTATACTTTAAAATTATTGTCAGAAGACAAGAATTACACATTTTAATAAAAGTGGGATTATTATAATTTTCTAACCACTCAAATAAAATATTTCTTAATAAATTCTCTTTTGATTACTTAATATAAAAAATAGACAATTTTTTTAAAACATCATAAAAAAAACATGGATTATTATTATGAGACGAAGGGAGTACAATCTCCAACCAACCCCAAAACCACATTCCAAGCCATACTTCAAAAATAAAATAAAAAATTCTTGCAAACCCTTACTTTTAAAAGGGTTTTCTAACTTATGGCCCAATGACGCATGATAAAGAGGTTTTTATAGTCTGGATGTCACCATTTAAATAGCCATCAACCACCGATTGGTCCACATTATCTTCCAACATCATGTCTAACAACCACTTATTGGCCATTCAGATGCGAATCCCAAGCTGTAAAACCCTTTTTAACATTTACCTAAAGACAGAAGTTAGAAAAATCCAAACACAAAATGTATTATGCCAATAGGAAAAAGAAACAATTGCAGGTAGGGTCAGTATCAGTTATCCTTCTTGTGTTATAAAATTATAAAAATAAGTGATACTACAATACAAAGTAAAACTTTGTTGCAATAAGCTAGGCAAGTACTTATACGCTTAGAGCACACGGTACGGGTCATAGGGCTGCGTTATTGCCCTATGACGTTGTTTTATTGCAAAGACCATACCAGATCCCAAGTTATAGAGCTCGGCGCCAAATTTACTAGTTAAGCCATCAAGCTTTGTGTATATATATATATATATATATATTTTTCTCTTGTGCATTATTTTAAAAACGGTGTGCCTTCGAGTGTAAGTTATCGAGAAATAAATTAAAACGCCAACATTTTTTGCTAAAAAAAAAACCGTCAAATAATGCCGACGGTACCAGATGCTCTTAGCTTTGGGTGTGTTTGGCAAAAGTAACTGTGAGCTGTAGTAGTGAGCAGTAGCTGTGAGCTGTAGTAGTGAGCAGTAGCTGTGAGCTGTGAGCAGTAGTTGTGCAGCTCACTGCTCACCGCTCACAGCTTCTTAAAGAAGCATTGAAAATTTGAGCATTCTTAAAAAATAGAAAAGCTCACCGCTTCTTTGCCAAATGACTAATAAAAATCAAAATGCTCATTACTCACCGCTCACCGCTCATCGTTTCAAAAAGCTTCAAACCGCTCCAGTCAAACATACCCAAAGTGCAAACTCCTTGCAAAAATACTCCACAAAATTAAATAAAATATAAATAAAAAAATATATAAATATTGGGCCAATAGGAAAAAAGAAACAATTAGAGGTGGGTCCAGTTTCTGTTTTAGAGAGAGAAACAAAAACCAACCAACCAATTTCTAGAGAGAGAAACCAAACAAAACAAAACAAAACAAAAACACTGCATCATCACTAAAAAGAAAACCGGTATCTTCCTTCCTTCCATTTTTTTACTCTACTCTTTTGCTTGTTACTCTACTCATACTCACAATCACAATCATCACCATGACGTCATCATCATCATTCCTTCTATTCTCTTAATTATTAACCAACTCATTTCACACTCAGTTTCGCTGACTATATATAAACGATCACGGTTTTTTTAATAAAATTTGGTTGTTACTCATGTTTTGATGACGTCACCATTTTATAAAATTTTACACTAATTTTCATCACTCTGAGTGATTTGTTTTGTTATTTAGCGGTTAGATTTGTGGAAATTGAAGCTGTTAAAACAGTTTTTGATGACGTCATGGTTTTATAAAATTTTAACTGATTTTATGCTAATTGAGTGATTTAGCGGTTAGATTTGTGGAATTGAAGCTGTTAAAACAGTTTTTGATGACGTCATGTTTTTAACTGATTTTTTTTACACTAATTGAGTGATTTTAAAGCGGTTAGATTTGTGAAATTGAAGTTGTTAAAACAGTTATTGATGACGTCATGTTTTTATAAAATTTTAACTACTAGTTTCAGTTATTTGATGAACAATTGAGTGATTCAAAGCGGTTAGTTTTTTGATGACGTCACGGTTTTATAAAATTTCAACTGATTCTACACTAATTTTGATGACGTCATGATTTTATAAAATTTCACACTAATTTTGAGCAGTTTGAGTGATTTATGAGGTTAGATTTGTGAATTACAACTTATTATCACTCGTGTTTTGATGACGTCATGTTTTTAACTGATTTTATGCTAATTTTGAACAGTGTCAGATGAACGATTGAGTGATTTATGTTGCAGATGATCGAAGATGTTAATGTTTATGATTTGAGTGATTTACGGTGAAAATCGAGTTTACGTGGCACTGAACTGGTGGTATAACTCTAATTTTTTGTATATAAAGCGTTTTGCGCGAAAAATGATGTTTATGTTGTGGTATAATATTTGATGTATCCGTGGTAGAAACTGTTTGGATCGGAATCGATTTTGCGTAAAAAGTACTGTGTATGTTTGTAGCGTTTGTGTTGAGGCGTTTTTATATCTTATGTAATTTGCTTGTAAAAACTGTTTTTGTTGTGGAGGTAAAAAACTCTGTTCATTTCACTTTGTGTGTGTGTTTTAGTATGCGAGTATTGTTTATGTTGTGGTTGGTAGAAACTGTTTGTTACATTTTGTAGAATCTGTTTTCGTGTAACATTTGTTTTATGCGCAGAAACTGTTTGGATCGGAATTGATTTTGCGTAAAACGTACTGTATGTGAGCAGCGTTTGTGTTGTGGTAGTTACGTTGATTGTTAATGCTGTGGCGTTTTTGTATATTATTTGTTTTACTTGGAAAACCTGTATAGATCCGAGACACTGAGTTAATATTTTACGGAGTAGTATTATACATAATGTGTAGTGTGATGTTTATGTTGTTTGACTCTGGCTTGTTTAATAGTGTTTACGCATCTACAGCCTTTTACATAATGTGAACTTTTTATGCTGCGGGAATTAATAGGATTGTTACATAGTGTTTATGTAAACAGTTGTAGAAACTGTTTGATTTTTCAGTATTTATGTTCCTGCAGCATTTTGCGTAAACTGTTTATGTTGTCGTACACTTAAGGTGAATGTTATACATGTAGAAACTGTTTGAATCTGAATTAATTTTGCTGTATTTATTATGCATCTACAGCATTTTACATAATGTGTACTCTGTATTTGATACTACTATTTGTGCTGTGGTAGTTCAGATGATTATTTATGTGGTGCTGTTTATATATAATATTTGTTGTATGTGTAGAAACTGTTTGAATCTGAATTGATTGTTTAGTATTTATGTAGCTACAGCATTTTGTGAGTAGTGTTTGTGTTGTGGTAGTTAAGATGTTTGATGTTGTATTTGTAGTGATTTTTTGATACTGCCTTAATATTTCAGTATTTTTTTAACTACATCGCGTTGTGCAAAAAGTACTGTGTATGTGAGTAGTGTCTGTATTGTCATAGTAAATAGGATTGTTAATGTGGTGGTTTTTGTGTATATCATTTTGTTAATATTTGTAGAGACTATTTGAATCTGCATTGATTTAATGGTGTTTAACTTTATGTATCTACAGCGTTTTATGTAAAAAGTACTATGGATGTGAGTATAGTTTGTGTTGTGGTAGTTAATAGGATTGTTAATGTGGTGTTGTTTATGTATATTGTATGGTATAGTTATTGAAACAGTTTGAATGTGAAACTCTGAGTTAATATTTCTGTATTTATGTGACTACAGCATTTTATGTAAAAGTACTATTTGTGCTGTGGGGGTCAGGTTGATTGTTAATGTGATGCTGTTTTTGTATAATATATATGTTGTATTTGTAGAAATTGTTTCAGTCTCCTTTGATTTTTCAGTATTTATGTACCCACATCACTTTAAATAATGTGTACCGTGTATTTGATACTGTTTGTGTTGCGGTAGCTGGGATGATTCTTAATGTTTTATTGCTTTTGTAGATTAGAGTAGTATATGTTAGAAGCAATTAGAAACTTAGAATTTGGGTTAATTTTGCTATATTTGAATTGGCCTAAATTTTTCAATGTATATCTGCCTGCAGCATTTACAAGGGAAATAGGGCGCATAGAGTACAACCGCGGGTTTTTATTTAGTTATCTAGGGAGGAAAACAGTATTCAAGTAGGTAGAGATCTAGAAACAAGTGAAAAGTATGAATGGGATAGAGAGGAGTGTAGACCCTCGATTATGGCATGCTTGTGCTGGCGGGATGATTCAAATGCCTTTGCCGAATTCGAAGGTGGCTTATTTTCCACAGGGACATGCTGAACATACACTTACGAATGTAGATTTTAGTGGGATGCCTAGGGTTCCAGCTTTTGTACTTTGCAGGGTGGTTGATGTTAAGTTCCTGGCAGACTTTGAAACGGATGAAGTTTATGCTAAGATTAGGTTGAGCCCCCTTGGAAACAGTTTTGATGGTTACGATTATGATGATGAAGTAACATTGGTGGAGACTCATAGTGGGTCTGAGTCCTCTGATAAGCCCACTTCGTTTGCGAAAACATTGACGCAATCTGATGCGAATAATGGTGGAGGGTTCTCTGTTCCTCGATACTGTGCAGAGACCATTTTTCCTCGATTGGATTATTCAGCGGATCCCCCTGTTCAAACTGTGATAGCTAAGGATGTTCATGGTGAGATTTGGAAGTTTAGGCATATCTATAGGGGGACACCAAGGAGACATCTTCTAACCACTGGATGGAGTTCTTTCGTGAACCATAAGAAGTTGGTTGCTGGAGATTCAATTGTGTTCATGCGAGCAGAAAATGGAGATCTTTGTGTTGGGATTAGACGTGCTAAGAGAGGAGGTATCGGTGCTCCTGACGTCCCATCAGGCTGGAGTTCTAAATCTGGAAACTTGCCTTCTTCCTATGGAGGGGTTTCATCCTTCTTGCGGGAAAATGATAACAAGCTGATGAGAAATGGCAGAAATATCGATCCGAGTGGAAGGGGAAAGGTGAGGCCTGAAGCTGTTCTTGAAGCTACATGTCTTGCCGCCAACGGGCAACCATTTGAGATTACTTATTATCCTCGTGCAAGCACTCCAGAGTTTTGTGTGAAGGTTTCTTCTTTGAGTGCCGCATTGCGCATTCAGTGGTGTGCTGGAATGAGGTTCAAAATGGCCTTTGAAACAGAGGATTCATCACGTATAAGCTGGTTTATGGGAACTGTATCTTCTGTTCAAGTTCTTGACCCATTTCTCTGGCCTAATTCTCCATGGCGTCTCCTACAGGTATTTTAACTTCGTAAGTTTGACTCTGTAAGACATTACTTCGCTACTTTGTTCTGTATCATATTTCATTTTGTTGGTATTGAAGTAATTATGTGTTTAATGTGATTTTTTATGCACTTTGTTGTTGGACCACAATTATTGGAGGTCTAGGTTTTCTGTTAGGGAAGTCCTGGACAACCTGTTAAGGGTCTATATTTTGCTGCTTGTGCGCGTTGGTCTTTCGACAAATAACACCTAAATGTAACATTTGAACTAAGACCTCTAGGCTATCATAGAAAACATGTATCAACTGGAACAACAAACTGCGATTAATGGGGGGTCCTATTTTATCTATACGACGTTCTTCTTAAGTGAATGCAGTACCGTTTCTATCGTTTTTTGGGATCAAACTTTCATGTTCAGTTTATTGGAAATAGACTGTCTATTGACAGACCAAGGTGGTTTGGAAGTTTGATGGTTTGAGACTCTTGCCTTATAAATGCTGGTCTGATTGTAAATTTTGTTCTTCCATTAATTGCCGGAAATAAATCAGAATTTCCTTATTTGATGTAATTATATATGCTACAAATTTTACATTGGCCAACTTGTGCACAAAGTATGTATAAAATTTCAAAAGGCTATTTCGCCAATGGTTACAACACAATATAAAGAACAATCAGATGACGATCAAAGCCATTTATGAATTGGGGATTTTCTTTGTAGAAAAAAATTAAGATGAAATATCTGTTTTAGCATAATAGGTCAGGCTGTTTAGGTTGTACACTACGTGTGGTTTGTTGAGTTAACTGCATTCCAATTTTCCAGTTGACTGTACAACTGGGTTTTTGAATCCTGAAAATCTGAAATGTTGTTTGTATTTTATGTATCTGTTCTCAAAAGATTCAGATACTTAACTCACCAGTTACTTTTTGCTCTGTATGAAGGTGTTATTATGATATTGTACAGCTTTTCATGGTCCAGGGTGATTGTTAGTTAACATCATATGTTATGTGCTCAATGTTGTAGGTTAACTGGGATGAACCAGATCTCTTGCAAAATGTGAAGCGTGTAAGCCCATGGCTGGTTGAATTGATGTCAAACATGCCACTAGTTCATCTCTCACCCTTCTCTCCACATAGAAAGAAGCTAAGATTACCTCAACCACTAGATTTACCACAGGAAGACTTTACCCTTCCGTCCTTTTCAGGCAACCCCCACACGCCCAGCAGTCATTTTCGTTCTGCAGGCATACAGGGAGCCAGGCATGCTCGATTTGAGATCCCTTTATCGGATCTCAACCTTACCCATAAACCGCAGTTAGGACTTTTCCCTTCCAGTAAAGATCCCGATGATGACATATCATGTTTGCTGAGCATTGGAACCTCGAGTCCCAATTCAAACAAAAACAATGACAAAGTAAAGACACAACCCATGTTTCTACTATTTGGTCAGCCAATACACATTGAGCAGCAGACCTCTAATGATTGCATCAGTGATGAAAGCTCACAATTTCCAGTTGGGACCCATTCATCAAATGAAAGTGCAAATGGGATTCTGCAGCCCCATGCCCTTCAAAAGCGTCGTTGTGAAGTATTCTTAGGATCTCAGGATATGGGTCGAACTCTTGACCTCTCAGTTATTGGGTCATACGAAGAACTTTATAGAACTCTAGCTAGCTGGTTTGGAATTGAAAGGTTTAATGATTTGACTTGTGTCGTTTATGAAGATTCAGCCGGTGCTGTGAAACGAATTGGTGATGAATTTTTCAGGTAAATCTTGTTTAAAGCAAATGAATGTCCTCACTGTTGTTGAAAGCAAATGAATTACATGCTTATAACTGATTTGTCTAATTTCTTTGGTACCTTTTTTTGGTGCAGTGAGTTTGTGATGAAAGCAAAAAGACTGACTATTCTGATGGGTGCCTACGGCCATGACGATGCAAGGTATGCATCCTATGTATCCTTCTTTGTATGAACATATTATTAAATATTACTTTTCAATCTATAACCTTTTTTGATTAAATCTAAAAAAAATTACACTCAAAAGTATCAAAGATTTCCGTTCTCAGTTCACAAAATTGATATGAAGTCAAACACACAAAAGTCGATTTTATTGAAGGTATTTTGCTCATTATTTCTAACCATTGTTATGGTGCGTACTGCAGAAAACCAATTACAGGCCTAGGTACTGCAGGACGCGCGATAGAGTCTTCAAAGCAGACAGGATTTACAAGTATATTTGCTTAGGAATATGAAGTTGTATGGTTAATTTTGTAGTTCTGTGTAGTTAATTTGGAGACTTTGAACCATATCGATGCTGTGTTTTCCCTTTTCTTTGTGACGCCCCTCGCAAAAATCAATCTTCTTTCTTAATCTATCTATGGCAAGTCAAGAAAACGCAATTATTAATTGCTATAGGATGGCTAATTCATGCAATGCAAGTCAGACATGTTTTTGAACAGCTAAATATATCAAAATCTGGAAAAAAAATACTGACCCAAATGAGGAAGGTAGCACTTAAAATTAATGGACAAGTCCACAGACCCAAATGTGGAAAAAATTATCAAAATCTGTAAAACAAATAACAGCTAAAAACATCCACTAATAGTCGTTGACATCAACCTAAATAAAAAATTATACTATACACATCAATGTCTACCTCCTTAGTCTGCTTTAATCGCATGATTCCTGTTTGCTTTAGAAGCTGATCCAAATTTCACACATTTTCACTCCAAAACCTCAACCTCTTGATCCACCTTCCAATAATTAGTGTCGTTAAATTCTTTCAGCCCTGCTTTATCTTCTTCTACCTTATCCTTTTCGGGTCCATTTGGGATGACCTTTCTTTTTAAAGGCCCCGCTTCCCCCACAATCCCCTCCTTAAGAGCTTGTTCCATCGCTTTTTCTGTACCTTCAACTTCAACCCCCACAAACTCTACGTCTTCTTCAAACAAAGAAGGCACAGATTTTTGGCTCGAGTCGGACCCATCACTCGAAACTGTTGACGGCAATACGCCATTGGCTAACGACTCGCCTGGTGTAACAGGACTCATTATTGGTTCTGCTGGTTTATCCACACTAGGAGCAGTTCCGTGAATTTCAAAAGGGTTGCCCCCTTCTACCCACTCAGATATAGACTTACCAACACCATCACCGGATGCACTACCGTTCAGGTTCTCGACCATTTTCAAGTCTCCATCAGTTTCTTTATTTTCTTGGATGAAGGGATTTGGATCGGAAGTAGATGTACCGTTACACGCCACTAATTCCTCATCCTCTCCAACCACCACTTCATCATCACTGCTGCTATTACCACCATTAGATGTTCCATTCAAGTTTACCTCATCTAGCATTGCAGAAGCTGAGGTGGCACTATTAGGTGCATCGTCCTCTATGTCGTCTTGAAAAGCAAACCAATTTGAATTCGTAAACAAACTGCCCTGGTCATCACCTAGCCTAAGAGATGATATGACAACTTCAGCGGATTCATCATCAAAGTAACCATCCTGCATATTACATACCACTAATGTATTCATATAAAGAACAAAATAGTAACAAAAACAATAACATAAAGAAAGTTTGCACAAAGAATTTGAAGTAAATTACAGAAATTGTTGCCGCGGTTTGGTGAAAGTAATGATATTGCATAGATCGTCTCTATCTGCAGTATTTGCCTTTAGGGACCAAAAGTGGAAATAAATACATACTTAAGGAATCAAAAGTCATAGCATTTACTGCAGTTATGAACCACATATGCAAATAGTATAGACAATCGACAAGGGACGATCACCTTTAAATCCACCAAACCACTGGGATGATTTCTGTAATTTACTCTAAATGTATCATACAGGTTATAGCACTGATTGATAAAGAAGTTACCTCATCATCTCGATCAAGAGTCTCATTACCCTGCAATAAGGATAAAATATAAATTTGTAAGCGATGAAATTTAACTAAAAGAATATGTAATACACACGAAAAGGATTTTCAGCATACCTCTTCACCTTCATCGTTGTCATATACGTTGTACCTAAATGCTTGACTTAGATTGTTTGCTAGAGCAGCAACATCATAGTCTCTGTCATGGATATCGTCCTCATCACTATCCCTATTCCTATCTTGTAATGCAGTTGGCCGACTGCAATATCAGAACGTAAAAGTAGATAAGCTTTAGTTAACTGATTTAACGCAAACATGAATATATCATATTAGATTATTTGATGAACATGACATGGTGGAAAGGTAGATGGTGCAAGAAACATACCCGCAAGCCCACCGATACACATTTTCAACCATGTTACGATCCTGTAGAGCTGTAGTCTGCCATTCACTCCATTCGCTACATTCCTGATAACAAGAATAAAAGTGGTAAAATAAGAACAAACACTCCAAGATCCGTAAAGATTAATTAGAGGTACTCTTTGTCTCTTGGCACAAATGAAATTGCTGTAAAATGTATCATGAGTGTCCCTCCCCATAACAAAACCACAAAAACGAAAAAATAAAATAAAATAAAAATTATACTCAAGCAACTAAAAACTTAGTTAATGTTCTAGTTTTATTTACGAAATTTACAACCACTTAAAAAATCCTACCACACTTTCCTAAAATGATTACACACCTGAATATGCGTTTGAATGCGGTTATCAATATTTCCCAACTGTGTGATCTTATTGGCGATACGTGTGACATGTCCAAGGTTACCAACGCGTGGTGCTTTTTTCCCAGCAGCAGGCATTGTTGGCTGCAAAAATTGTAAGCAATTGTTACACACTTATGCAAGTAACTAGTTTGCATATCATATATCTAATCTAGGGCGATTAGTACCTGATCACCTTCACCAGACAGAACGGAACTCTTGTCTGTTTGAAGAATCTTTGTGGCGAGACCGCATTCTTGAAAAAGATGATCTATTATGGTATTGTTTTTGCTTTCAAGGCAGGAAAATATTATGCTTTCAACATGATGATGCAAAGCATTATTGAATGGGTACCTTCAGTAAATAATAATACAGAAACTTTAGATTGGATATTCAAACTTATAGAAAAGAAGAATGAGTGGCTTATTACTCGAAGAAAAGATCAAGAACTCTTTGGATGGTCCCAGAGCTAATCAGTTCCTTTTCAGCAATTTCATTTCCAGTCTTCAGTAGAACTGCAATGAACTCGACAATCTGCAAAAAACCATATCGAGCATTGTTTTCATGAGAAATGGAGAACACAAACACATATATATTAAAGAAAACAAGTATCATGCACACTAACTTTTAGTCGATGTTTCCCAAGAGGAGGCTTTAATTGGCCATATGTTGTCGGTAAAACTTTTTCGTCTAGTGAGACATTCAATAGGATCAACAGGTCACCTGCAACACCAGAAAAGCAATCAGCCTAAGTTCTTAATAATAATAATAAGTAAAAAAGATAACTGTAATATCACTACTGACTCTTTTCTCAATATTACAGAGTCAATACGGTACTAATCTATGACAGATAAGAGGCAGTGCTTACTGCCTACTGAAAAGGTAAGATCCTTATTCTTGTATGCAAAACTAAAACATCATCTTATGCAATTTCACCACAAAAAAGATAATGTATTCTATTTAAACAAGAGAGTAGCTTAATACTTAAGTTAATAAAGTAAACCATTGAGATCGTATGTACAAAGCTCACCAAGTTTGGGCAGCATTGCACCAACAGTCTCCTGGTTAACTTGCACAGGTGCTTCATATACATGTTGACCTCGAAAAGAATGAAATAACATTGAAGGAAGCGATCTCTTTGGATCCAACAAAGAAATACACACAGACAACGAGTGAACAAGTCCAGACTTTGAATGCGAATCTTCAAGCGCATGACCAAATATTCTCGAGACAAAACTGAATTATGCAAAAAAAACATATAAATATAAATCAAACCCTTTTGTGTACAATACAACCAGCACATAAAGTCATAAACACATGCTTACCTTGAACTAGAAAGTTTGGTAGCAAGAGGTGATGGCGCGTTTCGTGTTATAGTACATAAAGTTTCTGCCGCATTAGCATGTACTTCAGAAGAGTTCTGTAGCAAATAAAAAACATATACTTTAGATCGAGCATTAAACTTATGGTTTATAGTAAACAAATAAAAGAAAGATACTCACAGAAGGACTCAATTTATCCACTATCATTTCCAACAAATTGCTATCAGCTAACCACTGCATTACATCTGTCGAATTGGGATAGACATGGTCATCCGCTCCAACAAGTCTGACCAAGACCTGTGTGTATAGTTATTCACCATGTTATAAAGTTTAAAGTACAAAAATAAATAATACGGAGTAATTATTTTTATTGCAACTTAAAAAGAAAACGCACTAACCTCCATGATAGATGTAATCCCTATCAAATCAACTAGCTGTTGGAAAACGTATTGATGGGCCTGTAGAAATTTGAAAATATATTATAACTATTGTTTCAATCAACCAACGGGGATGGAGAACTCAAGATAAAAAGTTGATTGGTCTCACTTGAACATAATTCATAAGTGGGACCGTCTTTCGCAACATAAGGCATACCACAACCTACAACAAGACACAAATATATAAAAATTATTTATCTAAACACCAAAAAAATTAGTGATCTAAGAAATATACCTTACTGAAGTACCCTGCTAGCAAGGCACTATGAGGGTGGGTTGGCTCCAAGAACGAGAATAATAAATCCATAAGCTGAAAAGTTGAGAAGTGAAACTATTAGATAAATGTGGGCATAAAAAAAATTTCATGATTTAAAGGTGTGTGCGTATGTGCAACGTAATATCAGTGAATGCGACTCACCTCTTCTTGATCCACTAAAGTCTTGAAGATTCCATCAATTTCGCATGTAAAGATCTCACAAGCCATGAATGGGAACCTAAAAAATTGTATTTATTTCAGTTGCTACTACTAAACTGTATTTATTTTTGCAACGCTGTCCACAAAATATAAAGTGACGGTAATATACTATCAACATAATGTGCGCAATGACCTACTTGAAAATACGTTTGCTATCAGCATCTTCTTGTGGTTCTTCTATGATATAACGCAATAATTGTTCAACCTGAACTCTCTGCCGTAAGCTGGAGAAACAAAAAAAAACTTATTACTTTTATAATGGTAGATATTAGAAAACAATAAGCTGCAAGTGAAGAAGAGTGTTATTACAAGTTAATAAGCCGACTGTTTAATGCTTTGCACTCTTGAATTATATCTTCTTCATCCAAAAGCTCTTCCAATGTAAAATTTTCCTTGTCCAAAATAGACTCGACCTAAAACATGTTAAAAGTTATATGATCTATAAAAGATGACCAGCCAAATGCACAAATATCACTAACAAAATCTTTGTTCCTCAAACTTTAAAGAAGCCTTTCATAATTTTCTTAAAACGCGTGACTCACTGGCCAATACGCTCATTTCATTTATGGGTTAACAGTTATAACTTCAAGCTGGAGCTATCAGCTAACAAAACTAATAGCATAAAGTGCACACTTCCAAAAGCGAGCACAAACAGCGCTAGTTCTAGTTTTTTGCTTCCACTAATTAAAATGTAACTACAAATGCTACAAATCATTCCCACACTAGCTTCCATTATTTAGCCTTTTTTTCTAGACTTGACATAGTTATTAAAGAATTCTAAGATTAGTAAAGCATCCTACAAAATCGAACAAGAGCAGCTACATAGACAATAACAGTCATCGCATCAGATACTATCATGTTCGTTAATGTGGTGACAAAGGGTGTATGACCTGCAATACATGCATGAGTGACTTCTACCAACACAAACAAACACATACCTACACGTTTTGCAATCCACAATTTCTAGGTTTAGCGTATAATGCCAAGAATTAACGTATAACAAGTTGAGAAAATACAGCCGATAATTCAGTTATCCCACATAATACCCTAAATGAGTATTTAGTAGTATGTTTTGTGCTTTTGTTTGGCGTATGAGCGTGTTTGGTCTGCCCCTTTTCGCCTGCTTTTTGCTTGCTGCCCTTTTGCTCCCTTTTGCTCTCTCTTCTCTTCTTTCTCACCCGCACACGTGCACAAGCCGGATGTCTCATTGGAAGCAGTCTCCTTACTCCCGGGTTTATCCTTGGGGTAGGGGTAGGATCTGTCTACATTCTACCTCCCCCATACCCTGCCTCGGCGGGATTGGGTTTGTTGTTGTTGTTGTTGTTGTATTGTCCCAAATACTAATCATTAGCTCACATGTATTATTAGTCCAAATACAAAAAGAATGAATTTTCGTTATACAATATTTACTACATAGGACGTCGTATTAGGTTCAAGATTAATCTATCTCTCTCTCTCTCTCTTTCCTGCTCAGCACAAACTAATGCATCATATTAACATCCTATTCATCCACCACCGCAAACCAATCCACTAAACCTCGAGGAGCATCACTATCCGTTAACCTCGGACTTTGGTTAATCAACAATGGAGACTCATGCTTTTAAAGACCACAATCCTTTAGCTCCAACTATACTTGACATGGAAGAGAATAAAAAAAATCCTGATCAACGTGGTGTAGGTCTGCAACAATGAACACAATGTGTCTCTTAGGAAACATTGTACCAGAACATTTGTTCACTGTTACATATTGCACAACATTACCAGAATTTCTTAGATGTCAATTATCGTTGAGCTAGAGGATGGTGGTCTCTAGATGAACCAAAGTTTAAGATTAATCATATTATGATTACCTCAAGTGGCTTATCGTAGGTGGTCGATTCATGCTTATTTAATGCATTACTCTAGCAAAATTAAAAGTGGTCAAAGATGCAACTTGTATGTGTCTAGCCAGAGGAGAGGAAGGCAGATCAATCAAGTAAACAAATTCGGCATCCCATGTAGTAAAACGAATATATCGAGAGTTCATCATTTTTCAATATTTAAACAAATAGCACATACTCAATGTTACTATTTGAACAAAAATACTAGATATACCCATGTAGATTATTAGACGGGTCAACCATAAAATTGGCTCTCACTTATATATGTTATCCCTTAATCATTAGTATTATGTGTTAAACGAGCATATATTCAAGCACATACTCAATGTTACACCAATCCTCGTCCTTGCAGCAGCATTTAACGGATTTCGAGCATTACACTACACTACAATGCCGCTTCTTAACCAACCTAAGCATTGCATCACATTTCACTACTAATATCATGAAAACGATCTCATATCCAAAAGGTACACCTAAACATTATAACTTTATAAGTCAGACAACACATTTCCTATGTCAAATGTTAATGTTTTGAAACTTAATATCATAATAACCTAAGTAATGAATACTTTCCATATATCCTTAACACAGCTGCCATTATCATTAACTACAAAAAAAATTCATTTCTTCATTAAAAAAAACATGTTTCCATAATCAAGATTCTTATAAAAAACAAACCCATATCAAAAAACAAATACCCATATCAAATTAACCAAAAAAAAAAATTCAAAAAAAAAACAATAAATAAAAATTAATAAAAATCCAATCTTTAAAATAAAGATTTGATTTGGGTATTGATGAAAACTTACAGGTGAAGATGCAGATAAAGATGTAAGCTTCCAAAACATGATTAGATCTGCCAACCCTAATTTCAAGATTTGGTTACCCTTTTTTTTTAAACCCTAAAAAATATATATATATATTTTTTAATTTGGTTTTTTCAGAGAGAGAGAGTAAAAAATCGGTGGATTTGAGAAAAGTTTATTTATTTATTTTATTAAAAATTGGAGATGGAAGATGGGAAAAGGTTTTGGGTCGGGTCGGGTTATGACCCGGTTTGGATTTGGGTTTTTGTTAATCACTGCGTCTTAAAATAATTGTCCACAAAAAACCAATGTTAAAACCCGGGTCTTGAATCTACCCGGTCGAGTCACTAGGTCACTTGCTCAACCGTCAGGTCAATCTAGATTTTTCATGTATATAAATTACAATATTTCGATCACCAAACATTTATAAAATTTGAATATTTAAAATCAAACATACATAAAACCTGATAAATTGAATACCAATCACATAACTGGTATATAAAACATATATTACACAATGGTACATACAATTTAATGAAAATAAAAGTTTTAAAATTAAAAACAATATTATCCATCACCACACTCAATCAAAACTTATCATATATATTTTTTAACATAAATTAAAAATAAAAATAGCAAATACGGCCAACTTTGGTGAATCATGTTGACTTGGGTCACATGAAACTCGGCGGGTAAATCTCGGTCTTAAAGCCTCGAAGAACCGATTCATTTTGACCCGTTTTTCCGCCAAAATTGGTTCAACCGGACGGGTCAAACCGGATTACAAAACACAGTTTAAAACATATTGTAATAATTATTGATTTTTTTTCTTTTACTTTTTATAGAATGATAGTTTAAAGTTTTAAACTTAACCATTAATTACTCTTTTATTGAAAAGTAATGTCAAATAAGGTTAATATAGTAATCTCGATCAAATTTTTTAATATGTTTTTAACGGAGGATAATTAATTTAGGACAATTTAAAATGAAAATATGAAAAATAAAATTGGGATGGAAGGAGTAATAAAGATGGTGTGGGGAGATGATAGAGTGGTGTACATGTAGATCATGCCATGTATGTGTAGAGTGTACCACATGATGAATTGATGATGAATGTGTACGTTTTTTTAGCTTTAAGTTGGTTAGAAAAAGTGTTTTTTCCTACCTATACAAGCAATGTGTGCCATAGGTTATTGGGGAAAAGTTAATACGTGGTACGGTAGAAATAGGCTTCATTCGTTATCCCGAAAAGGTTAATAAGAGCGTACGAAAAAACGGGCTCATTCGTTAACGGGAAGAGATCCTCTCAAGTTACTTATAACTTGATTGATCAAGTTAGGTAATTACCAATCATTGGATCAAATCCAATGGTTCAAATCAAAAGAACATGACATGATTTGAGTCATTAGATTTAATCCAATGATTGATAATTACAACTTGATCAATCAAGTTATAAATAACTTGAGAGGATCTCTACCATTCGTTAACATAATGTTTGGTAATTCGTCGTCGTTTGTGGAGGTTTGTGATTTACTTTGGATAACTTTTGTTGAAAAAGAGGTTTGTTTAAATGTTTGGTTGATTTATTTTGGTGAAAAAAAAAGGGGAAATTGCATATGTATTCTTCCAAAAACTCATAATTGCATATATATCAAAACAAAACTAATAATTGCGTATATATCCTTTCAAACAATTAAATATTTCATATATATCCAAAACTTTATTTTATGCATATTTAAAACCTCAAAAATACATGATAATTGTATGTTTTGTGTAAAATATCGATTATACCCTTGTTCTTATTATTTTTCATAACTTTGTATTTATATTCTCCTTAACATCTACTAACACAAGATATACAACCTTCTTAACATCCTAGTAAAAGAAAGTAAAAGGTATTAGCATACTAAAACATAACCACGATTTGTATTTTCTTTCTTTTTTAATATTGATATACAAGATTTTCATTAAGAACATACAACATTGTTGCAACCTCACACACAAGATATGTGAACATGTCAAGGCAAAAGGGCCCGTCAAACACAAATTACCCAAACAATAAATCAACAAAAAAAATACATGTATCAAACTGGTTGAAAATTCATTGGTTTCAACTTGCATAAGATTGAGTTGGAAACAAATAAATTAAACAAAGATAACCGATTGATCAAATAGAGAAAATACTTTGAAGGAAAATTAATGTAATCAACAACCAATGAAAATACAATTGAAAATAATTATGATTTACCTCAATCAAACTTAAGATTTACAGTTGTAGATGACAGTGTACGCTCTTTAGAAAAAGAGTCACTAGATAATGATCGGTTGTTTATAATACTAACAAGGGTATAATTGACATTTTAGATTTAAAATATAATAATTGCTTATTTTAAGGTTTTAAATATGTTAAAATAATAATTTGGATATATATGAAATATTTAAATGTTTGGAAGGATATATACGCAATTATGAGCTTTGGTCGGATATATACGCAATTATGAGTCTTTTGAAGGATATATATGCAATTCTCCAAAAAAAAATGTTCAGAAATGTGATAGATCAGATAGTGGTGAAAAAATAAAAATGACATGACGCTAATGTGTACATCAACGGTGGTTAATGATCATTTGTACATACCTCATTCTCTAAATGATCATGTCGACATGTTGAGACTAACTAAACAACTAGCTCAAAAAGGGTCCCATATCATGGTATAAATGACCACATATCTTTATTTCTGACTTTGATGTCTTTCTTTTTCAAAACAAAAGTAACAGAAACTGTAGTTTTAGAATCACCTTGATTTACTAGTCATAGCATGCTTAAAATGTGACAAAGCCTTTAAGAGGTGATGCAATTGCGTAGGGTATGGATATTATTGCATAAACTCTCTTTGCCTAAAAGCTATTTACATATGACTATGGCTTTAAAAAGAAATTATCTGGTTTTTTTTTTGGAAGACAGCTATGAACAAATACTTAAAAGAAACATATGCAATCATTAGACTCGAACTTACAAATTAATCAGTCAATTACCATTACAATTACACATTGTCGTTTCGCTAGCTCTTTAACGGGTCATAACATATACAAAACCGTAAAAGAAAATAAGTTAACACAAACTGAACCTGTTGGTCCGGTTTTTGTTTTGGCCAAACCCGAGCCGTGCTCACACTTACAAATTAAATTCAAACAGCTTTTACTCATTGATCATGAAAACAATTGTCATTATCTCTGTTAAGATTTTACTTGGATTGTAGAATGTAGACAAAAAGTTTCTATAGTCTTGCCATGTTACATGTCTATAATTAGCCCATGTATATTTCTAGTTTCCCCCAAGCCCACATGTCTATAATTAGCCCATAGCAGATAAATGACTCACATAGTCACATAATTGTTTTTGCTAAAAGCGGTTAGCAACTAATGAAAGACTGAATCAATAACATTGCCTAAGTTGGTTTTGGATTATTAAGTTTATATTACTACTGCTTCATGATGTATTTCACGCCTTAAAATGTAGTTTTATGACCAGTAAAACTTTTATAAATTAATAGAGTTGGGATTAAGATAATTTATTGATTTAACGAGATATTATTATATCAATAAATTAATAATTTATTAATTTAAAGTGGTGTTACGTATGACCTTTAAATTTTTATTGTCCAATATACTAGTTACAATGTATAATAGTCAGGGGTAAGGATCCAGTGAGAAGAAAACTTATAATGAGAAGAATGAGAAATAACTATAATCGCATATTTGAGATGCATCGATTTAAATTAGATGCATCTCTATTCATTTAGATGCATCACAATTAGTTTCGAAAGTGATTTTGAAGTGAAAACGATGCAAATTAGTACTAGCAACAAATTTGACCCGCAGAGGACGAAAAATACAAATGATTCGTCTAACTTGATGAAATGCATCTAATTATGTATATGCATCTAATTTTTTGCTAGAAAATATATTATGATGCATCTAAAAAATTAGGGATGCATCTAATTCAAATTGATGCATCTCTAATGTGTAGTTATATTTATTTATCATCCTTCTCATTTTAAGTATTCTTCTCATTTGATCCTTAGTCTAATAGTTAGAGATGAAAAATAAATTTGAAAAACAAGTTCCAATTAACATTATATAAAGTCACATTCACAAATTTATTGAAATTTATCAAGTTCATTGTTTATTAATAAGTAAAAAGTTACCTTCATCGGGACAAACGAGGTGGAAACGCCCGCCGCGTTGCGGCGAGACTTGTCGGTATACTTTAGGCTTTAAGTTTGTGCCGGTAGTTAATGAATCTGCTAACAACATTTATCGTTACGTGGAAAATGCAAAATAGACAAACCGAAAAAAAAAAAAATAGCAAGTGGCCCGACCCGTACCCACTTGATCCAATTACACTAACATAGCCCGATCCAATTACTCTCGTTAAACTATTTAACCGAATCCTCATGACCATTAGCTTCATCGCTTGTAAATACAACACGTGTGTATATACGTGTTCCACAGAAACACAGGTACAAAAGACGTATCTCTTTCTCCTTCTTCATATCTTCTGGTCTTCACCGGTTTCTTACCTCTACCGGCTTTGTGACGGATTTAGGAGTGTGATCATTCAGGCAAACTTTAGGGTTTAAATAGGGCTTTTGTTTCGGTTTTTGATTGTTTTACTTGTTAAAATACCTCTTTCTAGTATACGTTGTTTACTCTCGCCTGGAAAAAATGTCGTCCAAGTTCCCGTTGCTTGATCAGATTGGACATAAGATTGGCACCAGACGTATGAATAAGGTCTTGTCTGTTGTGTTTACGCGAGAGAAAGAATCGTATACGTGGGATGAAAAAGATTATGATACTCGTATTAAGGAGGTCGAAGCTCGTGTTCATCATAGGCATGCAATTATCTTGGAGTTATTAAAGTTTGGTAGGAACGACATGCTAAATGAGGTGGTGGATGCGTTGAGGTTTGCGGAGCAAGAAGATTTTCGCGAATTGGGGTTTTTGGTTGAAAGATGTCATGTGGCTTGCTTCTGAAAAATCAAGGATGTTGAAGAAGCTAAGTCGTTTATAATAGGATTGCCGGTGTTTGATCTTTTGTAGGTTGGAAGGTGTGAATGCGAAGTCTGTTTTGGAGTAAGTGTAGGCTTGTTAGACTGATGGCATGTCGTGTATGTTTGATGTTTATAGTAGTTAGTGAATGTGTAATGTCGTTTGTATATCTTTTATGGTATGATGTTTACGATGTTATGAATATAAATGATACGTTTCATTTGTATTAGTATTATGTTTATAGTCGTACAAGGGTTAATGTAGGTACGACACAATCTTTGATATTAGTATTGTTGTCTACAAAGTAGTAATAATAACTCTACCGGTATATTATTATAGTACTGCCTATAAAGCAAGATTAGTCTAAGTTGCTTCTTCACTTCTGTTGTATGTGGCTACATTGTAATGATGACTATTTTTTATTTAGGTTAATGTATATAGGATTGATGCAGTTGATGAGTATTATGTGTATGTAAGTGATGCTTTGTTTTTCATTGTGAATATTAGTATTATGTTCATAGTCGTACAAGGGTCAATGGGTATGACACAATCTTTGATAATAGTACTGTTGTCTACAAAGTAGTAATAATAACTCTACCGCTATATTATTATAGCATTGGCTATAAAGCAAGATTAGTTCAAGTTGCTTCTTCACTTTTGCTGTACGTAGCTACATTGTAATGATGACTACTGTTGATTTAGGTTAATGTATATAGGATTGATGCAGTTGATGAGTATTATGTGTATCTAAGTAATGATTTTTTTTTATTCTGGATTGTGGACGGAATCTGGTTTTGAACGTTCTTACTCGTGACCAATTGGTTGAACAATGTCGGTAGTCCTTATGACGATAAAGGTTAGTCAAATGAATGCAAAGGTATTCCCGTTTCATTGTTTTTTTTCTTCTTTTGGTTGAGACATACTAATGGTTACTAGATTATACCAGAATTTGTGATATGTTAATCACTTCAAGTTACATTGCACTAAATCTTTGATATTCTCTGCAAGTAGCAACTGTTATTGATTAGCTTTTTTTGTTTAATGAATGTCTTTGTTGTACGTTATTTGAACTGCCATACTGTATTCATAATTTCACGGGGTTTGTTATTGGAATCCTGTGAATGCACAAATAGCGTAATTCTTTCACCATTAAAATCGTAGCAGCGAAGGGAAACCCAATGTTACATAAGATGTTTGCACTACATAAGTTATTTACACACATAGACAGTATGCTTTATTTAGCATCTTACATTGGTGCAACGCTTGTATATTTACATTTGCCAAAGTAGATCACAAAATGTAATTCTCTTTCTGTGTTTCAGATGTCAAGAGCTGCAGCTGTATTCTTTACTTTCATATCTGCTTTGTGGCTTCGTTGGATAATGCTTATGCAGGCTGCATCTGTGAACTTTTCGACTGGCTTGCATACATAGAGTAAACAAAAAAAATGATGAGCTAAGTTTATTAATAATCCAGGTTTCAGATGTTTGTATAATTAATAAACTGTAAATGTTGTGATTTTTTGGCTATCAGTTTATTGTTTGTTGGCAAAGTTAGGTGAATATGAGAGGTTTAGAACTCTTTTCAGTGTCAGAAAAAGGCTCTTTCCTATTCAGCTTGTTTTGATTCCATGCGCCTTTATTTTCATCCATGGAAAACTAATGTATGTGATTATTTTTTTTGTTGGTATGCCTATTTAACAGACTGCTTGCTTCCAATGTTATTCATATCTGCAGATGCAATTTAACTTCTAGAAATAACATAGCAGAATGGTAAGACTTCCTAAATGTGATGAGCTCAAAGCTGAGGCAAATTCCTCTAGCTGGACAGACATGATGGTTCTGTATTGTCGTAAATCTGGAAGTGAGGATCTAAAATTAGGTCAGCAAATTTACGGCATTTGTGGAAAGATGCTTGAGCTGGTTTGCGAAAGAGATGCTTTGATTGGTGAGCTAGAGAGTGTCGGCAAAAATGTGCCTCATAAAACGGTTGAATTTCTTAGGACAGTTCAAAAGAAAGACAATGAAAAAATGCTAGAGTTGTAGATTATGGTGTGCGCGTGATAAGGATTTGTTTACTGAGAGACTTATTGGTCTTTTGTCGTTGTGTTACATATTGGTTTTCACAAACACATCATCAAGCACTAAAAAGGGTCGAATGGAATGAGTTCTAGAGAGAGAAAGTGGAAGAGAGTTGGGATCTTTAGTGAGACAAAGAAAAATGTATTATGAAAGCTCCAACCCTTTGCCTTGCTAGGAAAAGGGTATTTATAGTTAGTTACATGAGACTCCTCCTACGGGTTGTGGATCAGACATACAGTGGGTAAAGACCCGTCCGTCCTCCACGGTGTTACATAACAAACTACTAACTATCACTAAATGACTACTACTACGAGCTTTCTAACGATTACATATACTTGAGGTGATCGATTCTTCAACTACCGGATTTCTAAATCCTAACAATCTCCCCCTAAGGGAAGTCACCTCAATTACAAACAGATATTACATTTTGGTGTTCTTGGATTCTTGATAAGTTCTTTGCTCTGTAGATCGTATTCTTTGATTCTTCATGTTCTGCATGTTTTGTTTATAAGTGGAGGTCTTTAACTGATCCACGCGATGGTGAGTTGTTGAGCCAACTTTGAGATCATCAGCCACAGTAAATCTCTGACTCATCCTTTGTTGTATCGCCATTATGTGAAGTTGTTATATTTGGACCGACATGCTCACATTTTGGATCATGATATCTTCTCATCAGAGTAGCGAAAGCTTTGTTGATTTATGATATTTGTAGCAGAGTAGCAGAAGCATGGATTGAAAATATCAGAGCCAGTTGATGAAGATATGCACTTATCATGATTTCTTTATAAGTGAATGTGATGTGTGAGCATGCTTCATAGATTGACTCCTTAATTCTGGTCAGCTGCAACCGTCGGGTGTCCCTGCAAATAACAGTTAGCAATAAAGCGTACGTAGGTGTCTTTGATCACTTTCGTTGAATGGGGTTACAAGAACCACGGTTCCCCGTTGATCAGTACAAGTACTGCCTGTGATCATGTAGAATTCCGAAGAACTTCCTTGACAGGGTTTCGCAGCTAATTAAGCCGTTCTCAAACCGGAACGTCTCAAAGAAGACAGCACGGAGTGAGTGAACCAGCGAATTGAGATTCACTGATTGATGAAAAATGATTTGAAAAACAATCGTGTATTGCTTAATGGAAAGTGTTTTGCAATACAAAGAAGGTTTTATGAAAAACATAAATACCCTTTTAATTTTGAAAACTTAATACACAGTCGATGTGCTAGAGAAAAGAGTTGTCGAGCACAACGACCGGTTTTTCAAAGGTATCCGTCAATCCATTTCCTGGACCAAGGTTGATTCAAGAATGAATCGCCCTATCGTTTCTATCCAGTTGTCACAAGTTTGATCTTTCGAGAAGATCTCACATGTCACCCACCAAGAGCTTGTTTGATGTTGGCTCTAGAAGGATTTCCATCTTCATCGTGAATATTTTTACATATCACTCGGATGTTCTGGCAATACCACAAGGATAATGCGTAGGACTCTCAAAATATATTCTCACATTCCACATTGTGTGAAACTGTGAGTCTTCATTAATTGTGTCCTAATGAGATTTATTGATTATCTATTGGCTCTAGACTCAATAGTGCATATTTGGTTTCCTATGTCGGAGACTAGGGAGAGGGTCTCCTTCTTCAATATCAACAATCTCTAAGAGAAAGTCGATAGATTATGTAGGTTCCCCGTGAGAATGAAACAAGTCATTTTAAGAGGAACTTGAGTAGCTTGGGAAGTTTAGTGCAGTGCGTCACTGGGTCCATGACGTCTTGTCTTCAATACCGGTGTTACCTTGGTAACAGCCAGTAACATATGAATTGAACCCAGTTTCTGCCCTAAGGTTGAATTAATGGAGGGATATTTCTTTTCACCCTTTTCTCATTCAATTCTTTTTCATTCTTCAACCCCTTCAGTGCTTACCGAGACTTCATTACTAGAACCTGGTTGGGCTTATTCCAGTTCTAGCTTAATCTCAGTCCGCACTCTTCCCATATTCTCATTTTTCTCCTTTTTTTCATCATACCTAAAGACTTCTAGACTATCTGGTGGATTGTCCCTGGGTAGATCCCTCCGGATCTGGCGGGATCGTGGGAACGAATACTTAACCTAACCATCCTTATAACTCCAACGCATAAAGTAAATTGATCGGTCTTGTTGGTATTGTTCTTCGGCCTTTGAAACCATTTGAAAATCAATCAAGGTACTTGTGATATAAAATCAAATCATTTTGTACCTTAATTATTTTTTATCCTTTTAGAAAAGCTCCCCCTCAACATGTGCTTCAAGTATTAGACATCATTTAGCACATGGAGGTAAGAGGTCTTTGAAATCTTAGATTAAGAATGAAAGATCCAATCTTTGATTAACATTTTCTAAAATGATCATCATCATTTCCCGATCAAATCTAGTATTTTAAGAACTTTGGATAAAATATTTTGGGAAGGATTAGGTTTTCTTTTGATTGCTCCCCCTCAATATGTGCATCGAGATTCGAAAGTGTTTTGCACATATTAGAGGGAACCTGCACTTTGAGATAAATCAATCACGTTTCAATCCTTTTTGGTTTAAGATAGATGCTCCCCCTTAACATGTGCATGAAAAATTTGAAATCGTTTGGCACATGTAGAGAGGAGAGATTGTTATTATATTTCTAAAACCACTTATTGAATTATCAATTTATTTCCAATTTAAATCACAAATTCTCCCCCGATCAAAATTTTCAAACCCTTTGAGAATTGTGATCTCTATTGATTTAAATTATTTTTAAAAGCTTTTTGAGGAGAATTGTGACATGCTTTTGAAAACATTTTAATTGATAAGGATCAGATTATGAGACTTTAAACTCCAATGTTCAAACATGCTTAAGTATCTTATGAAAACACAATATTAGCCTAGGTCTAGATCCAATTGTACAAAAAAATATTCTTTTTGATTATCCAAATGTAGACCTTGCTCGTTTACGTGCCAATTGTTTGAAAAATAACCTTTTGAATTGTTTGAAATCATTCTACCCCTCAATCGATGACGTAAGTTGTTGATTGAGTGATAGAGATTTTGACAAACTATAAGTCCAGATGATTTTCAACATAAAGTCCGAGTTATTTTCAAAGCAATTTTGTTTTCATTAGTCGACAAATATTTTTCAGAAGAATCTTTTTAGAAAGAAAAATATTTGTGAGGAAACATTTGTCTTTTTGGCGACTAACTTTCCTTTTGAACTTTTGTTTTTAGAATCAGAGCATGAGGTTTTAAAATTAGATTAAGCATGGCTCTGTTCTTTCTTTTAAAAAACGGGTTACTGCCTGAAATGACAATAAACCAACATTTTTCTCAATCTCATTTTTTTTAATAAAATAAAAATATTTATTACTTCTGTTCGAACTTCATCTAAAGACCCGTGCCATTTTTGAATGACAGATCAAAGTCCGTAGATGTTATCAAAATCAGAAAATATGGTATGAAAGACAATATTTTTGGACTTTTTTAAAATTTTCTGATTTTTTATGAGTTTTAAAAAATTTATAATTTTCTTTTTTTTTGTTGGGTTTATAATTTTGTATTTTGCTTTTCGATAAATTATATACAAAGAATAGATGAGGAAACACCTTTACTCCTCTTCTTCCTCCTGAAGACGTATGAGTGTCTCAGGATGTAGACTCTTCAAGCCAAGTTGTGGAAGGATAAACTCAAACCGTTCTCTAGGAAGAGCTTTAGTGAAGATGTCTGCCAGCTGATATTCAGTCCTTACAAAATATAGTTCAACCACACCTTTCTCCACTTGTTCCCTGATGAAGTGATGTCGAATGTCAATGTGCTTTGCTCTTGAATGTTGAACATTGTTGCAGCAGAGAGCGATGGCACTTTTGTTATCACAATACAGAGGAACTTTGTTGAATACAAAGTCATAGTCAGATAATTGGGATCTCATCCATAAGATTTGAGCACAACAAGATGACATGGCTATGTATTCAGCCTCTGTAGAGGATATAGACGTACTCATTTGTTTCTTTGAAGACCAGCTTACTAACTTATCTCCCAAAAACTGAGCACCTCCTGACGTACTTCGACGTGTATCTTGACACCCTGCATGGTCTGCATCTGCATATGCTGTTAGTGACATATCGGTGTCCTTCAGATGCCAAAGTCCCATATTAATGGTTCCTTGGAGATACCGAAAGACCCGTTTAACTGCTTCAAGGTGCTTTTTGGTAGGCTTAGCCTGGTATCTAGCAAACATGCATACAACAAACAAAATATCAGGTCTACTGGCTGTGAGGTACATCAGGGATCCAATCATACTTCGATATTTCTTTTGATCAACCATGATCCCTGACTGGTCCTCATCCAGTTTTGTGCGCTCCACCATAGGAGTGTCAACATGGTCACAAGAATCAAATCCAAATTTCTTTAAAATTTCATTTGCATATTTAGATTGATTAATAAAAATGCCTCCGGGACTTTGTGAAATTTGTAATCCCAAGAAAAATGACATTTGTCCCATCATAGACATTTGAAATTTGGAGCCCATCTCCTTTGAAAATCGATCACATTCATTAGGGTCGGTCGAGGCAAAAATAATATCATCAACATAAATTTGAACGTGAATTAAGTGTTTACTTGACTTTCTGGTGAACAATGTGGGATCAACTGCTCCTTTGCTGAATCAATTTGACAAAAGAAACTTTGAAAATGTACCATACCATGCCTTTGGAGCTTGCTTCAAGCCGTAGATGGCCTTCTTCAAGCGGTAGACATGGGTAGGATGCTCTGGATTCACAAAACCTTCGGGTTGACTAACGTAAACCACTTCCTTAAGATCTCCATTAAGAAAACCAGTATTTACATCCATATGATAAATTACCATGTTCTTGCTAGCAGCATTAGCCAGGAAGATTCAGACAGCCTCAATTCGTGCAACCGGAGCAAATGATTCCTCAAAGACAATTCCCTCCTCTTGATGGTATCCTTCAGCCACTAGCCTTGCCTTATTCTTCAGAACATCACCGTTGTCACACCCCCAATTTACCTGTTTTTCAGCGGAATGGAATTCCTGGGGATTGACTGTCATAGCATCACAATCACAGTTATATTGAACGACCTAAAGTGTCGTTTGGAAAACACATCGTTTGATTTAATAAAACAATCAGAGTTTACAAAGTATAGGTCCCAAAAGTTTACAAAGTTTGCGGAAATATAAATATATTACAAGTCCAAACGATGGTTTTGAAAGAAAGTGCCATAAAGTACAATGATGTAAGTCGACGCCGCGACTCAAAAGGTGGTTCCTTAACCATGCCATGATGAGTATGTCTTAGTTACCTGAAAATACATTGCTAAAACGGTCAACAATAATGTTGGTGAGAAATCATAGGTTTATGTAAATGTTTTATACGACTACACAAGTATAGATCGGCATGACAATCATGTCACGTAACAATGTTACAGGCATGACAATTATGTCACGTAAAAATGTTACAATTGCTTTAAGCCCATGACACCGAAACTAGACTGTTCATAATGTAGGCCCCAAAAGAGTGTTTGCCAGACAACTCAATAATGTTATTAAATGAAATGCATCCGTATTACTAGTTGGGATTCACCAACCCGGATGGAGGCGTCACCCTCGATAGATCTATCCACTCATCCTCGCTTCAAAGATTAACGGTTCATGTTCGGTAATGGGGACTTTCAAATTGGCAAATGCAGTAACTTAAGCAATGTAAATGAATTTAACATACTTGGTATCGTACTAAAAATGTTGTGCAATGTATTCTCCCCCGTAGGTTTGAAAATAATTAAAAGCATGATCGACGGGGCTATGAAAACTCACTTGGTAAACTGGTATGATGACAAGAGTGAGTACACCGAGGTATAATGTGATGCTTTAACCGGGACCTATTACGAATGATATGATATGTAATGAGTTGCAATGTAATGTTATGCATGTATTTCGTATGTTATTTATACCATTTGCGAGTTTTGAAAATAATAATTATCGTCGAAAAATACTCTTTTGACGCCTTGACCCTTCAAAAATGACTTTACAAGTTTTACGTCAAAATGTCATCCTACAATGGTTTTATAATGGTTTATGGAGAAATTTTCACTTTTCGTCGAAAAACAATGTCGTCGGAAAATTTATAAAAGTAACAAAAATGGCTCCGAAAAACTAGTCGTAAAATGGTGTACGTTGCTCGTTAGGAAACGAACTTGACGGTTTTAGAAAGTTTGTATCAAAATCTAGAAGTTTCAGTTCAGGAGTTTTCGACATAAAGGTCTCGATCATAAAGATAATAAGGGTTAAAGATAGTGATTTTGTCTAATTGTCGTGTAAAAAGTGAGTTTCGGCAAATTTTAAGCATCCGTAAATAATTTATTACAACTCCGCTATACAAACGGTCGATTGTTTTGAAAAATATGCTCGGTGATCTTGATTTTACTAGAAGACATTTCGTTCCAAAAAGTTCCACATCAAGGTTAAAAACAGCCGTCAACATGGTCATTTTAGTTACCGTAATACTTGTATCGTAAAAATAATATAGTTTTTCAGAAAATAATAGTTACGGCAATTTTATGAAAACGTGCATATCTTCGTCGTTTCAAATCCGTTTTCTACGTATAATACGTCCTTAGCTTCGTATCAAAGTATACTAATAGATTTTTGATAAGTCGAAATAATTTGCAAAGCTTAAGGCTCGTTTTTAACTCGAACTAACCAAAAACATGTTGCTGAAATTTCAGGAAAAATATATTTCGTCGTCAAACTTTAAAAATTCATAACTTCTTCGTTATAACTCCGTTTTAATCCGTTCAAGCGGCCACGGATTCGTTTTAAAGTATATTTTCTAAATATCAAGGCCAAAAAGTCGTGCCTACTATCGGATTTTCCAGAAAATCAAAACAAGGACAGAACATATTTTATACTTATCGAAAATAGTTTTTCTCGTACTAAACCTATTCTAATCCCTTCAAATCAACTCCAAAGCTAGTCTAATCCTACCATACACCTTCTTAGGGTGTCATGGGTTCCTAAACATCATCAAGACCAAAGTATACCAAGGGGATAATTATAGGATGACTTTATATATATATATTTCTAAAAATCATGTAAAAATGGTATAAACAACACAAATCATGCATGCTTGCTCCAAAAATGAAGAGATACATATGAAATGAAAAGGAAACATGAAAAATGTAAATGATATGCTTACAAGTTAACATGATGAGGTGATTAGAACAAGGTTAACCTAAACACCCTAGGTTTTTATTTCAAAACCTTAATAAGAGTGTTATCTAGATTGTAAATAACTTGAACTTGAGAAAAATTTTGTGATCCCTTTGTGAGCTCTTGAATGGCCGGTTTGAGGAGGAAACAAAGAGAGAAGAAAAAGATTTTTACTAACTTATGAATTATTGGAAGGAATGAATGAAGTGTAAGTAGTTACTTGGAGTGTAGATTTAAGCAATCAAAGAAGAAAAAAATCACCAAAACATAAATGCTACCCCTATGGCCGGTTTTTAGGGGCAATTGTCTCTCAAAATATTATTATTATTTTTTTTTTATATAATGTATGATTGTTAGAAAAAATGGGTAAGTGAAATGTGTAGTTTAAATGTAACTTGTAAGGTTTAATATACCTTAGTGTATTTAAGGAAATTTTAGGTAAAAATAATTTTTAATAGATCAAAATGAAGTATAATGAGATCATAATAATTGTAAAAATACATTCCTTGTAAAAATTGAGTGATATAATAATTGTCGTGTAGTTTTTAAGAAAAGTGTCGTAATAATATAACTTTAACGATTTATAGACAAAATAAATTTAAAACACTAGGTAAACTCAAAATATAGTTTTTATAGACTAAATGTAAGTATAAAAAATATATCGGGATCATTTTTGGAAGTATCGGATTAAATGTTCAAAATAATAACTCACGCGATAACGTTTATTTAATATAAAATTTACGCGTTTAAGGTAAAATGCAAAGTCATGAATGAACTAATATGATGCAAATGATGATAATGAAATGTAGACTAAACTTAGTCCATATGAAGTGTTCGTGATGATATGATCATGAATTCGCCGCTAAACTATCAAGGTTACGCGAATTTGGAACACGTAAACCTAGTTTACGATAAATGTTGAAATTGTAAGGCATAAATTGTTTCGAGAAATGACCTGAAAGTACGGGTTGTCACATTCGCCCATCCAAAAAGGAATTCAGTCCCTGAATTCAGTTCGTGTTGGTCTATCGAATTTTTGAGTTTGTGATGAATAACGAGGAGAAAAGACATGGAAAAGTGTCGTTACGGTTATCGATGATTGAGAGTGTATAAAACATCATAGTAAAGAAAATATCGGATGAATCTCTTATAAGTAACACTTTGACTTTGAAATATGTGAAGATTTTGCTTGCACTAAGATTTATAATTAACTGCTCCCAACATAACATGATCCCTCCAGAATTAGACATAGTTAGCTAGGCTATGTATAATTAAGGAACGATGATGTGACGTTCGGTTTAGTTGTTATAACTCTCGATGCTTACAAGGATTTAAACCGTGTCGTTAAAATGGTAGTTAAAGTAAAAAGAATTAAAATTCTCGAAAGTAATAACAAATCGGAAAGACAATAAGTACGATAGATGAGAATATTTGGGTCGAATTGGTTCGTCCAATGTTTTTCTGAATCACACTTCGCTTTTCCAAGGCAAGATTTCGAACATAGCTTCTGTTGCCAACTTGAAATTCTAATGGTTTGCGGCTTATGGGACATATCTCCAAATTTTGCATCGCATAACGATGTAGCCTATCTAGCTATATGTTGTTACTTGTAACTGATTCTTGATTTGTATGACTTCTTTGTTTGTTTCATGAATGAGTTATGGACTAATGAATCGGACTTTCCTGATTTTAATCCTTGAATAAGTGATTGATATTTCAACCTTACAGTGCCTCAAATGGTGTAGTCAATATGCTCCTGAACTAACTATTGTTGCAAAGAAACTTGTCGATGGAGGATGATTTACCTAACCATTTCTAAAAAGTCATACTGGCTTGAGCATATTATCTAATGTGGGAATTGCTCTCTAGCTCTAACCATTGAGCTGAGGATAGTAGGCGGTAATCATGTCCTAGTAGGTTTCATGGAAATCCTGAAATGATTGTCAGCAGTCTAAGGTGAATCGAATAGCTTATAATAGGTACAACTTGAATTGACACCACGTGTCTCACGTTGGATTTCAAAATGTTAAATTTGTCGAAAAGGACCTTATTGAAAAGAATAGATTATAGGTAACAGTTGCGATTTCCTCGTGTTTCTAGTCCTATCGAAGGTCATGACCTGAGTATTACTTGCCTAAGGTGCTTAGTCTCTATGACTAAAATGTTTATTGTTTGATTATCGAAGTGTTTCCATGCTCCATGTTGTAAAGTCACAAACCTTAAATATTTAAGTGAGGTGGTGTAGTGGTTGGTTTTCAAGATTTGTTCCGATATTGAGTGCTTCCAAAAATAGTTCATCACTAATATTGTTATCATGCTAGCGAGAAAATAGATAACAGTTCATACTATGTCGAAGATTGTTTATCCTAGTTTCACTTGTAGATGGGGAATCATTGATTGTCCGACATGTTCAAACCTGTGGCATCTCTTGATATAGAAGTGAGGTTACTTGGAATTTCTAGAGAACACAATGCTTTAGGGGAAGTTTATATCGATAACCTTAATTTAACTAAATTTTTCCTTTAAGGGAAACTCATTGTAGGGAAATTCACATATTGTTGAAGCTATGTTTAGTGAAATGTTCTGTAGTCTCGATTAGAATATTTGGTTTATCCCTATAGTGTTGTTTAGTGTGTATTCGCTTAGTACTAAGTCTTGTAACTCGGTCTAGCTAGTACTTTTGGAATGATAGAGTTTGGATTCTAATCCAAAATAGTGGTTCGGAAGGTCTCGTGATATCTTAAGATTTTTGTTGAGTTTTGAATCATCCTACCACCTGGTTCTAGTCCTTGTTGGTAATTCCAAAATCCTTTCATTGTTTTCTTGTATCGAGGAATCCTCCGCACAGATGGTATAGGAAGTCTTTCCTAAAAAGGTCACTCGTCAAATCCTAACTTATCGGTTGAGTGAGAGATAAATGGCGTAAGCATCTATAGAGTGTTAACAGAAGAAAATGTTTATGCACGGTATATCTGATTATAAAACTTTGCTTTTAAATGAGAATTGTTTTAGGAGATTCGAAATGATGCTTGTTACTTTCATGACATAATTCTTTCTGAATTATACATAGGTGATCAGGCCATGTATAATCAAGGACAAATGATGTGATGCTTGTTTTTGTTGAAATGGTATTATGTTCCTCCGAAGTTTTGAATGGTATTCAACGTTTTGTTTTGTAAGATAATGGCTCAATGATTTTTCAGAGTAACATGAAAATCGTTTCGCATGAGGATATTAAATAGTTGATAAAATGACTGAAACCAATTGATAAGTTGGTAATAAAACAACTTGCGTTAAAACTTTATGAAGCAACGTTTCTAAGATGGTGATAAAATAGTTCGAAATAAAATCAAGTGAAATAATTTCATGAAATAGTAGCAGGATAATTTGGAATAAAATTTGTTGGATGGTTTGTAGGATACATAGGAGAATCTTATCGAGTAGCAATAGTCTACTAATTGGTCAAGGATTAAAGTTGGCCTAAACCCTAGTAAGATAGTGAGGTATCATCGCGGAATGATTGAAAATTGGGCAATTGGAGTAAGGAATGAAATAAACAAGGTGGTGATTATCGTAAAGATAATAACTGATAAAGATTACATTAGCTAGAAAGGTACTTATTATCTGTTCCTGTTGGTGGTCTAATCGTGTTTCAAGTGTAGGAGTAGTAGGCGGTCTAGCAACAATAGCCCTAGAACTCTCACAGTCCTCAAACCTATGAGATGGTGTAGTGTCTATAATCTTAGTGGTACGTGGTAATGGTGTGTCAAATCATGCACGCTTCCCAAGCTGCAAGTCAGGTGTATGAGTATCGTGTATGAGATGTGATGGTACGGATGGTGCTCGAAATGATAATGATGATGAAAATAATGACAATGATGATAATGGAAATCCTTGTGGTGAGTTAAGAAAATAGGTTCATTAGGACTAAGCCTATAAGTTCTACCCAATGGTATGATCTGTCCCAACTGAGTGATAAAAATTGTCCTGATCCTACAGTGAATCAATAGTGATCGCGATGGTGTAGGTGCAACTTCGTCCTCCTAAAAGGTCTCAGTGTCATCATCTGATGTTATCGGTGTTGAGTCAACTGATGTTAAAATTGTGATAGGGAATGACAAGGCATTCTCCATGTCCAACTGATGTGAGTATAATGGGATGGGTATTTGAAGGCATCTATGTGACAATCGAGTTCGAAATGAAAGTAAATAACTCGTAAAATGTGCGTATAAAACCGCATGTAAAGTGAACATGCACTTATTATGAAATGATGAGATGCTATGATAATGTAGTTATAGTCTAGGGTCAATGATGCAACCTAGTTCTCTATAACTGTAGCTCTGATACCAATCTGTCACACCCCCAATTTACCTGTTTTTCAGCGGAATGGAATTCCTGGGGATTGACTGTCATAGCATCACAATCACAGTTATATTGAACGACCTAAAGTGTCGTTTGGAAAACACATCGTTTGATTTAATAAAACAATCAGAGTTTACAAAGTATAGGTCCCAAAAGTTTACAAAGTTTGCGGAAATATAAATATATTACAAGTCCAAACGATGGTTTTGAAAGAAAGTGCCATAAAGTACAATGATGTAAGTCGACGCCGCGACTCAAAAGGTGGTTCCTTAACCATGCCATGATGAGTATGTCTTAGTTACCTGAAAATACATTGCTAAAACGGTCAACAATAATGTTGGTGAGAAATCATAGGTTTATGTAAATGTTTTATACGACTACACAAGTATAGATCAGGCATGACAATCATGTCACGTAAAAATGTTACAGGCATGACAATTATGTCACGTAAAAATGTTACAATTGCTTTAAGCCCATGACACCGAAACTAGACTGTTCATAATGTAGGCCCCAAAAGAGTGTTTGCCAGACAACTCAATAATGTTATTAAATGAAATGCATCCGTATTACTAGTTGGGATTCACCAACCCGGATGGAGGCGTCACCCTCGATAGATCTATCCACTCATCCTCGCTTCAAAGATTAACGGTTCATGTTCAGGTAATGGGGACTTTCAAATTGGCAAATGCGGTAACTTAAGCAATGTAAATGAATTTAACATACTTGGTATCGTACTAAAAATGTTGTGCAATGTATTCTCCCCCGTAGGTTTGAAAATAATTAAAAGCATGATCGACGGGGCTATGAAAACTCACTTGGTAAACTGGTATGATGACAAGAGTGAGTACACCGAGGTATAATGTGATGCTTTAACCGGGACCTATTACGAATGATATGATATGTAATGAGTTGCAATGTAATGTTATGCATGTATTTCGTATGTTATTTATACCATTTGCGAGTTTTGAAAATAATAATTATCGTCGAAAAATACTCTTTTGACGCCTTGACCCTTCAAAAATGACTTTACAAGTTTTTACGTCAAAATGTCATCCTACAATGGTTTTATAATGGTTTATGGTGAAATTTTCACTTTTCGTCGTAAAATAATGTCGTCGGAAATTTCATAAAAGTGACAAAAATGGCTTTGAAAAACTAGTCGTAAAATGGTGTACGTTGCTCGTTAGGAAACGAACTTGACGGTTTTAGAAAGTTTGTATCAAAATCTAGAAGTTTCAGTTCAGGAGTTTTCGACATAAAGGTCTCGATCATAAAGATAATAAGGGTTAAAGATAGTGATTTTGTCTAATTGTCGTGTAAAAAGTGAGTTTCGGCCAATTTTAAGCATCCGTAAATAATTTATTACAACTCCGCTATACAAACGGTCGATTGTTTTGAAAAATATGCTCGGTGATCTTGATTTTACTAGAAGACATTTCGTTCCAAAAAGTTCCACATCAAGGTTAAAAACAGCCGTCAACATGGTCATTTTAGTTACCGTAATACTTGTATCGTAAAAATAATATAGTTTTTCAGAAAATAATAGTTACGGCAATTTTATGAAAACGTGCATATCTTCGTCGTTTCAAATCCGTTTTCTACGTATAATACGTCCTTAGCTTCGTATCAAAGTATACTAATAGATTTTTGATAAGTCGAAATAATTTGCAAAGCTTAAGGCTCGTTTTTAACTCGAACTAACCAAAAACATGTTGCTGAAATTTCAGGAAAAATATATTTCGTCGTCAAACTTTAAAAATTCATAACTTCTTCGTTATAACTCCGTTTTAATCCGTTCAAGCGGCCACGGATTCGTTTTAAAGTATATTTTCTAAATATCAAGGCCAAAAAGTCGTGCCTACTGTCGGATTTTCCAGAAAATCAAAACAAGGACAGAACATATTTTATACGTATCGAAAATAGTTTTTCTCGTACCAAACCTATTCTAATCCCTTCAAATCAACTCCAAAGCTAGTCTAATCCTACCATACACCTTCTTAGGGTGTCATGGGTTCCTAAACATCATCAAGACCAAAGTATACCAAGGGGATAATTATAGGATGACTTTATATATATATATTTCTAAAAATCATGTAAAAATGGTATAAACAACACAAATCATGCATGCTTGCTCCAAAATGAAGAGATAAATATGAAATGAAAAGGAAACATGAAAAATGTAAATGATATGCTTACAAGTTAACATGATGAGGTGATTAGAACAAGGTTAACCTAAACACCCTAGGTTTTTATTTCAAAACCTTAATAAGAGTGTTATCTAGATTGTAAATAACTTGAACTTGAGAAAAATTTTGTGATCCCTTTGTGAGCTCTTGAATGGCCGGTTTGAGGAGGAAACAAAGAGAGAAGAAAAAGATTTTTACTAACTTATGAATTATTGGAAGGAATGAATGAAGTGTAAGTAGTTACTTGGAGTGTAGATTTAAGCAATCAAAGAAGAAAAAATCACCAAAACATAAATGCTACCCCTATGGCCGGTTTTTAGGGGCAATTGTCTCTCAAAATTTTTTTTTTTTTTTTTTTTTTTTTATATAATGTATGATTGTTAGAAAAAATGGGAAAGTGAAATGTGTAGTTTAAATGTAACTTGTAAGGTTTAATATACCTTAGTGTATTTAAGGAAATTTTAGGTAAAAGTAATTTTTAATAGATCAAAATGAAGTATAATGAGATCATAATAATTGTAAAAATACATTCCTTGTAAAAATTGAGTGATATAATAATTGTCGTGTAGTTTTTAAGAAAAGTGTCGTAATAATATAACTTTAACGATTTATAGACAAAATAAATTTAAAACACTAGGTAAACTCAAAATATAGTTTTTATAAACTAAATGTAAGTATAAAAATATATCGGGATCATTTTGGAAGTATCGGATTAAATGTTCAAAATAATAACTCACGCGATAACGTTTATTTAATATAAAATTTACGCGTTTAAGGTAAAATGCAAAGTCATGAATGAACTAATATGATGCAAATGATGATAATGAAATGTAGACTAAACTTAGTCCATATGAAGTGTTCGTGATGATATGATCATGAATTCGCCGCTAAACTATCAAGGTTACGCGAATTTGGAACACGTAAACCTAGTTTACGATAAATGTTGAAATTGTAAGGCATAAATTGTTTCGAGAAATGACCTGAAAGTACGGGTTGTCACAACCGTGCTCATCAAGCTTACTTTAAAGATCCACTTGAGAGCAATAATCATAGCACAATCTGGAGCAGGTACTAATTCCCATACATCAAGACGATCAAACTCATGGATTTCTTCTTGCATAGCACTAAACCAGCTGTCCTCAGACATTGCTTTTTTGACATCTTTGGGTTCGATCTTTGATAATACAGAATTGAAGAAGCACCATAAGGCATCAATGGCAAGTTGTTTACGAGTGGATACTGGGCGAGAAGGGTTCCCAATGATGTTGTCCAATGGATGATCATGTGTTCACTTTCTGAGGTGTTCATGTGGTTGGTGATGAGGAACTCATGTAGCAGAATTTGGATCCCCTGATGAAGATGGTTCAGGTGTTGGTTCTGGGGCAACTACGTTTTCAAACAGAGCATCTTCGAGGGTAGCAAAGGGGTTATCTCCATCATAATTAGCAGCTATATTTCCATGATGTACAGCCGAAGATTGAGGATTCGAAGATGATGATGAATGATCGACAACTGGCGCTTCTTGAGATAAAGACATTGAAACAGATGGATCATTCGTATTGTTAGGATTGGCAGCAACTACAGTTGGTGATACATAATTGTCATTAGTCTGAGGTTCATAGTATTCATCAAATATCGGATCAAACAGTTTCTTCAAATCTTCTTCTGATGGAGGTACATAAGGATCTGCAGGGGAGTGATTCTGTACAAGATAAGAACTGATGGGACTACTTGACAAATATTGAGGTGCAGGTCCAGAACTGGATTGTCCTGGAGTCGTATGCTCAGACAGCTCATCGAACGTGACGTGAATAGTTTCCATGATGTCTCGGGTTTTTTTATTGTAGACTCGGTAACCCTTCCGGTTTGGTGCATAACCAACGAAAACTCCAATGTCCGCCTTAGCTTTCAATTTACGCAAATCTTGACCTTCATTAGTAGGATAGCATAAGGCACCGAACACACGTAGAAAAGATAAATCCAGTTTTCGGTTGTGGACAAGTTCGTAAGGAGTTTTTCCATGAGTTGTATGAATTAGGGAACGGTTTTAGGTGTAGCATGCAGTGGCAATGGCTTCCGCCCAGAGAAACATTGGAGCCTTTGAATAGATCAGCATAGTCCTTGCAGCTTCTACAAGAGTTCGATTTCATCTTTCAACTACACCGTTCTGTTAAGGAGTACGTGGAACACTTCTTTGATGGCCGATTCCAATGCTTTTGTAAAACTGAGTTAGTAGTTTGTTTACAAACTCAGTTCCATTGTCTGTTCGGATAATTCTAACTGTTTTATTAAGCCGAACATGCAGCTGTTTAATAAGTTTGATGATGACGTTTCGAGTTTCATCCTTTGACCTCAAAAACTTAACCCAAGTAAACCGAGAGTAGTCATCAACCACGACTAGCACATATTTCTTCCCATTTATAGTTTGTACTCTCATGGGTCCGCACAAATCCATATGAAGAGTATGAAGAACTTCCATAATTGAGTTTGCAGGTTTGGATTTATGGGCATATTTCTTGCTTTTTCCCAATTGGCATGCTGAACAAAGATGATCTTTTTCATACTTTAATCTGGGCAAGCCTCTTACGAGGTCCTTTCTAGAAAGATCATTTATGGTTCCGAAGTTCAAGTGATTGAGACGACGATGCCATAACCAAGACTTTGTTTTAGAAGCCTTTGACAACAAGCAGATTGGAGAAGACTTCATCATATCTTCGATAGAGATGGTGTACAGATTAGTGCCACATGTTCCCTTTAAAAGTTCAACACCATCTAGTTCTCTAACGAAGCAAGTGTGTTTTCTGAATGCCACTTCCAAATCAAAGTCACAGAATTGACCAACAGAGAACAGATTATGACCGAGTCTTTCAACATAATATACCCGGGAGATTACACTGTCACCAAATACATAATCTCCGTAACCCATAATTTCCCCAAAGTGGTCGTTCCCAAATCTAACAGTCCCGATGAATTTATTCACAAAGTTCTTGAGCCGTGAGCGATCTCCAGTCATATGCTTTGAATAGCCTGAGTCCAAATACCACAGAACTATTTGTACGACCTGCAGTTGAACACATACAAGTATGGATGACTGGATAATTTGGATCCCCATGCGATAATGGGTTCTACTTGGTTAGTAAATGAGATTGGAACAACCACATCAGAAATAGAAGCTATGACATCATTAGAAGTGGATGCAAGACTAGTAGAAGCACTTGGCCTATGTGTAGTATGACTACTTCTTAAGGGGATGATCCTACCAGTAGGTTTCCATTCCTTAGTGGGCATAGATCTATTCCTATTAGGACAAAATTCATTAACTTTGAATGTGCGGCCAGTGGGTTTCCATTGATAACCCACATTATTGAACTTTCTCCCTGTAGGTTTCCAATAATTACTGACCTTTTTCCAAATTGACTTTCTGGCATCCTTAACCTGTTTAGCATTTCTTACATTTTTGACTGGGGATTTAACAACATTTTTAACTCATTCACAGCATATTCATGATAAATACCAGAAACCAAACATTCATTACATGTTTTGCAAATAGTAGCAAAATTCGAATTAATTACAGTACGCTTATAGCTAATACTAGAATCAACACGATTCGTCTTATTCAACTCAAACTTATTGTTCTTAAGATGGTCTTCTACTTTCTTCCCTTGATCACTCTTGGCTTGCGAGGTCCTGTCTTGCTTTGTATTGCCTGGAGGCTTTGACTCGCTTACCTTAGTGTCACTAATTACTCCTGTAGAAGGAATGATGGGAACATTAGTTGGTTTCACTACTTTCTGCATTCCTGGTCTAGAAGTGCTGGGATCTGAGATTCTAGGAGGCACATCAAAGGTCACATGCTTGACTTTCGGCATAGAACAAGGCATATCAAAGGTCACATGCTTGACTTTAGGCATAGAGTAAGCCATAACGACACTATCTTTCCTAGTACCAGATTTAGGACATATTGCTATTAAGCATTCTAAAAGTTCCTGAGATCGTTTGGCATATAAGCATGCATCCTTAATCGCATTATCAAGTGGTTTCTCTATCTTATCCTCTTCAACAATCTCACGGAGACATTCTAGACTATCCTTAAGGTACGAAAAATATGTTTGACATGCAAGTTCATTGTTTCTAAGATGAGGGGGAATATACTTCACAGACATAGCATATTTAGTACAAGTAGGCACATTTGGTGCAATATTCCCACCACTGGTGATTGGCATTTTCCCTTTTACCTGACTCTTCAGATTCTCAATTTCATTTTGCAAAGAGGTTATCTTTTCATTGTTCTTGTCACGAGTGACCTTAATTAATTTATATAACTCTTTGAAATGCAGTTTAACTTTTTCATTTTCAGCTAGAAAACACTCATTTTCATGTTGTAATACATTAATGATGTTTTGAAGATGAAAATTCTGAGAATTCTGAGAATCTAAAGGAGGAGGCATATGGGAGCCAGTCACTTCATTCTTTTCTCCCTTCAATTGGGAAATTTAGGCTTTCAACCTTTTGATCGTGCTGCACTGAGCTCGAATCTGTTCATCTCGTTTATTTAATTCAAAAACTGCATCAAACTCAAGAGCATCCGAGGATGTCTTGGCATTCAAGGTTTTAACATTTTCTTTAAGATGTTGATATTTTAATTGTAAAGCAAGATATTCAACTTCCAATTTAAATAATCGTCTAACCATGTTATCATGATCATCCCTTTCGATTTTATCATGCAATTTTGAATTCGTGGTCTCAAGCTCAATGACACGATCGTGGGAGACTTTCAAAGCAACAAATAATTCATGAAATTGAGAAGCAGTAATGGAGTAATTTGTAACAGTATAGAACACATCTTGAGCAATACATCTAGAAATCAAATTATCGTTAAAGATGTGAAGATTCTTCCTCTCAATCTCATTGCTCTTAAGCTCACATTCATTTATTCTTACCTCGTTTTCCATTTCATTAAACATCTTTTTCATTTCTTTAATCTCTGTATCTATGGCCTTTTGAAGAGATTCAAATTGTTCTTTTAGTTGTTTAAAGAAAGGCATAACCTCAATTAAGTAACATTATTTTGTTTTCTCAAAACCCCTTTCCCCTTCAGTAATTCCCGTCGGAGTGATTATCTTCTTACATGTTTTCTCAAAGTCAACAAATAGTTGGTAAACTACATAAAGGCTGAATAAGGTTTTGCTTTTTGTGGGAAGAGTTCTAGGCACTAAATGCATAGGTGTATTTGGAGGATACACTGTGGCTGGAGGCAATTTCCTACAGGGGGAATTCTTTTCAACAAGATTATCAGCTTTTTGCTTATCCATGTCTTTCTTCCAAAACACTTGTTCAGGGGTCAACTGAGTTTGAGGTCTAAACTTATTCAAGGCAATCCAATTTTTCTTAGTGTAATCGTGGGGTTTAAGCATTATATTACAGTAGAAACTCTATAATATAATACACTTGGGACCACCAAAATTTATTAATTAAAAGAGTTATTAATTAATCGATAAATTAATAATTATTAATTTATATATTAATTAATATTTTATTAATTTATAGTAGAATACTTAGTTTACAAACACCTTTCAAGCTTCCACTTAATTATTGTATACAATGCATGTATATCAAATGAACGGCCCAATTTGAAAGAAACCTTCAATCTCCCACCTTATTATGCTTCTTGTGTTCAATGTATCACTTTATGGACATTAAAAATATTTTCTATATAAATACAAGATCAAAATAGGTTAACACAAACAAATCATACACACAACATGGCTTCCCATCTTAAAGGTGTGAAAAAAACAATTTCTTGTTGAACAATTTCTTGTTGAGCTATGAGAAAACAACACCAGAAGTTCATACCATGCTAAGGAAAATTAGAGACGAGATTCAAGGGGAAATTGATTTCAACAAAAAACAAAAGACAATTGAGTCATTTTTCAAGAAACTTTCATAAATCATTCATGTAATATGCTATATATAAGGAATTATTAATTTATATTTTATATGGGGTCTAAAGAAATTATCAAAAATGTATTATCTTATAATTTTAGCGAATTATTAATTTAGCACCCTATCCCCGAGTCGGGATCGGCAAAAAATATTATCTTAGAGAGTTTATTAAATAATCGAGTATTAATTTATCGAGTTTCTACTGTATTCTCTATACACCAAGGATCTTTTAATTTCTTTTCCATTTTCTCTTTAGAAGCATCTTCTAACTTTCTATCCTCTTCAGTGCCTTCTATACATGATGGTGTTTGTCTAGGCTTGAGGATCTCATTACCATCATAAACTACCTTTTGAGCAGCTCTAGCTATTTTACCATACTCATGATTGGGTTCCTTTACAAGGGGAATACTATGCTTATCGCTTAAGACTCTATGTTTAGTGATCATGTGAGCAGTCTGAATGGTGTTCCATTGTATGTACAACTTGTTTTCAAGTTTGTTCTTCAAAGTTTTTAGGTTGGAAAACTCATTTAAAAGTTTTGATTCCTTAGCATTGAATTCCTGCTTAAGCACTTTTACATTTTCTTGAAGTTCTTGCTTTTGCTTAGCAGTTTTATTAAGCTTTTCTTGTAAGAAATTTAACTATTGTTTTAATATTTCTTCCATAAAATTACTTTTTCTGATAAGTGTACGCATTTGGTTATCCATCTCCTGCTCACGGGTGGTCAATTCAAACTTAGCACGTTGTTCAAATATGGCAACTTGTTTCTTATAGGCATTTAGTTCAGAGTCATGGAATCATTAGGTGCACATTCAATGTATTCATCATACATACATTCATCATTGATGGTAGAAGATGCATCGCTTGGTACAATTATACTTTCATCTTGCTTCACATATTGATCATATGGGACAACATTGCTATTACCCATATTTTCAATATCTGATTCAATGATTTCCGTTGATTGTACTTCGTCGTGAATCTTTTGCACATCAACCACATCGTATAGTTTCAATACCTCTGATATGATGGTTTCCTTGGAGGGACCGGCTGTTTGAGGAGAAGACGCCACTGGTGATATATTTGCCATAAAGATGGTCTGTGATGTTGGCTCATCATCCACATCAGAGTCAAATGCATCATAATCTGCAACTTAAAAGACATTGGGATTGTTCTGAGCCACACCATGCACCGGTTGTTCATCCACATCAGCATCATAAGTTTTGGCATTCCCCTCAGCCAGAAACAGCAACTCTTCTTCATCTAGAACAGCTCCATTATCTTGAGCTTGCACTAGTAGCATCTTGTCCCTGAAGTATTCTGCATTCTGTGGACGTTTTGGCTGAGTGCAATTCCTAGCTATGTGTCCTTCCCCTCCACAGTTGTAACACTTGATTGGCTTCCCTTGACCCTGAGCCACAATCCTTCCTCGATTCTGATTTCCCACATACCTTGCACCGGCTCCCGTATTCCCATAACCAGTTCCAACACCAACATTTCCTTGCTCATTATGTGGAAGATAAGCATTCTGCCTTCCTTGCACATTCTGCACTACTACCCTTCCATCTTTAACAGTAGCATGATTGTGTAGGTTAGATGCAGTTTTGAGATGATTGTTGGTGTGTGGAGTAAGATTCAAGTTTTGCTTAACCATAAGAGCCAGCTGATTTGCAAAGTGTTCCATGAATGAGTCTGAAGGCTTGTACCCTGAATCCGGAATGAGTTTGTGATTACCATCCTCAGTAAGTATGACTTGTGATGCTTTGGTACTTATTCCCACATTAGTGTAGAATGCAGTTGAATCATTTAAAGAACTTGCATCTCCAGCGTTGGTATTGAACTTTTCCAAGATCATTCGTTCAAATGTAGCATGTTTCTCATGTTGGAGCAAGTAAGCATACAGTTGCTCATAATTGGTGTGCCTAAGTCCTTTGTTCAATTTGACAGCAGTGACAAATTTGTGCCATTCAGGATTTATGTTGTCCACGAACTTGGAATTGAGCTGGATATTTGGCATTGTCATCTTGATATTCCTCATATCATTCACAAGTTTGTGGAATCTCACATAATATTCAGTAACACTTTCCCCTGGATTCATGTTAACATTCTCAAAGTCATCATACAACCGAGATTCTCTATCTTCCTTAGTTAGTTCGAACCAGAGAGAAGCATCTTGACATTATCCTAGACAGCCTTGGCATTAGTGTTGTGATTGATCAGCTTGTAAATGTCCTTTGGCAAACCTTGAAGTATGATGTTTGAGGCTCTAATGTCAACATCATATCTCTTCTTTTCCTTATCATCAAGCTCATCATACATTCTTGGTCTATCCAACCCTAATGTAACATTTCCATCAGTTCCAGTTTCGAGAATGTCCCTAGTAGTTCCAATTTGAAATGGTCCTTCATCAATAGACTTAAGTATGTTAACCCATTCTCTTTTCCTAAGCAATACAATCTGATTCTTTGAGCCCAAGAGTCATAATCGGTTCTATCAAGCACGGGGAGGACGAGTATCGGATCCTGCTGCTTGAACGTCATCAGCAACGGAAGAAGTGATTGTAGACATGATTACTAATTCCACGGGAGTTTACTACTCTTTGATTAAACCAGAAAATAGATTATTTCACGGGATTTTACTAAATCAAGAGAAAATCGTAAAACATATCACGAAGAAATGACAAGTCTCAAAAGACAAATCGCACAACTGACAAACAATTGATTCAAATCGCACACCTGACAAATTGCTTCTGTCAAATCGCACAGTTGACAAATCGCTTCAGCCAAATCGCTTTGAACACAAATCGCTTAACTGACAAATCGCTTAAGCATCAAAACGCTTAAGTGTCAAACCGCTGTCAACACAAACAGCTTCAGTTATAACGCTTTATGACAAACCGCTTAATTGTCAAACCGCAAGTGAACACAAGTACTTCCACTACTTTGTCCTTTCTTGTCTCTTTGTCTCAACACACAAACCGCATAGGTGACAAACCGCTTCCAAAAATCTGGACAAATCGCTTAAAAATGAGATCAAACCGCTTCAAAGAAAATAAATCCGAGAGACAAACCGCTTTGTAGCAAACTTTCAAAAACTAAACATTTTCAATCCAAAACACTAAAACCAAGATGATTGAGACCTTCCAATCCAAAACCTATACACATATTATGATTCTAAACACAAAAGTACTATCAAAATTCAAACTTAACACCAAAAATGATCCAAATGATGAAAACTACTCAAAACTCATTCAAACCCAAAAACCTATGAAAACCACTAAAAATCCAAGAACATGTAAGGTAGATGATCAAACCATGGCTCTTGATACCAATTGTTACATATTGGTTTTCACAAACACATCATCAAGCACTAAAAAGGGTCGAATGGAATGAGTTCTAGAGAGAGAAAGTGGAAGAGAGTTGAGAACTTTAGTAAGACACAAAAAAATGTATTATGAAAGCTCCAACCCTTTGCCTTGCTAGGCAAAGGGTATTTGTAGTTAGTTACATGAGACGCCTCCTACGGGCTGTGGATCAGGCATACAGTGGGTAAAGATCCGTCCGTCCTCCACGGTGTTACATGACAAACTACTAACTATCACTAAATGACTACGACGACGAGCTTTCTAACGATTACATATACTTGAGGTGACCGACTCTTCAACTACCGGATTTTCTAAATCCTAACACGTTGTAATTGCCAGGGTTTAACATTGTGGAAATTGTATCAATCTAATGAAGTTGCAGTTTCTTATGGTTCGCCACCTGTTAGTAGTTTCTATGTGTATGGTGATGTGATGGTATTTGTATTTAGAAATAAGTGGCCTGTAGCATGCAACCTATTTTCATGTAACTTGTTTGTAAGATATTTTGTTCAATAAAAAGAGTTTTCCATGTAGTAATAATTTTGTGAACTAATTTTTTTGTTTGTTACAGTCTGCTGTTGCATTTTCAGATAAGGCTAGTGTGACTGACCTATTTTGCGTTGGTTCCTGGGCTTTGTGAGCGACTGCTAGACATTTTTCGTTTGATGCAGGTGTTTTGAGAGTACCTATTTTTTATTTACAGTTGGTTGTTTAGGTCATCATATGTGTTAAGCATATTTTGAGTAAAGTAAATGTTGTTGATATAAATGCTCTTACCTCGCTCCTGTACTTGCTGCACAACTGGTACCGCATCTATTTTTTTATCTTTAAAAACAGCGTCAAGAACGAATTCAGTTGTTTTCGCTGTTGTTTCGCATATATTTTTTCCCCGTTGCAATATCAGCGTGTAAGAAAATATGAAAGTGTTACTGTCGTTTGGCTTCAACCTACTGCAATTCATTAACCCAAATAAGTATAAAAAAAAGGAATGAAAAACTCTAAAAAAAACACGATTTTGAATTACCTGGTCAGTCGCATGTGTATGTGGATTATTGTAGCGTTATCATCACTAGCTGCACCACTTAACAATCACCTCTTCAGTTCCAGGTGTATGTAGATTAACACAACATTATCAGCATCACCTATAGCACTTAACGCATATAGTCGTTTATGTGTGTTACCTGCTGTATGAGAATCGACGGCAAAAGTGATTGCAAACAACATATGTATGGTTACGGTCGCAAGAAAATTTGCAATAGCAATAGGTAGCTATCATAAAACATTAAGAGTATATAGTTTAGCAATTTTATAATGAGCTACCTATTGCTATTGCAAAATGCCAAGACTACACATATCCGAGGCTAAGTTGTCAGCGTCAACATCGGTGACAGAATAATGCCCTAAACGTGTTGCACCATCACTTCATTCCCTCGGTAAAGGATATTGGCAGCAACAATAGCTACGCGCACCGATACAACCGATGGTAACCATTTGTATAGTTGCAATCCAGGCTTGTTGATTGCTTGGAGTTGCCACGCCAAATGCCCAGACTTTTTCTTTTACTAAATCTGTTCAAACTGACCACGGACATAGGTTGTTCAACATTATACTCTTGTTGTAATGTTTTTTTTTATTTAGGCTCAGATAGGGTACCAAGTTATAAAAAGCGGATACACCCACCATGGCTGCAAACCTTGCTGATTGCCTTGCCAAGACGCGGGTAATCGCAACTTTAAACAGACCCATATGAACTCATCACAGCCTTAGAATATAATGTTTATATAGTATTATATACCTATATTAAACCGCTGCGTAATTGGTATATATCCACACTAAAGCACCACGCGGGTCAACCGCAATTACTTTATGTAACATAATGTCACATAGCATATGCAAACCGAAAGCACAACGTCAGAAAACGAATACGCAAATACATAGGCTAAGGTACACAGTCACACCATCACTATAAAACTTCCGCTATGGCTGCAACCACATTTGTAATGTGATTGCCATGCCAAAATACGTAGTTAATTAGGATATGATGTTCATCATCGCCTTGATATTTCGCTTCCATGTACGTTTGCAATCATGCTGTCTAATTTTATGATAACTTAATATTCCAATGCACTGCTTTAACGGCCTGTTGGTGCTGCATCAGTCACACGGACTTTAATAGTGCTACGGCCTCGAAACTGTCTCAAAACAGAATGATTTGAGTCTTTGTCCCATTCATTGCCGTTGGACTATTAAAGCCCATGCAATTAATATCACACTGACCTTTATGTGATAGGGTTGCAAATTTTGAAGCTGTCTATCAACAACGTCCAAATTCTTGCATGCCTTACTGTTAGAACAACCTGAATATAAGAAACCCTAACCAAGTAACCCACACACTGCAAAACAATAGCCGAACTAATGTGAATGCAAAAACATAACAAAGAATAAGAGAAACTATAGCTCCTAAACAGCATCAAACATCTTCTCACTTACACACAGTGATGAAACAACCTACAAAAAACCTGCAAAAGAAAAACACAAACAGAGAAATCAAACACGCAACAATGAACAAATGATCCAACAAACAGCATGCCTACCACATAATCAGTAGAAGAACCAAAAGACACGTAGGTTCACAGCAAAGAAAACAAAACAACATATATATTGCTTGAAAAGGGCCCCAAAAAATGACACCATTTAACGGGGCAATCTTTATGAGGTTGTCTACTACTTTTGTATCGAACAAATAAGAGTAAAAAAAACCCACCCACTACACGCATAAGCCATCCCTTAATTAAAAAAATATAAAAGGACGTTTAAAATATCATTGCTTAATAAAAAGAGTATAAAACAACGTTTAAAATAATACCACCAACGTCACCTAAATCCATCGCCTAAAAAATATAAAAAAAAAAAAACGTTTAAAATAATACTATCAGCCTAGTGAACACGCCATGACTGCAAATCCAACAATTTTCCCTGCCAATATGCGACCCACCTCAATTGTAACTTTGTTTAGAAGCGCATTCACCATGGTTGCAAACATAAGTACAAAATGTCATGCCATCCTATTAAGCGAAGCGCTAGCTATACCGGATAAGCGTAACAACTTGGAGACCATCACAAGTAACTAATCAATAAGCTAAACGATTAATACTCTAGTTCGTTCAAACCGATTACGGCCATAGGTTGTTCCACATTACACTCTTGTTATAATGTTTTTTTACTTAGGCTCAGATAGGGCATCGATTTAGAAAAATCGGATACACCCACCATGGCTGCAACCATTACTGATTGCCTTGTCAAGACATGGGTAATCTCAACTTTAAACTGACCCGCACAAATTCATCACAGCCTCAGAATGCTATGTCTATATAACAATTAGAGCAACTGACTTTAAAAGATTGCCACCAAACCTGTTGAATCATTGAAAAATTGTCCAACATTAGGAACCATAACCGGCTGTTGCAACAAGAAGACAATAATGTCTTCACCAACAGAGCAAACATTCTGAAAAGCAACACAAGAGTGCTCAACTAAAGGGCTAGCAGCACGCACAACAACGCGCACATATGTGGATTATGTTATCAAAGTAGTCAAATATTCGTGACAATGTCAAACGAACAATCAAAACCTGTTCACTGTTTGACAGTTGAAAGGCAAGCCCTTACATGGTTACTGGGTTGTAAATTCCGATGACAACTATCAACAACATCCACCCTCTTGCATGTCTTACTCTTAAGTATCATACTAACAACCAAAGCATCTAACAACAAAGTAACCTAAACACAACAATCCCTAACCAAATAACCCGCACACTACAAAACAATAGTGAACTAATGCGTAAACAGAAACATAACAAACAAAAATAGATACTACAGGTCGTAAACAACACCAAACACCTTCCAACTAACACACACCAATGAAACAACCTACAACAAACATACAAAATAAAAACACAAACACAGAAATAGAACACGCAACAATGAACGAATGATCCAACAAATGACATACCTACCACAAAATCTAGAGAAGAACCAATATATACGTAGCTTCACAGGAAAGAAACACAAAACGACATATATTGGTTGAAAAGGGCGCAAAAACAATGACATCATTCTGTGCTCATAATAGGCCAACCTTTCTGAGCCTGTCAACAAATAAGAATAAAAAAACCCACCGTTGCCGGTAGTATATACCACATTAAAGTGCCACGCGGGCCAACCTCAATATCTCAGTATAACATAATGTTATATAGCACATATGCAAACCCAAAGCACAACATCAGAGAACGACTACGCAAATACATAGGCTCCGGTACATAAACACACCAGCATTATAAAACTTTTGCTATGGCTGCACATAACTGGAATATCTTACCTCCCCTTCCAGTCTCTTTTGCTATTCAGTTAGACTTTACACAGTGGCCTGCACCAGACGCATTGTTAGCTCGCTGAAGTAACAAAAGAAACTGGAGGAGAAAGATAAGAGCAGGCAACTACATTGAACGCAATTGATATCTAAAAACTGGCTCAGATCTGCAATTCATTGAGCCACTCTACGCACCCGCCATGGCTACAACCACATAACATTCCTGGTTACCCTGCCAGGATACGGGAATGCACAAGGTATACTCAAGAAATACTTTTAACCCACAGACAAATCATCACTGCCTTATGCAATAAGCATTGCAATCAACAGTTTCAATGTAATAGGTATAAAGCAGCATAATTAACCCTTCTAAGTCCCCTTACAGATCCTTTACTCGTTTCAACTCCCTTTTTGCAAAGGCTTGCACCAAACGATCTGCTAGATTGTTGAAAAAAAAAAGGAACTGTATGGGAACTCAGAATCGGTGACTACACATCTTAATTCAATGCTTAATGAAAAAATATAAAACAACATTTAAAATAATACCACCGAGCTAGTGAACACGCCATGGCTGCAAATCCAACAATCTGCCCTGCCAAGATGCGCGCTACCTCAATTGTAACTTTGTTTATGAGCAACCAAAGTAAACAAATGGGCGAAGCCTACCAAAAAATCTGGAGAAGACACGTAGATTCAGAGCAAAGAAAATAAAGCGACATACGTGGTCATAACGGGCCAAACTTCGTGGACCTGGTTAAGCCCTAAACCTTAAAAATCCTCACCAGAAAAGTTAAGGGAAAAACATTACAAAACGTTCAAAATAGCAGCGCTTAATAAAAAAAAATACTCTAGTCCGTTCAAGCCGATCACGGCCATAGGTTGTTTCACATTACACTCTTGTTATAAGGTTTTTTTACTTAGGCTCAGATAGGGCATCGATTTAGAAAAATCGGATACACCCACCATGGCTACAACCATTACTGATTGCCTTGCCAAGACATGGGTAATCTCAACTTTAAACAGACCCGCACAAATTCATCACAGCCTTGGAATGCTATGTCTATATAACAATTAGAGCAAATGACTTTTAAAGATTTCAAATGGGCGAAGCCGCCATGGCTGCAAATTGAAGAACTTGCCCTACCAAGATGCGACTTACCTAAATTGTAACTTTCTAAAGAAGGTTATCTATAAGTAAAGCGATGCTTGCACACTGGACTAAGAATGAGAACCCAACATATACCTCAGAAGCCCAACAAATAAAATAGCATGCAGAGCCTAATAGAAAACAATAAAACAACGTTTAAAATAATGCCACCGACGCACTGGGTTCTAAATTTCGAGGGCAACTATCAACAACGCCCACCCTCTTGCATGCCTTACTTTTGCCTCTCATAGTAACAGTCAAAGCATCTAAACAACAAAACAACCTAAACACAACAATCCCCAACTAAACAACCCACACGCTGCAAAAGAATAGAAAACATAACAAACAATAATAGATACTATAGCTCATAAACAACGCCAAACACCTACTGACTTACACACATACTGATGAAACAACCTCCTACAAACATGCAAAAGAAAAACACAAAGACAGAAATCGAACATGCAATAATGAACGAATGATACAACAAACGGCATACCTACCAAAAAATCTGGAGAAGACACGTAGCTTCACACCAAAGAAAAGAAGAGACATACATACTGCTCAAAAAAGGCCCAACAAAACTACATCATTCTGTGGTCATACGGCCAAAGTTCGTGGGCCTGGCTAAGCCCTGAACCTTAACAAAAACCCACCAGAACCCTTAATAGAAAAACATTAAAAAATGTTCAAAATAGCAGCGCTTAATAAAAAAATATATGCACATAACTGGAATCTCTTACCTCCCCCTCCAGTCTCTTTTGCTATTCAATTAGACTTTACACATTGGCCTGCACCAGACGCACTGTTATCCCGCTGAAGTAACAAAAGAAACTGTAAGAGAAAGATAAGAGCAGCCAACTACATTGAACGCAATTGATATCTAAAAACTGGCTTAGATCTGCAATTCATTGAGCCACTATACGCACCCGCCATGGCTTCAACCACATAACATTCCTGGTTACCCTGCCAAGATACGGGAATGCGCGAGGTATACTCAAGAAATAGTTTAACGCGCAGACAGATCATCATTGCCTTCTGCAATAGGCATTGCAATCAACGGTTTACATAATTAACCCTTCTGAGTCCCCTTACAGATCTTTTTTTCGTTCCAATTCCCTTTTTGCAAAGGCTTGCACCAAACGATCTGATAGATTGTTGAAAAAAGAAAAGGAACTGTATGGAAACTCAGAATCGGTGACTACACAACTTAATTAAACGCTTAATGAAAAAATATAAAACAACATTTAAAATAATACCACCGAGCTAGTGAACACGCCATGGCTGCAAATCCAACAATCTGCCCTGCCAAGATGCGCGCTACCTCAATTGTAATTTTGTTTATGAGCAACCAAAGACTTAGTATCCATCGAGCGTTTGAATGCAATGATTTGACACTATTGTTTATTTGATTTTATATTCATACACTCACTTTCAAACCCCTTCTTGCATGTTAATAAACATGTAAAATAGTATTTTGCATTAGAGAGCAAGTTACATGACTTTTATAACAAAGTTAATTGAAAAGTGTATATGACAAATGCATCAAGTCATTAAATACTTAGTGCATTGCATATGCTTTAAGTTCCGCAAAATACCCTTAAATATTTATTGTCTGTCTCATAAATTAATTTATGGACCAAAAATGATGTAACTATTAGCATAACTAGCATGGTTCCCGCGCGATGCGACTGCATGTACCATGTAATTTAATTTTTTGACTAATAATTTATTTTGTTTGTACGTTTTTTGGCAATAGCTTTACTAATTAGTTTGTTCTTTTAGGGATTGTTAAGCAATGACAAAAGTTTGGTGAAACTTTACTTAGTTTATATTATTTTATTTGTTTGTTTTTTGCGTATAGTAGTTTGCTTGGTTTGTATAATGTGTTCTTTAAATTGTATTTTTCATTGAAATAGGCTTTTTAAAGTATTATTAATTAGCAGCTTGCATTACTTGTACTATGTATTATAATAATAGTATTTATCATTATATGAGTGTTTTAAGAATGTACATTAATTATGCATCAATGAATTGTAAACATTGCATGAATACTTGTATTGTTGAAAATTAAGTATTTTAAGGTATTTAATACGGAGTATTAGGAAAGTGTGTTTAAATTAGTTGTACATTTAGCTTATACAATTGTATTGCTGAATTTTAAAGCATTAAATGCCCCAAAAGAGCTAAATGTTTTATAAGATAGTAAAATAGTATATGTAAGTAATCACATTTAAAAAAATCAAGGTGTGTACGGTTCGGTTTAGGTCGGTTTTTGGCTAAAACCGAAACAAAACCGAAATATTCGGTTTTTATAAAACCCAAAACCGAAACCATTCGGTTTTTGGTGGTTCGGTTTTTCTGGTTTATCGTGGTTTCGGTTCAGTTTTTCTGGTTTATCGTCGTTTCGGTTCATTTTTTCGGTTTTTAACCGTTTATATCTTTTTGGTTTTACACGTTTATATTTAGGTGTAGCCAATTTATAACAAACTTGATTCTCGTAGAAAATTGGTTATTTTTCTTTACTTTTTTTGTCAATCTAAGCCTAATAATGTTTATCTCATAATTCTATAATTACACACGTATAGATGAGACACACACATGCAAGTGAACTTACACAAAGTATATTATAAATCCACCTACAAAACATCTAACTATCTTATAATGGAGGAAGACATTTTTCTTCATTAAATGCTTTAATTTTAAGCAATACAACTTAATACATTAAAGAATTATTGTTTTACACATAATTATTTAGAGCATTTATTAATGTAAGTTTAATATCAAATTTTTGTTTAGTTATGAACATTTAATTCTTATAAAATTTGCATATTCGAAAAACATTTATCATCTATGTATTTAAGTACACGTTTTGTGTAATCCTAATCATTTTGCAATAAATTCGACTGATAAAAATCGTACACGTCAAAGTACTAAAATTTTCAGATGATCTATAAAGTATGAAAATATGAAACATATAAAGCATGAGGATTCTCTATGTTTACACGTTATATTATATTGTGACAAATACGGAGTATTACATAACAATTACTGACTAAAGTTTTGATATCGGCATTGCATCGCGATACACGTATGCTTGGCATTTTAATATGAAATAGTGTGTGATAAAGTTATTCTTCAAAATTCTCTACATGCATAAAATCATTATCACGAAAAACATGTGATTGAAAAAAATTGCTCGCAGATTTTTTTGATTACAGGGTACCCGCCGCAGCAACGCGCGGGTACCCTGCTAATATTAACAAACATATAAACGTTAAGATAAATATATTATAAATCAACCTACCAAATTAATATGTATTTATAAACTCGATTTGTTTAGTTATTTATTTACATTATATTAGTTATAGAAAAAACTACACGTTTGGTCCATGTGGTTTGTTTAGATTTCATATTTAGTCCTTAAGTTATTTTAATTACACCATAGATACTTATTTTTGAAACCTTGCACTCATTTAGTCCCTATTTTGGATAAGCCGTTAGTTTATCCGTTAAGTGTTAAACTAATATGTGTCCGTTAGTCCCTTCGTTAAGATTTTTTGCACCATTAGTCCTCATTTTTTAAAATGAATTAAAAACTCGTTTTTATCCGTTTTCGTCCATATTTTTTACGTTTTCGTCCGTTTTTTTACGTGCTCGTCCATTTTTTTTTACGTTTTCGTCCTTTTTTTTACGTTTTCGTCCATTTTTATGTTTTGTCAGTATTTTACGTTTTCATCTGTTTTTTTACGTTTTCGCTTGTTTTTATACGTTTTTATCCGTTTTTTTACATTTTCGTTTTTTTTACGTTTTCATTTATTTTTTTTAAGTTTTCGACCATTTTTTATGTTTTCGTCATTTTTTTTACGTTTTCGCATGTTTTTAATCATTTTCATCTGTTTTTTTACGTCTTCATCTGTTTTTTTACGTTTTCGTCCATTTTTTATGTGTTTTTTACATTTTCATCCATTTTTTTACATTTTTGTCCTTTTTTTTACGTTTTCGTCCGTTTTTAAACGTTTTCATATGTTTTTTACGTTTCCGTCTGTTTTTAAACGTTTGCATCGTTTTTACGTTTTCATTTATTTTTATGTTTTCGTATGTTTTTTTACGTTTTCGTCCGTTTTTTATGTTTTCGTCCATTCTTTTACGTTTTTGTCCATTTTTTTACGTTTAAAAACATTAAAAAGCAGATGAAAACGTTTAAAAATGGACGAAAACGTAAGAGAACGGACAAAGACGTAAAAACGGACGAAAACATATAAAAACGGACGAAGACATAAAAACGGTCCTCACAACATGTGTATGATTTAAAGCGTACTTGTTACATATCTGAGAGATTAAGATACACTAGATACGCATTTTGAGGTGTCTAGAGAGTGGGTCAGAAACGGTAACAGAGATATCTCGATTAGGTCGTGCTCATCTAAGTTAAATATTCGCACATCCCAGATAACTTGAACATGGAAAACTCATCCGTTTACCCGTTCACAACTTAAATACTGGAATATTGAGCACGCTCTTTATGACATTTGTATAAAGTAGTAGTTAAGTTGATGGTATTTAGGCTTTTTTCCTCCATGAAAACCCCCAAATTAGGGGCTAAAAGTAGTGCAATTGACCTAGGCATGATGGATGATTGCGTATATAGAAAAGGGTCTTTTTAAGGCACTAAACTGATTGACATATAAAGAATGTTATGACAGCAACATTAGTCAAAAAAGATAAAGCATGTCAACCCAGATCGGGGCTCAATGGACCACATTCAGCACATGCCCCTCACAAACACCAACCCACTAATGACTAACCTAATCCTAAATTCCTATTAGAAAAATACCTCATAAAGCTAACAGTTGGACCATTATTAGGATTAAGATTATATAAAACTATCACCTTTTCAAGACCCTTCAATAGTCCTATTTGGTGTACTCCTCAAAAAGTTTAGTTCGACGGTAAAAAATTGGCGTCGTGCACTCTTTTGGGTGTTGATTGACCCTTCCCAAAGACCTAGCCCCAGGCGGTATCTTAAGCAGGAACAATGTGGAGCTTAGAACTCGTTTTGGCTAATGGCTCATTGGAAATATCTTCGTTAATTGACTCTTTCTGTCTATTATACTCTAGCTTAATGTCTCGTTGAAGATATTGGTCCGAATGTGTCTGTATCACTAGACGTAAAATTTATGATTTGATTGTATCGGTCTAAGAAATAGGAATGAGACCAAATAATCAAATTTGCTAAACTAGATGTCATATCATAGGAATGTGTCGATATCACTAGATGTAAGGAAAACTGATATCCATCATTCCGTATGGATTTGTGATTGCTCTAATGCATAAACAAGAGATCGGTTTTTAAACAACCATACTCATTCCAATATACTATCAAAGTATCAAATTTGCATTCCAGCTACAAACCTAACACTAACAATTCTCATTTCCGGAAATTCAAATTACAAGTCAAAAAGAGTAAACGAAACTTGATTAATCTTGAGTATGAAAATCTGAACTGGATTAAACTAAACAAAAGTTCACGGTTCATACAAAAGGAAAATCTCACCAATTCTAAACAAGTTTTTACGATTTTGATAACTTCTATTTGAACGATTTTTACACTTCACCAATGGGCAAGGGGTGCGCAAAACTTAACAATCCGAGCATGAGGTCACACGAATGACCAGTTGACAAAAGAGAAGGCTAGGCAATGGACGGTACTTTCATCCGCTGCAAGAACCTTCCATGCTATAGCTTGTTCATATGTTATGTGACGTCCCATTGCCGACATACAAATCCCACCAGGTAAATGTGTGTATCCCTGAAAACCCCCGTATGATTAACATTATAAAGGGTACATAAAATCGATCTTTTATCGAAAATGATACATACAGTTAAGATCTTTTACCAAAGAAGATACTTAAAGTCGTGATCTTTTTCTAAAAAGATTCACAAAGTTGTGATCTTTTAAAAGATTCAAGAAATCTCATAATGAAAGCTGAAAATAAATAAAATACCTGTTGCATTATCTTGGCAAATTCTGGAACCAGCGCCTTTCGTCCATCATCATCAAACATTTTGTCCAAACTGATGTCTTGTAAGGATACAAGAGTCGTTTCTAACATGTCAAGACCTGCTTGATTTGCGAATATGAAAACCGGCAATGACTGCAAACCACACCCAATACATATTGGATTAGAAATCAGCCAGCTTATAATTTTCAAATAATATAATATGATATAGATTCTTAGTAATATACCTTCAACGAACAGCACAAAATGGCATCTTGATGTTGCCAAAGATCTTTCAATAACGAGTCCCCAACAACTGAACCCGTGCTTAGCAAATCTGCTCCTAAATGGTAGCTGAAAATAACCACAAATTAGAATCAACTAATCAAGTACAAAGTCTGCATTTGTGGCAACCAAAAAAAGAAACTTACGTGTAGCTTTGGCAGATCCATTGAGCTAAAGTGAGTGCTTCAGGAGAGCCGGGAGATGGTTTTGGATCCACAGAAGGAATCAAATTCGAAGGAGATACGGCCATGGCAACTCTTTGGACCTTGTTGATGACACTACGCACATATTGGCGAGCCATTGTAGCCACACTTTCGGCTAGATTGTTCTCAAATGGGAACTGGAAGGCAATGGTTAACACTGATCTTGTGCTTGTGCACGCTGACATATCGGTTGAGCCGTGGTTCGATGCGGGGCTCACGTCTAGACTAGAAGTTAGGTCTAGTGTTCTATGTGTTGTTACCAATGCATTCTTCCCATCACCCTGATTAACATACATTAGTTAGTCAAACGTGAAACATTAATGCTTAACGCAGAACCTCCTACATCATTTTACTCAAAAGTAGCTATAATAAAGATTTAAGAGTAAAGAACTCAACTGATTTGGGATCCAATGGTATTATACGAAATCCGGAGGGTATTAGAGGAGCATCATCCGGAAACATCTCGTCAATTGGAGCAAAAACAAGTTCAGAACAAGCTCCCACGGCATGTTCATCAATTCCATTGCATAGCTAAATCCAAAAATTAATAATAGTGTCAAGAATATTAATTTTAACTAAATGTATTTACTGATAAAACCGTCGAAAAAAGTACCTGCAAGAGATGAATGTCTCTTGACATGAACGGATCCTCTTGTCCAAGTGCATGACCTTCGAGTCTTACAACTTCAAGCATCTGGTACAGCATAAAGTAAGCTTCTTAAAGTTGCACAATTGATTTATAAAGTATACATTAAAAAAAATTGCAAATTTAGAATGACGGCATACCTCTTCGTGTTCAATTGTGTGACCAAGAGGCATGATAATTTGGCTACCAGTGAAGCGTGTGGGTCTCATTCCCGGATACGAATATGGGTTGGCTTTTACTGATGCAGCGGAATACGCATCTACATTAAAGTCAGCCCATTCTGACCGATGCTCCCTCAAAAAGCGAACCAATGCCGCTGGAGGCACATCCTGAGTACAAAAATATTATATCTTTTATAAACAGATCTAGAACTACATATTCTTCTTAAGAAGAAATTGATACTAAAACTTACTTGAAATAGCATCGAGGCCTTTGCACAAAGAACTCCTCCAAGATACGCGAGGGAATTGGAGGGATTCATAGAGTTGCTAAGATTCTTGGATGAATTCACTGCAATGATCACGTCTTCAACACCATCAGATTCCATCACTGTCCACCCATCGTCACTGAATCCATTTACGGCATCATTGAAGCCTCTGTAATAGGAAGCAAATATCAGAATCTAGCGTAGGTAAACAATGATAAAGGTATCAACTTGAAAACAAAATATAACACACGCCATTTAGCCGTTATAGTAACTTCAAGAAAAAACTAGTAGCTACCTGCTTAATCTTTGACTTAAAGTTCTCAAAACAGCAGGTTGTCTTCCCAATCCGTAAACTACCTCTCCACTCGACTCTTGGGCTATCTGCCTAATATAGCGCAATGCCTACATCCAAATCAAAAATAAACTTTAAACAAAATGAAACCATGTTTACATTGACGAACAACAAGTTTAAAGAATATTCTACTCACCGCAATGGTCATTTTTTGGGCCACAACTTTAGAAGATTCATAAAGTGGACGAAGAACCTCTGGTACACTCCACGCCTGCATAATAAGATTTCGACTTCAGCAATAAATAGTGATACAAAATATTATTAAATCAGCCAAAATGCTACACATGTCAATTTATATAGTTGGTTTCGCAGACATATATCATTGATCTGATTTATCTTGTAAATAAACTTGTGTTTTTACGTAAAATGTATATAGTGTATATTGGAGTGTGGAGCAATTGTGCCAAGTGCCAACCCTAGTTAGGTGTTTGTTTACCTTAAGATTTAGGTGATCAACAATGTGTATAATGGAACCACCACCGTCACAAGGGCGAATGAGATAACCACTTGGTAGCATCTCCCCTCTTACAAACTGAGTAGCAGAAGCTGGATTCGGACCAGCACCAGAACCCGTGAGGGATCTCTCACACACCTTAAATAGCAAAAGCCATCGAATTTAGATACCCAAAGTGGAATAAAAAAGAATTCTTAAAAAATGATAAAACACGTGGTTAAATGCAAATCATGAACGTACCACGAGACTTCCGTTTTCTAAACTTGTCGTATATCTTAATGTCCAGAAATCACGTGCAGGAGCCAGTGTTGTTGGAGCAAAGATCTAAACGCAAACAGACACATCAATTTCCAAAAAGACATGCATAATTACAAAAGGCACATATATTGATATTCATATTTACCTGCGTATATATTAGTTCAATTGTCCCCCCATTTCCGGCAGGAAACATTGTGAAAACTTCGAGGCTCCGGCAGTCACGGTACCAAGAAGGACGATCTTTAAGGATCTCTACAATCTGTAGATTATAAAAACCAATTATAAACAACATTTGATATCAAACAAACATTTTGACTATTAATGACTAATTAAGGAAAATAGATTTGTTTACCTTTGTGGGCTCTAAACTTACAAGACCGCAGGCTCTAGCTGCCACTCCACTGCAACTCTGTGAAATAGCAAAGATCCCAACCGAATCCGGACCAGGCTGGAAAAAGAAAAGATTCCATTTTAATCAAGGAATAATAAACTAGTCCAAAAACATTGACTTTTATAACAAATTAAGACGTTTTAATCAATATTAATATGTATTAGTCAAAAAAGTTTTTATCTTGATAACCAACTAAGACACTTTAATCAACGTGATTGAGAATTGGACAAAAAAGATATGATTTTGATAACTAACCAAGACACTCTAATCAAGATTACAATAATTTAGGGGGTGTTTGTTTAAGCTTATCTTTTGGGCTTATTAGCTTATGAAATATAAGCCAAAATCAAATAAGCTAATAAGCCCACTAATAAGCTGAAATAAACACCCCCTCAGTTAAAGTCAATATAATAGAAACCTTCATCCCAGGCATCTGGACCCAATCGACAGCCGTTCCTGTAGCCTTAGAAAGGAACTCTGCCAACGTCTCCTCTGCAATCGAGAGTAGTCTGCAAGAAGAACACATAATAATCAGATCACGCTGCCCAGATAGCATATGAATCATAATTCTAAAATCATTAAAATAGACGGGAATATTAAATTACCCAGCCGGGTTATTAGCGTCTCTTAGAGAATGTTGTGGAGTGGTGATCACAGATTCACAGCTCGCATCGTTAGCTGATGAACCCTACAAAGATCGATGTTTCCATTAACATTTAGAACTTAAAACACAATAAAAAATCAAATCTTGTTACGTTTTTCATTTAAAGTTTAGTCATTAAATACTTATATAAAACATACGGTGTGCAATTGTTGGCGCATAAAACCATTCTCGCACACAAGCTGAGACACTTGTTTCTGCAAGCGATCATTCTCCTCCATCAATAACTTATTCATGGCAGATAGCTTCTTGTTAACGGTCTGCAGCCGAGACGACTCTTTTCGTTGCTTCTCTCGACATCTACACGCATAACAAACACCATCATACTTCAACGTTACATAATTACCAGGCAATTTTACCTACATTCTTAAAAATCTAAAAACGCTGTTTTCTCTAAATAGATTATTGCAGATGTAAAAAAATCAAAAGATCCAAATTAAGTACTTACATAATTTGCTAAACTAAAAATAATCAAAATTCTAAAAGTGGCAGAGATGAGCTAGAACATATACTTATAGGCCTACTCCTAATGCATGTAATCTATAGCAATAAATTCATCTAGCTAATTAACAATAAAAACACATCTAACTAAACTATCAATAACAAGTTATGAGATCAAATCAACACAAAATAAAATAATACCTTCGATTTTGGAACCAAACTTTGATTTGCTTAGGTTCAATGTTAGACAAAATAGGACATTCTCTAATCAATTGTTGTCTCCTTAAAGAACTAGGTTTAGGACATTCTGCATAAACTCTTTCCAAAGCTTCAACTTGTTCAGTTGTATACCTAACATATTTCCCATTATCTAACTGATGCTTATCAATACTATTATTACCACTGATCTCTTTATGCTGCTGCTGCTGATGTTGTACCACCATAGCCATTTTTAACCAAAACCCACCTCAGAAATGGTCTTTTTTTCCTTAAATTTTACACTTTTTTTCAAAAAAAATTAAAAATCACAGTTTTTAGTCCAAAATCAAGGATTCTAAAACATGGGTTTTGAAGAAGAGACAAAACCCACAAATAATATGTAAAAAAGTTTGGATTTTGATGGTTTTTTAAAGGTAAATTTGCCAAAAATTCCAAAATTTTTTTTACAAAATTAAAAATTCTGAAAGATGGGTTTTGAAGAGGACAAAAAACCCACAAAGAAAATGTAAAAAAGTTTGGAATTTGAGGTGTTTATGAAGGTGAATTTGCCAATCTTGATGAAAAAGAGAGGCAAGAGAAGAAGCATTAGTTAATAATAACCCTAGAAGAAGAAGAAGAAGAAGAAGACATGGTTTGTGTGTGTGAAAATAATCAGAAAAAATTAACAAGTGTAGGGAAAAAGATTACACACACTGAAAACACACACACAGTAGTTGTATTTTGTCTGAGAGCTAGAAAAAAAGAAGAGAGAAGTGGTGTGTGTTTTTATTTGTATTGGAAATAGAAAAATGACAGTGTTATATGCTGCTGGCTGGTGTGAGCAGCCTCGAGCCAGCCTTTGGTTTAAATATTTGTTTTTCTTTGTTTTGTTTAATTCATTAATTTACCAATTAAAACATTCTTGTGTTTGTGCTTGTTTTGTAGTAGATTTTTTAACAAATATTTTATGGTTATATGTGAGTGTGTTTATGGAATATTTGTAGTATAATTAGATATTTAGATATATAGTCACTTTATTTTAAAATAATTGTTCAATAAATTATTATAACTTTTTTTTTTAAACTTTTTACAGAATAACAGTTTTATATTTAATTAATTAATTTATAATTTTTTAAAATTTTATAAATAATAACTTTTGGTGAGGCGATATAGTAAAATTGATTTAAATTTTCTATCTATTTTTAAAATTAGACGATTAATTAGAGACAAACTAAAAAAATGTGAACGATAAATTTGGGATCGAGGAGTATTGTTTTTCATGTGATTTTATAGTGTGAAACCTATATACCTTAAAAAGTACTTTTTGGTAAGATTAGTTGGAGATTTGAAGCTGAAATCTTATTTATAATAACTTTATATAAAGTATAAACAACTTGAAGTAAGTATTTTTATTTTAAATTTTTTTGAAAACTTAGTTTTAAAAGCTTTTATGAATTTTCATTGTCAAACAAGTTTTATATTGTTCTTTTCACTAAAGAATAAGCTCAAATGCTTGTAAATTGGTACACATACTCAGTGATTCATCAAGGTGATTTAGTTATGTTGCGTATGGTATTAGACTTTGCTATTCAACTTTTAAGTTGATTTCATAAGTTTCATCACTAAACACTATAAACATACAATTTTATAACGTGGTGATGAAAAGTGGCACAATGTTATCAAATCTTGGCAAAGATGTCATAAAATGATAAAATTGTATGTGTTTCAAATAAAAAATTTATAAATTATGTGCTTTTAATGCATTGGATTTATTGGTGCAATACAAAAATGACCATATGAAATGTTGTAGTATTAAGCAAATGAATTAGACAAGATGGCATAGCATTTTTGCTAGAATTTGGTAAATCAACATTGTGTCGCTAATTATGACTGATGGATTAGTTTTTGATTGAAATGTTAGTGGTTGCAATAGTTCTTATTATCCATTTCATATATGAAAATTAGGTAAAATTTACACCCTGGTCACTTGATTATTTTTAGACAGAATGAAATAATCATTCATGCCAAAGATAGCTTTGTGTTTGCTTCTTTTCGTGTTTAAGATCCGTATCACTGATCACATGATTAATGATGTTTGCGTAAAACCGTCATGACATGATATACATGTTTGTCGTCTTGTATTATCGTCCGCTAAACACCAAGCCGTAAACCTTCAAAGAGTCACGATCTCGTAAATAGCAATGATCGATAAGCTAAAAGGGTAAGTAAGTATGGTTAAAACATCTTCAAGTTTAGAAAACAATGACTCGTCGTTGAAAATTTGTATTGGCCATAAATTTGAAATAGTTCATTAATCTTCACGCGTTTAATATTGATAATACGTAATCAAGTTATCCTGATACATACGAAGCTAACAACGAACAATAAACACAAAGCATATATTTTCGTTTAAAATTATGATTTTAAAAATAGTTAAAAAGCAGACGGTTAAATCATAACAAAGTCATTGGTGTCATACTTTAGAAGTATTGTTGTATAAGATTAAACAATAATTTGAAATGGTTTTAATTCTTTCTTCGTTGTATATTCACATTAACTATTACTACGTATAAATATATTCATCTGCTTGTAAACAAAAGTTTAAACATTTTAATAGAGTTTCACAAAAATTCTACGAGGTTTTAAATATTTACTGCATAAATCTTATAGGATAATAGGTAATTATAGTATATTTTTCTAAAAGAAACAATAAAAGATTTGAGAGATGGGGTGTGGATTTTGTTATTAATTGAAAATGGCAGGACAGTGACTGACTTTATTCGGGTCAAATCCAGTCTTCACCTGCGCCATCACCCTCCCCCTACCATTTTCCCTCAACTAAATTACTAGTCACACTTTTAGATTATAATGAACTGTTTAATTTATGGTCAAGAATTACTTGAATATAATTTGGAAAATACCATGCAGTGAAAAAATATATACTTACTTCGTTCTATATTTATTGTCCACTTTTATTTTTTGAGATATCTCAAATTAATTGTTCATTT